>JBAMJR010000013.1:5977500-6481217 GCA_038501785.1 Myoxocephalus aenaeus
AAGTCGTTAATGTGTGCATGATTATTAACGTTTTACTTTTTAGCTTACACACTATACATAAACCATTACTTCTGCTATTACGCGGTTAGTACAATGCAATAATACAGCTAATACATGTATTTAATGAAGGAAAACCGGAGTAATTGTGAGTAAATTTCAGACATGCTTCTGTATGCATGCAAAGGCCCGCGTGCACACACGCACGCACGCACACGCACGCACACACACACACACAAACACACACACAAACACACACACCTGTCTCCCATGCTGAGTCCCTCTGAGCCTTCTCTGCTCCACTTTTTTTTTCATCTGTCATTCTGGAGCATGTCAGTGTTTAACCCCCTCCCACGCTGGCGCGCACGCTCGCACACACACACACACACACACACACACACACACACAACCACACACACACACACACCGCCTTTCTTCTTTAACAAACTGCACAAACATACACAGTCGCTCAAATACAGCTTTTTTTACCTTCTTTCCACCTTAACACAGTACACACACAAACACACACACACAGACAATCCAGGGCATTGGTTTAAACAGACAGACACAGTTGAGACAGTTGTCATATCATATAGCTTTTTGCTCTCTTTCTCTCACGCTCTATGCCATTACTGGGGCTGGTAGTCTGGACTGTCATTTACAGTCGATGTGTGTGTGTGTGTGTGTGTGTGTGTGTGTGTGTGTGTGTGTGTGTGTGTGTGTGTGTGTGTGTGTGCGTGTGTGTGTGTGTGTGTGTGTGTCTGTGTGTGTCTGTGTGTGTGTGTGCGTGTGTGTCTGTGTGTGTCTGTGTGTGTGTGTGTGTGAGGGTGTTTTGAGGGGTGATACAGGCTGCTTGTGTATCTACTCATGCTGACAGCAATCATTTTGTAGTCCGGTCAAAGAGGGCATCTGTCATCCCACCAGACTCTCTCGTCTTCTCCGTGGGAGAAACACACAACAGTTTAGGAGGCAACGGAGGTTCCTTCGTCGTTTCTGCATCCAGGCTACTTATGGATTTTTAAATATTATAGTCCCCGTAGCTCAAAATAAGAAGGTTTAAAAATGTAAGCCTAAACTTGCACTTTCTCTGTGAGTGAGGGGAGATGCTCAGCTTTTTAAATCCTCTGGTGTGTTTAAGGTGGAAAGTAGGGATGTGGTGTTCCATAAAAATGTGGCTAAACTTCCAGCTGCAGTCAGCGATAATCATTCAACAATCAGCAATATTTCATAAGGGATTGAGTCACGCTTTTCCCCTGTAAAAAGGCCATGATTGTGTTACATCAATATGTATAACATAAATGTCATTTATAAAGATTCCCATGAACCTGAAAAGATAAGTAAACTCGTTTGTGCAAATAAAGACGTTAAAAAATGGCTGTTGTTATGCATCCGCCTGCTTAAATATCCTAAAAAAAATGTCCTTGGTGTGTCCTTCACATTATCCACTTAAGAATGTGACAAATGTGTTAATTTCCCTGGTTCTGTGTGGGATGAAAACAAAATGCTTTGAGACCCAGATGAAACATGGCACCTTATCATATCTCACACATGTTTAATAGCTCTGTGGACCATGTGACAGCATGGCAATGGGGGCCAACGTGCCTGCAATATTGAGAAGTCCTTCATTAAGCGTGGCCAATACTGTGCGTGCCTGTGTGTCTGTGTGTGTGAGAGAGAGAGAGAGTAGCCTGCGTGTATAGGAGCATCTTCTAAAAGATTGGACACAGAATTCTAAACAAGCTCACTGATGTCATGGGGGATTTAAATGCGCCATGCGTAAAAAGCATTAGCGCCATATTTATGATAAGGATTCAGAAACATGGCACAAAACAGATTATAGGAATAAGACGCACAGGAGCCAATAGAGATAATCCCGTTATCTCGTTGGACGTAAAATGCCAATGTGGGAGCATCCTCAGAGACACGAGATGAACTGAGCATGAACTAATGCTGCAGATATACCGAAGGAGGCAGAGCATGAGGGGGAGAACACAACAATATTGGCAACCTGATGTAAACACTGTATGGATTGACCTTAAGGGACACACACGCCGTTTACCGCAATGTCACCGGGTAATCTTCGTATACTTCATTAATTGAGAGCCCTCACACGCGCGCGCCCGCACTGTGTCTCCCGTTCGACACCAGTTCGATTTCCTCTTGATGACATTGCATCACCTTTTGACAATTCACTGTCACTTACAACAGCGGGACAGTAATAGAGGAGCCGGCAGGCCATTGATAGATGACCGCGGCCAAGTTACACAAATGTGGGGCTCTTCTGCTCATTCATGGTTTTGGGATACCGGGTGCCAGGTATAGGGGACGCACTTCGGTCATCACCTGCCTTCTAACCAGAGCGCATTTAACATTACGCACGGTAGGAAAGCGCGCGCGCGCGCACACACACACACACACACACACACACACACACACACACACACACACACACACACACACACACACACACACACACACATTCACAGATAACCTAAAAACACGCACACACACATCAAGAAAAACAAGACAAGATGAAGACAGCAGACTTACGGGATGACCCTGGGCTCCTCTGCGCGCCCCATTGTGAAATCCCCGCTGTTCTCGTTTGGAATCCTCAAATGCCGTGGTCGCAGTCCACGTCTCTGCAAATGTACCAAAGGATCACATAGAGGATGAGGAGTATGGCGAAGATGAAGAGCGCTACTAGGATGGCCTTGGTCACCGGAGAGATGATCGACTGCATGTCAGGAGCAGAGCCGGGCAGAGCGGCGTGGGGCTCCGCGTCCGTCCGTCCGTCCTCAGTCTGCTATCTCTCTCGCGCTCCACCTCTCCTCTCCTCCGCTCCGGTAGCAACTGTTGAGGACGGAGCCGCGGGTTTTGTCTTGCGCGAGCACACACATTTAGAGCCCGACGCACATGCACACGAATCTCTACCGGCGATCCAGGCGCGCAACGCGTGGGGGCTTCCCCTGGCTAGAAGCGGCGCAGGAGTGGGCTGTCTGTCCCCAGATCCACTCTCTCCGGCTGCATGTCGCACACCAGAGGAGACAGAGACGGAGACGGGGGAGACCGGAGTGATAACTGTCGCGGGACGTTCAAAGAACGTTTGCAAAAACACGGTTCTATTCAGCAGGTGGAGGTTGGTCGTGTTAAATCCAGCAAGCAGAGATATTTCTAGACACAGAAAGGAGAAGTTGTACGCCGAGCAACTGCACTTGACGGCAAACAGGTTGATTAGTATTCCTCACGGCGGAGAGAGAGAGAGAGAGAGAGAGAGAGAGAGAGAGAGAGAGAGAGAGAGAGAGAGAGAGAGAGAGAGAGAGAGAGAGAGAGAGAGTAATGTGTGAGTGAGTGAGTGAGTGAGTGAGTGAGTGAGTGAGTGAGTGAGTGAGTGAGTGTGTGTGAGTGTGATGGCTTGGCGTGACAGGCTATCATTTTATAAAGACCCTTAACATCCCTTTTTGTGTCAACGTCGAAGGATTAATAGATTGGTTATTAATCCAGATGGTGATTGATTCGCCCTTAACTGCTAATTTGCATAAGATCATTCTTATAAAATTGCTTATGTATTGTTGCCTTAATGCGCCCTTTCAAAAAGAACCAATCCCAAAATAACCCCATAAAAAAAGGGCAGATTGTCATAAAGTAAAGTCATAAAGCAGCTGCAGATGCAGGAGATGAACTATTGAATATGACATGTCATATTTGAAAAGGCAGTTAGAAGTGAAGGGACATCTGCTTTATAGATTTCATGCCAAACCTACAATGGCACTTTTGTGATTTACATGATCACTATCAGCCAGCAAAATGAGAACATCAGCTTTGTTTTCGTAGTTTACTATTGTAACCATCCGGAAATAGGCATACAAACACCCCATCTCATGTAGGCCAGACATGACTGCATGAAATAGATGTTTTCATAGCCTCTAACAAATAATAACCGTGGATTCTATCAGATGACCACATGTCGTAGCCAATATTCTCTACAAGCTATTAATATAATGAATTGTCACTGCTTAACCATAAACCATAACTGTTTTGAGTGAGCAGCCAATTTCAAAGAGGCAGCAAAAATGTTATAATAAAAAAAAGACAAAACATGTTAAAGAAAAAATACATTATGATTGAAGATCATTTTTAGCCAATGGAAGTAGGTCGCCAAACTAAAGCGTAAAAGGGAACATGATCAGGAGCGCACTGTTCCTCACCAACCGATGTTCACCACTAGATGGCGACAAAGGTACAAGAAAAAGAAAAAGAAAAGAATCCAAGCCCTCGTGAAATGTGATGGTGTATTTGATTATTCCGCACACCATCATTACACTGTAGTCTTTCATAACAATCATGACAGCTAAACGGGTTTAAGACGCACAGCAGGTAAGAAGAAACAATGCAGCTTTAATAGTCGACACGTCATTTAGTGCACTATCGTGTGTTATTGTGGGTCTTCGTAGCGGGCTAGTGAGCGTACGTTAGCTTTACTAGCCGTCAGTAACACTGTGGCCTATTGAGCAGAGTGGCTGAGGAAGCTAGAGGCAAAGTGACCCTGCTGACAAGTTTGGCGAAACGTGCAAACGGAAGCGACGTGCGTCGTTTGATGCGTGCTAGAATGTATTGTTGAATGCTGCACGTGTGATGTTGGGCAGATGCGGTGTCAACTGTATACAACCAAAACACAGGCGGACCAATGTTTGCAGCAAGTTAGCTAGCTAACTAGCTGCAAACAGGCCGTAGACGTTTGTCAAGCTGATGCGAGTGAAATAAAACTTCCGGCCACAGCCTTCAAAGTAAATCATTTAGTGATGCGCTGGTTTTTAATGTTTCATCATACGAGCCGGGTATGACAGCGAATTTGGTTTGCAGAATTGACTTGGACTGTATTGTGGTTTCGAGAAAATAGCATGACTCCGTAAACGTTAATCGTAAAAAGTTAATTGGCTTTACCTTCATCTGAAATATTGCCAATGAAGGTGGTTAAGACTACTTAAGACTTGTAATGTATTTAGTTGATTTTGTATACCGCACAATTATAGATAGATAGATTGTTACTTTATTAATCCCACATGGGGAAATTGTTTCGCTACATCAACATTTATACATACAAGTTAAGCAATACATCTAAAAGAATAGAATAATATTAAATTAACTAACAAACAATAGTGCAATATGTAACTGAACAACACATAGTGGCAGTTTCCTTATGTTTCTATGAACTAATTGTATTATAATGTAGACTTTAAAGTGTGTTCTGTTTGTCCGCAGTGCGAAGCAGCGTACGAGCTTTTATTTTGAAGGCACCTTTGCGTCTCTTCCGTCGTTGTTTCCGGTTACTAACTATTTTATGTAGCAGCATTGACAAGCGCGGCCAGCTAGTTAGCTGGCTAGCAAGAGACTTACCCCACTTCACCTGTGACACAGTGAGTTTGTTTACATATGGGACTTCGCGGTTGTTGGTGTGTGTGAGCCGCGACAGATGCTTGGTTGCCGCATTGTCTCCCGCGGAAGGTGTATATATAAATAAATAAATATATATATATATATAAATAGATATGCTACATTGTCAAACCTGTTAACAAACGGTCCACAAGTGCTACGTTAGCTTACGTTAGCGTTACCGTTTTAGGATCAAGTGATTGCCAGTTAACTAATTAGCTCTTGCTGAAGTGTAACTCCAAGTGAGGGCAACACCGGAGTAATGCTGCAGCGAATAAACGTGCAGCTGGTTTTCTATCTATCGACACGCTTTCGGTTCTGGAAATATCATGTTGTCAATGTAGATTGAGATTTGAAAGAAATGTTTTTTTCTTTTCTAAACAATCTACCTAGGTCCTAAGTAAAGTCAAATAAACGTTAACCTTTACAAACTACTTCAATTAATGTTCAACCTTTCGAGCTGTAGCTATATCTTAGTACATTTTGTAACGTTAAGATGAGATGACAGAGCTGAGTCAGATACAAAAGTACAAAAGTTGACACATTAGAGAAGAGTGATACTTTGTGCAATAGAGTTGGATCAAAAGTCTTAATGTTTTTTAAGATGTGGTATTAATACATAGTTGAATGCAAGCTACTGAGACTAGAATACATACATCATATTTATAGCAACAGTATATTAAGGCCACCTTCATCGGGTTGGGGAAACCCACCCGAACCAAGCTATAGCTAGTGTTGTTTCTCCAGGAATTGGAGAAAAAAAAGTTACCTTTTGCACATTAAATTAATAAGTAAACATCACAATTTTAACTATGGAAATCACAAGCTTACGGGTAACTTGTTTCACTTCTGTGTGATTTCACATCCTCTTCCTCATAATGTCAAGTAAGCAAAACAAACTTTGACTAAGTATGTTTGGTATTTAGCTTGCCACCATTGTCCAGTCATCTGTCTATTTCTATCTTTTCACAGACCGAAGAACTACTCTATGTAAGATGAACTCTGAGGACAAGTTGGAGGGTATGCTGCTGAAATTCAGCAGCGGAGCAATAGATGGAGGAGGGAGAGTTGGGCTTGGCAGTGGTGGAGGACTGGTGGTGATGACACTGGGGGAACGATCACTGGTGAACCACCCACTGTTGGCTGAGGACGATCAGGACGATGATGAAGATGAGGACTTGACTGGCAGCTCACTGGTCACACACGACCTGGTCCCTCCAGAGCAGCTGATGATGCAGGAGGAGATGACAAAGAATGGTAGAGGAGGAGGAGGAGAAGAGGAAGAGGAGGAGGAGGAGGAGGAGGAGGAGGGAGGAGGCGAGGTGGGAGTGCATTTCCCCCTAAAACTCACCAATAAGTTGCCCTGCTTGCTTCATATGCCAGTGAGTTCATGCCAGTTAAGAAGTAGATCGTGCATTAATACGATTATTTGTGTGGATACTGTACTTATGGTGTCCATGTCATGATAGAGAGTCTTATTCATGTCATCCCATGCAATGTTTGTGATGAGACATCAGTTTCCTCAACACTCAAAATTTACCGGTGTGTGTGTATATGAAACCCGTTTACTGCTGTAACACTCAAGAACTGGTTTAAAGCTTTGCAAACATAATGCCAAAGAAACATTTTAAGGACAGTGATATACGTGTATTACACAAATACTAAAAGTGGAAAGCTTGTCCGTCCCCCCTCCCACCCCCCACCTCACAGTACATCACTGAAAAGAACCTTCTTCAACATTAAGGATAATATGTTGTTGAGGGGATCACCTCACTGCCTTTGTGTACCTGGTTCGCACCTGGAGTAAAAAAGTCGGGAGCCTTCAAAGAGATAAAGGCATTAGCTGAAATGTTTGCGCTTTTTTAATATTTTGCATTACAAAGGAATAAAAAATGCAGTACATGTGAATTTCAAAGACAATTTTATACTGTGAGTGTAAACATCGAGGATAACCCAAACCAATCCACAGAATCAGGCTTAGGGCGGCTTAGTTCCTGTTTATTACAACTTTGATGTTATATCCATAATTTGGGCCATTATTATCTCTGTCAGTAAGAAAAACATTGTACTCTACAAATGATTCGTTAAATCGTGGAACTTGGCAACATTATCATTTAAACTAAGTCGTATGGGAGATCTGTAGATGCTCCCAGGCCAGCGGAAAGATATGGTTTTTCAGCATGTCCTAGGTTTTCTAGGACTTGAGGTTTCCCTTCGGTCATTATGCCTCCAGCAGGGGGTTACCCTCAGAGGATGCTTGAACCACATCAACTGTCCTTTTTAAGAGGTGCTAATTGTGGTATTTAGAGCACAAATAACGATTTACAGTGTAAAGACATCAGCAGAGAATGAAGTCGCTGCTTCTCCTTCCATTGTTTACATAGCTGGGCCGGCCGCGTGTGCCTTTTACTTTTGTTGGTGCATGTGAGCGTGCTCCACTGGTTAGCTCACGACCGCCGCTCTGCACTGCGCTCATACGACAGTTACAGCTGACAGCGCCATCCGGATGGATGGCATTGTCGCGGAAGTGTAGCACCCACCCTCCTGTTCCCCTTCAGGAAAACACTGTTGGCTCTTTCAGCACTGTTGCCGTTGTTTGCACTGTTAGGATCGTTAGCTGTGACCCCCTGCTCAACCGTCGCCATGTTGAGAGCCATTTAAAGGCAATAAAAATGCTCCCGATCTCGTATAATGTAGACATCACCTTTAAATTGTAGAGGAGAATCTGCTCCGAAGTGAGGTCCCTTCCCATTAGATTATCCTCTACTTGCCCAAGTGCACCTGCCTGACCATGATAAGCTTCCGGATGAGTGAGTGGGCTCTAAAGTAGGTCATGTGCCTTGTTAAATGTCTTTCCTATCTTTTACAGTTGAGCATCAAGCAAGAATTAAAGCCGTCTGAGACAGCGGTCCAGATGAAGAAGGACAAAAAAGCAGTTAAGGACCTGATGGATTGTCCAAAGAAGAAAAAGAGGAAGCAGCGTTCACCAGCAAAGGTGCACGTTTATTTTATCTCAGAAATCATATTTGCATCTGCATCTGTATGACAGTTTTCCATCGTGACAACTGTAAGAATGAATCAAATACTAATGTCTTTGTTCCCTTTGCTGTGGCAGATTCTCAACATCAATGATGATGAATCATTGGGCTTACAAAGCCCCAAGTGTCACGTCTGCATTCACTGTAATGCTGCATTCAGAACCAACTACCATCTACAGAGGCATGTCTTCATTCACACTGGTATGAATTACTTCGTCGCGTTTTAAAATGCCATCACATTCATTCATTTAGAAATTAGATATCATGTCTTTAAAGTAGAGGGGGAAAAGGGCAATGCTAAATTAAGAAGTTGCCTTGAGTATCATATGAAATACAGTAACTATATTGTCAATTTTATACTGACGTTTATGACTCAATTTCCAGGTGAGAAGCCGTTTCAGTGCAGCCAGTGTGATATGCGCTTCATTCAGAAATATCTCCTCCAGAGACATGAGAAGATCCACACTGGTGAGTGAAGAATACATTTAATTGGTATGCACTTTCACTTGGTTTCATTTTAGTCTAAAGTGAGTCTTTTTCTCTCTTCCTTTTTTGTGTTTTTTGTTTAGGTGAGAAGCCTTTTCGCTGTGATGAGTGTGGGATGAGGTTCATCCAGAAGTACCACATGGAGAGACACAAGAGGACTCACAGTGGCGAGAAGCCTTACCAATGTGACTACTGTCACCAGGTAGGCTCTGTTATTATTTGCTCGTAAATTATTGCACGTGGAAGCAACATGACAATTGAATATAGTGGTAAATCAGATATTAGAATAAGCACATCATTTGAATTGATGCTCATAGTATTGGTCTTTAAATGTGCTGGCCTGCAGGGTCTGAACACAGAACGTACAGAGTGAACTGCTAGCCAATAGCTTTGTATAGTTAACCCAGTATTTAAACGAGTTGCACAGAAAAATAAAGACACAGCAACCGAAGTGTCTACCATTCCTCACATACGGTTTATCACTACTGTGTGTCTTTTTTTTCAGTGGTACTATAAAATATATGTTTTTGTCTTCTGTCGACAGTACTTCTCCAGAACAGACCGGGTTTTAAAGCACAGACGAATGTGTCACGAGAACCGAGAGAGAAAAACCAACAAGGCAGCTGGTAAAGTTGGGCCTTTGCGTGAAGCAGATTCTTCGGGCCTCCCCTTTCTTGCCAAAGAGTGTTCACTGCCCAAGAAAAAGCGGCAAAAGTGTGCAGACAAGAGTTCAGGCGCTTCCACTGCTGCCCAGACGGATGGGCACACTGTCGCTGTCGTCGAAATGGAGGAGAAGGACGACCAAAGACAGAATAAAATTGAAGGTCTACCTCTTTACGCTGTGTCCTCCAAAGTCAAACATGAGTACGTGATTGCAGATTACTCCGGGGAACTTCCTGAAGAAACGGCGAGCCAACACCAAGAGGCTGACGCGTCATCAGAAGACACGACTCCTCCCAAACTAGTCCTGAAGAAAGTCCCCAAGAGGAGTCTCAAACAGTCGAGTGAACAAACTCCTCCCTGCCTGTCCACTTTGTCTTCCTTTGAGGAAAATGCGAAGGTCACACATTACACCTTTGAAATCGTGGACAAGCAAGGCCTTTTAGAAGTAGAAAGCAACACTGAAGTCGAGACAGTTGAAACTCTTCAAGGAGGACCAACAAAGCCAGCAGCTAGCAGCACAAACTACGACGACGCCATGCAGTTTCTCAAAAAGAAGCGGTATCTTCAGGCGGCAATGGCCAACAACAGTCGGGATTACGGCCTGAACACGAGCAGCATTTCGTCTCAACCGCCTGTGACACAAACTGTGGTGTCGGCAGTTATTGACGAGACGGTCCCCGTCACCATTCTGGAGCCCCAGCCCATCAACACGGAGATCAAAGCGACACATGACAAGAGTGTGTTGCCGGATGAGGTTCTTCAGACGCTGTTGGATCATTACTCCAACAAAGCCAACGGGCAATCGGACATTTCTTTCAGCGTGGCTGACACGGAGGTGACATCAAGCATATCCATCAATTCCTCTGACGTTTCAGACAGCAGCCCTGTTGAGAGTCTTGCAGCCTCCAGTGCCCAGGCTCAGCCCGCTACTGAGAAGGTCAGCCTCTTGCAAGAATACTCGAAGTTTCTCCAGCAAGCGCTGGAGAGGACCAGCCAGAACGACAGCTACCTGACCAGCCAGAGCCTCAGCTTGGTCTCTGAGAACCCCACCTTAGCCGGACAACCTCTGTTCTCCACCGAGAAACAGTTTCCTTCCCCCAGCAGGTTCAAATCAGGGATGAGCTCTCCGCTAAGGTCCACTATAGAGAAACCTAACTTTGGATTGCTGGTCGGGGACTCCCAGCACTCATTTTCATTTTCAGGTGATGAGACCACCCCTCCCTCCGCTGTGTCCCCAGCTGTGGAGGACTTCCTGGAGCAGGTCTCGCCCTCCAAAAAGACAGATTCTCCACAAGGCATACTGCAGACTTTTCAAATAAGCTCCTTTGATCAGAATTTCAAATCTCATTTCCAGACGTCAAGATCTGGAACCTCCTCGCTGTTTACTGTTGCCAATGGACAATTAAGTCTTCGAGCACACAGCACAGACTTCTCCGAGTTCCCCTCGGTCAGAGTCACTGAGACCAGGGCTCAACTGAACTCCTCCCCTGATGTTTCCTCCAGTGAAACCTTTGGCTGAAGGGAGGGGTGAAACATTCATTTCTGTTAATAATTTCAGCGGCACTTTATCTCATGTTTCCTGTTTTGCCAAAACAAGTCCCATTGCAACTATGTGCTCTATGTGCTCTTTCTCAAAGCATTTTGTTTTATGAAAATAATTTACTTTTCTTTTTTTTAAGTGCAACCTCATAAAATGAAAATATTGACAATATAATTGGCATACCCCTAAAAACAAACAAACAATTATAATTGTGCATGGATATATTTCCTGCCCCAGAATGTACATTGAGCGATTAAGCAACCAAAGTTTAATGCAAGAGATAACGTGTATTCTCTCATACCGTTGCCACATCATTTATGTTTAATGATTTGTCAATCAGTTTGCCTTGCACAAAAATGATCAAGTCACTCTTGCTGCTTAATGCAATATTTCCACTTATTGAAACATAGGCCCTATTTATATATGCCTTTTTGCTCTTACGGTAGCTACCTCCCCTTGCTGTTTATCTGGTTATATTTAAGTCCACTCCTAGAACCTTCTTATTCCAGCTTTGTCACTCCTGTTAAATTGTCTACTAAAAGAACACCATGATTAGATCATAACTGATTCTTCACTTTAAGTCACTTTACTGTCACCTGAGATTAGTGTGTCCTTATGAAATGTGTATGCGACAGGAAATGCTTATATTCCTCTGATATGGAAGCTAGTTTATTTTCCATGTGCGAATTGAGCCTAATTTGGTTGGTGTGATGGCCTAAAAAAAAAATACAATAGTTCTCTTAAATTCAAAAATGAATCAATTTAATGTGGAGGAATTTCTTGGCACGTAATTTTGTGACTCTTGTGCAGCATAGGCAGAAAATAGAAATTAGGATTTAGATTTAGGTTCCAAATTATATTCATGTAATGATTGCCGAGTCATTATTATTTTCCTTCAGCAGTATAAGTGAGTTGTAATGAAATTACTTATGAGGATTGTGCTTAATTTTTGCACAATTTGCACAATTTTTCACTACAGGGAATGTAGTATTTCAGATTTGGGTTATTTCAACATTACAGGCGACGCTCGTCGCTTTCGTCACTTATGATGTAGCTCCAGTAGCTGCAGTTTTACAGTACTTTTGATTGTTCTTCGTGGAAGATGCACAGGTTTGGGGGAAACAACAATGTGATTAGACCCACTTGTATTGATTGAAACTCAAAGTTGTATTACGGCTATATTATGAAAGACAGTACACATGGAAATGGGGTGCTTGGATTTTCCACTTTATTAATTTTGCAAATGTGCCTTTCTTTTCTTTTTTATTGCAGGCTTTCCTTTACTCATTCTTGTTTAAATATGTCAGTTCCATGTTAGTCCGAGCTCTTAGGCTACTAGTTCCACTTGCACAATAACAACAAACACATAAGCTATCAACCTTCAGTCTGTAATGCGTTGAGATCTGGGAGCGTTATTTAATTTTGCCCATCATATTTTATTATTTTTGAATTTGAGCAGAAATAGCACAGAGTTTAATTCTCAAAACTATTATCTGTGGTTGGAAGGGCAAAGCGTTTTCGTTGACTTTGCAGTACGAGTACAGAATCATGTTTCAGACGTCTAGTTTTGATCACTATTTGCTAGAATTCAATCGTAAGCCACATCTGTCCAGGCCTTGTTGAGAAGAAAAAATAACTGCGTTTGAGTAAGGTTTCATCTGGGCTTCATCACGCTGTTGATTGTATTCCGTGTGCACATGTATGTGTGATGTTTTAGGTGCTATTGTGTAAAACACTGTTTTTATATGCACCGTCAAATTAGGTTTGATAATTGATGTTAAACTCCCTCTTGTTACACTTCTCCGGACAATCAGGGACAGACAGCACCCGCGTTAATCATCAAATGCTTTATTTTTCTTCATTGAACATTCCCACTAGAATGTATAAAAGATATCCTGCTGTAAATACATTAAATATGTTTATGTTCAGAGAAGATCTCTTAGATCTTTGTGTCAATAGAGAGACCAGGCTTGTGCAAGAGACACTTTTTGTCAGTGGAAAGCACATTCATTAGTTCTCCAGCATTTAATGAATCCCTTTCACTTGCTGGTGTGACTCTCTGAGGTTTTTGTGTATGTATGTGTATGTGTATATGTGTATATGTGTGTATATATATATATATATATATATATATATATATATATATATATATATATATATATAATCACCTCTGTTTTCAGAAGAAAATTCACACTTTTTCATTAATGACAGGTTAATGTGAATTTTGATTATTCTTTTGTAAGTTAATGCAGTTGATTGTGCATTATGATGGCATTTACTGTATAAAACTGTTGGTAATGAAAACCCCACACCCAGAAAATGTTCATTTGGTTTTAAAGTAAAACTCAACCTGACTTTTTCTTTTATTATCAAGTATTTAATCTCAACAGCTGTGGTCAGCTTGGATACATGTCAGTTAAAATACCTTTTGGGTGGAGTATAACACAAAATAAGTGTTGTGGTTAAAATATTTCACGAGCTACCCATTTCATTGTCGGCAGTTATTGAAAGCACAGTGCAGATGACTAAATCTGCTTTGGTAAATTGTATCCCATGAATTGTTCATTGAGAAGTTTTAAATTCAATTAAGTAACTTAAAATGAAGAACGTCTGGGAGGGTCATGAGTTGTATCAGCAGTACTATGGTATTCTTTCCTTTTAATTAACTATTGTCAGTAACCTGGCCACAAGTGTCCTTGTATAAGCTAGAGAAAATGTTTTGTGTAAAAAGATCTGAATTTTTTGATAAAAACTATTTTTGAAACATGTCATTTAAGGCACTGATATGTACAGTATATCATATGCAGTCACTATTGCTACCCTCATTTATCTCTGTAAAAGTCATTTGTGTCAAGAGCTTTCAATTGCCGATGGGATACTCCTTTGACGTTTGGCATTTTCATACTTTTAAAGAACTTGACGAGGAAGCCCGACTGCTTCACTGTAAGGTTAAGTTAGACGGTAAGGTTCATTTGCATGGTCTCTAACTTGTTGGGTCGAGTGAACTTGTTTTATGAATAATGTGCAGCTTTAATCGTAGCTGATTATTTTCAGTCAAGTAACCAATATGATTAGATTTTTGCAATATATTATGATTTGTAAACAATCTTATTAAATTGTTGTTTTGATTGTTGTGTGTCATGTTCTTATAAATAAAATAAATTCACAGTATTTGACCTTGAATTGTTTTTGATATCCAAAGACTATTCAGCTGCTTTACGGGATGCTCAGCATTTATTGTTTAATACTTTAGTCTGCCAGAAGTCTGAAATATCAGGAATTTGTACAAATCTGCATCACAATTTCATGTCCCAAACTCAAAGATCAAATGTTTAAAATCATAGGACCGATAAAAGCAACTCCTCACATAAGGTGGAACTAGAGAAAGTAAAACACTCAGGTTTGCTGCTGGTTGCATCCAAAAACATAATTTCTATCACTTGGCTTAACTTTTTAGACATACATTCTGATGTGTAAATCCACAAATATACGTTTAGGATGTGTTGTCTGTGTTATTTGTCTTCTTAGACTTGCAGAAATAGTCAGAAAGCATCCTAATGTAGGCCTACAAACAGCCCCATGGCCCAGAAAAATAATCTGCTTCCCCCAAAAGCTGGAGTCAGAAATAATTCCACAAATACAAAGATAAGAAGTGGTACGTGCCTTTCTCAGCTTTAATGATTAGTCAACATACTGAAGGGCTTGCCAAAACTAACACAGGATCCTGGAGCAAAGCAGCAACACACCCTGGAAGGTGCAGTGTTACCTGCGGGCTGCCGACGTGTTCGGAGCACATGTTGTCAACAGCAGGAGGAGCTGGCAGTGTTCAGACCGACTGGAGTCATCTCTGAACCACACCGGGACCATGAACTGATTTGTCTTTTTGATAGCTGACTATTCCTCTCTTCTTTTCTTTTTTTTCTTTCTCTCATCATGGAATGACACGGGACTCTGTGGAAGGTAGGTTTAGCGTTTGTTAGCCGTTGAGTTCAGCGAGCTTAAGTTACTTTTTTTTGGCAATTTGTTTGTCAATTTAGGAATAATTAAATAGAACAATGATAAGTAGAATTATGCAATAACGTGTATGTGTATCTTTATGTATGTAGTGTGGTGTGCACATCTGTCTTTTTATGCATATCTAGAAAATCAATAAAAAAAATTTTAGAATCAATGTAATTAAGGTGCCTTTTTCACCTATTGCCTCTTTAAAGAGTGAATGCCAGTAAGTCAGAGAGCTTACTGGGGCATGATTTCCGTTTGCTACCTGGAAACATTAGGTTTGGCAAACTGACCAACTTTTTTCTTTTCTTTTTTTTTAAACAGGAGAGTGACGAAACAACACGGTTATTTAAACAATTGAACAAATCTGTTCGCGGTTGTTTGACGCTAATAATTAGTATATACTGCTGTCAGTGTTGTGTAAACCGCGAGCTGTCTCGACTGATTTATTGCCTGAGCTGTAACCTGGAGGCTCATCGTTGACCAGCTGTAGGAGCGCACCCTGCTGCATCCGGGTGTCCTGTGCTGCACCTGTTGCTGTTTGACCGGGATAGGCGGAACCAAAACTGTCACTTTCAACACCAACCCATCTAGGCCTACACAAATTGTGGTCACGTGCTGATGAATTCAAATCCTAAACTATAATATTTTGCTTCATATTCAATCTATGGTCAACTTTGAGCAAATGGGAACCCCTGAGGAGGTGTAGCTGCTAACCTACTGTTTACATGTGTAGGTTGTAATGGAAACCCTGCCGGTAGGTTGGACTGTGCACACCTGTGACCAGGAGGGAGACGTGGCAGCACTGTTGAAGGGTGGAGTGGCTGACACCAACACAAACACAAACACACATGTCCATGATTTGTTTCATGAAGATGCACAGGTACGGTGTTTGCTCCTCAAGGTGAATGTGGTAACCTGTTGATGTCGAAATATGAGCCAGTAACTTTCACGCTCGTGTGTCTTTGATCAGGGCCTCCAGCAGTCCAGCCAGCCGTGGTGGAGGATCAAACTGTTTGTGTGGGAGCCGGTGCTCTTTGGTACCTGGGATGGAGTTTTCACCACCTGCATGATCAACATCTTTGGTGTGGTGCTATTCTTACGCACCGGCTACCTGGTGGTTAGTATGCCCTGCGTTGCTTTCAATGCCAATTCCCCCTTTCTCTTTCACATTGTAACTATTAAGTGACACTGACAGAAAGACTGCAGTCTTACTATGTTTGCATTGGTCTTAATGTGCATTAATAGAGAAGTAAAACATTTTAAGAAATCTCTTTATTAAAGAGACAAAATAGCAGACCTTAAAGATTTAAATCCATCTAAATCTTAACCAAAATCCATGACACCACTGTGTGTCAATGCATGCTGAATATCATTGTTCCTCGAGCTTCATCTAGTGATGGAGCTTGTGAATGCTGTAAAAAAATCTTTGGCCTGAGGTTCAGATTACTTTGTTTGAATATTAATTGATCAAATGTGTGACCTTTTTGTCAAATGGAGCAACCCCAGCGCCTCCAATTTCCTTCATTAGTTTACTTCATATTTTGTTCATTTTATAACATAGTTTGTGGGAAACAGTTTCTTGAATGAAAGCGAGAAGCATCTAATTACTTGCACCAAACAGTTTATGTTTTCCCTGGTTTAATGGGCCTGATTTCACCAAATAGAATATAATCAAATATAATTATGGGGATTTGAAGCAGCAAGAAACAAATTGAGATTGAAGTAAAAACTGTGACCTTTAAACACATTAGCCAACGGTTTGAACACAGGAGCATATAAGTAAACCAAATGGCTGACTATTTCTTTAAGATACTGAGATAAACGAAGACAAGAAAAAATATGGAGCCATAAACAGAATAAATATTGGAGAAAAATATATAAGCATGTTTACGGTATGTACAAAGTCTGCAGTGAATTACATACAAAGCATTAAGCATATATTTAGCACAGAAGGTCTTGGCCCACTGACAGTATAGTACAAGCTTTACATCATAATAAACAACAATTTACAGCTCTAGATGAGTTACATTTTTAGCATATTGTGTCATCTTGTCTCCCATCATCATCCAGGGGAACACTGGCGTGCTGCTCGGGATGTTCCTCGTCTCCTTGGTTGTGCTGGTTGCGTTAGTGACGGTGATGTCAGGGATTGGAGTGTGTGAGCACTGCGGTGTTGGGAGTGGAGGAATCTACTCCATGATCTCCATCGTCCTGGGGGGCAGGGTCGGGGGCACTGTGGGCCTGCTTTATGTGTTTGGACAGGTGAGTAACAAATCCAGACTTTTAGTGCGACTTCTGTGGTTGATTTTGAAGGACGATCCTTTACATCCTTTTTTTTCCATTTCCATGTTCTTATGTTGTGTCCCCTCTCATGCTGCCTCCCACCTCGCAGTGCGTAGCTGGAGCCATGTACATCACAGGTTTCTCTGAGTCGGTGGCGGAGCTGCTCGGTCTACAAAGCCAGTGGGCGGTGCGTGGCATGTCGGCAGCGGTGCTGCTGGCACTGCTTGGGATCAACCTGGCAGGTGTAAAGTGGATTGTCCGACTCCAGCTGCTGCTGCTGGCTGTGCTGGCTGTCTCCACGCTGGACTTTGTCATTGGCACCTTCACGCACCTTGATCCAGGTAGGGCTGGGGGTCATGACTGTATATGAAGGGATAAGACTGCCTTGGAGAGACCGATCGATACTGCAGATCCACCGCAAGGAGGTGGAAGAAGTTGCTCCACAAGGTGGACGAACTATTTTGAGAGGATATGTTTTTGCACTGGCCGCATAGTCAGCCATTTCTGCTGCTTTGTGTGGAAACCAGGTAAACTACAAAGAATAATAATGGGAACTATCTGAAAAACATTAACAATCCGGTTTGGTGACATTCTGTGAACGTTAGTAAAACAACGTCCCGTGAGAATTCCAAAAACGACATCCCGCGATTTTCCCACGAATGTTAGGATAAACAATGTCCCATGAACGTTCTTCAAACAATGCTTGGCGAATGTTCTGTGAACGTTAAGAAAATAACGTCCAACAAACGATGCCCCGCGATCACACACACATTCTGCGAACACTAGTAAAACAACTTTCCACAAACGTTCTGTGAAGCCTAGGAAAACAACATCCCGCAAATATTCTGTGAACGTTAGGAAAACCATGTCATGTGAAATGTTTGCTGCCTTGTGTGAAAACTAGCTAACTATTACTACACAATGTAAAAGATGTGAACTCTCCGGAAGCGTTGCAATAATCTGGTTCATGGACATTCTGTAAACGCATCGCACTGGTTCCCTCAACAAAAAGCCATTGGGATTTTTCCATTTGTCCATTTATTTTTCCATCAAAAAAGATCAGTGGCAAACCTTCTCTTCTGCAAAATAATCTTCACAAATAGACAACATTTTTATGATTTTTGAAGCATTACTACAGTAGCCAGAATTTCTGAGTATAACAGACAACCCGCATTTGACATTTTTGAACACAGGTGTAACATAAGTTAATTGCTGCAATGCACGGCAGTTAATGCTGGACTGCAGCCCTCGTTAACATTATTAGTTCCACCTGTGTTTTCCAGCCATAACAACAAACTGGATTGCTAAACCTGCCTATACCTGAGCTTCTTTTGTTAGTAGATTCCACACCATTGTTCCTGCTTGATTTAAAAATGTAGGGGAGGGGTGCGTGCAATTTAGTATGACCTCTAAAGTGGACTGAGAAGGTCCAGAACTAGTAGTTGCCAACTACAAACTTGAGTGGTGAATATCTGTGACCCGTTCAGGCCAGTAGATGTAGCTGTTGTACTACCTACCTTTGTCAGGATTGGTCTTGCGTTCAAAAAATTTGAAAATTTTTTTGTTCTCCAATGAGAATGTTCTTTGCCCTCAGGGGTGAGTTGGAAACTTCTGTACATTTTCAGTTTTCTTTTGGCTTAAGCCAAGTCTGAGATTTTTATTTTGTGGTGAGGAAATGTTGCCCTTTTTTTGATTAGATTGTATTCTTTTGCTGGCAGTCAGGAAGTCCTTCCCCACATTTCCTGTTCTCGCTGATTATCAACGTCCTGTCCAGTGGGAGGAGAAAAGCGTTCCAGTCTTATGTGAACAGGACATAAAACGGACAAAACACTTTTATATCTTGCATAAATAGAAAAACACATTTAACATGTACATTATAAGAACTACATTTTCAGTAAATCACAGTCACATTTTTTGCTTTATTTCCCCAGCAAACCACAAGGAACTCATAGTGCCTGTGTCCAGCTGTGGCTAGTTTTTGCAAGATTAAGCTTTACAACTTCTCCCACCCCAGTGTCAAAAAAACCCAAACGGATCTCATTCCACCTTGCCCTAACGGCCTAACCTGTACTTGTCCACCACTCCCAACCTCCTACCTGCTTCATATTACAGTAGGCAGAGGCCACTTTACAATTCTGAAGAACTGTTGGAGAACCATCCGTAATGGCTACTCCAGGTTTTTCCAATTAAGAGCTTCTGTGTGTGTTTTGGTGGTGACCTCATCGTTGGCAGAGGACCAGCAGGTCCACTAGCTTGTTGAAACAGCCCAGATTAGCCTGCACTGAGTGAACGCTGAGGTACATCCAGAAGGAAAGGAGCCACCGGCAAAGAAACATGGTCAAAGTTTGATATCACATCCTCTATTTACACTTTGGGAAACTGCCATAGCTAATTATGTCAGGTCAGCCAAGTGGCATAGCGTACTATATGAAAGCTATAATGGGACATTGGCTTGCTGCCGGTTTGCTTAGCGTTTAATACAAAACAGGACATTGAACTGTCAGTATTCTTGATCTGAAATGGTAAAATCTGGAGTTAATGATTAGTTGATTAATAGCTTAATGGTTTCAGGTATTTTTCTCGCCAAAAGACCATACATTGTTTTGTTCCAGCTTCTCTAACTTGAGCACTTGCTGCTTGTCTCTGTTTTATAGCTTTGTAAACTGAAAATCTTTGAGTGCTGGGGTTGAGTCTGACAAAAATAAGATGTTTGAAGATCTCATCTTGAGCATTATTATAAACTACACAAAAATCAAGAACATAATTGTTAGCTGCTGTCCTAGCCTAATTCATTTTTTATTTATTGCAAAGATGAATATGCAACAATCAGTATATGTTTTATCATAATTTATATTATTATGCTAAGTTTCAGTGATTTAAATTCCCCCTGATTTTGATGTAACTCCAACAACAAAGAGTTGAAGGGCAAGGCTGAATTACTGGGGTCTTGGGTTCAAATCAAAGATTAAAGTTTATTGTAAAGCACATCTCCAGTTAAAATCCCAAAAGTGTTGGTATTTCTGAGACGGTAAAGTCATCTATTTATCTAGCCTCTACATTATTCAGTTAAAACACACGCTTAGCCACTATCTTAATGTCTACAATGCGCTGCTGACGACTCTGTGTTCGCATTATGAGTAGAAGAATTTTGGATGTTTTTACATCTGTGCATGAACACTCTGACTAAGCATCCTCATTTCGCCAGCCTTAAGGATCTGTTAAGTGACTGATTATGATATATTCTTCCTGCAGTACTGTGGACAATATCATTTAAAAGCTGCATAGGTGCAACATGTAAGATAGCTCATAATTGTGCTTTATCATCCCTGATTGGAGGAATTATTTGTGTAGTCAATTATTTTGTTTGGTCAGTAACACTGCCAGCATAGTGTCTCTTAAGACAAACAATTCAACCGCATGATTACACACAGATACAAAAACAATCTGACACTTATACCCGGTCCCTTTTTAAAATAAGCCTATTCCCCACAGAACAGGATGCCATAATGTGCTGCTTGTGTCTGGGGTTTAGGGTGTTAACCAGACTCACCCACATTTTTGGAAAATGAGAAAGAGGGAAGGCCGGAACTGAGATCTGAGGCCTGCTGCTCCAGAGACCGCTACATCATCTCTTCCTGTGATCCACACTATAATATATAGTTCTCAATCATCCCAGTGGGACCTGTCACACCTCTGTAACATCACAGCCTGCCCTGTTCTCCATGCACAGCAGTTTATACTGGTTAGTGTGGGAGAGTAAGAGGTCAGTCAGACTGGGGGAGAGGCCTCAGACCCTCATGTAATCTGACTACACATTCCAGTCTGTATCAGAGGAATGCTGAGTTCAGAAAGGAACCCCACTCTGCCTATACACTTGTTCTTCAGACAATATAACACTTTAATATGAACGCTTTCACCACGGCTTTATCCAAAATATGTTTTGCTCTGTAGGCCTCTTTAAAGCGAGTGACTATTATTTATTTACCCGCATCTACCACATCACTTTACAGTTGATTTCAACAAGTCATATGAAATAAGATATGATTATGAAGAACTATCCATTGTATAACTAACTACTGTAACTTGATGAGAGCTGTTTTTTAGTCAATGAGACTGAGTTTATAACTGTACTTAAGCCCAGCAGTGCCTTGAGCTTCATGTTAACATCTGCAATAACATGCCCACAATCACACTTTGAACATGCTGATGTTTAGCAGGTATGCTGATTTGTGTTTGATTAAAATACCATACATTAACTTGCATAAAAAAAGAAAATCACTGTGCAAAATGTAAGGGAGCTGCCATCTGCAGTCCACTGTGTGCACTCCACTTGCAAGTTAGACTAAACAGCTCGAGACTCCCAATCAAGTAAATCTGACCATGCCTTTTATATAGGAGCACATGTTGATGAATGTGAATATGCAGTTCCACCACAGTATGGAAAACTTGCACAAAGGTTTTCCTTGAAAGACATTTGTTTGCAGTGTTTGTCCACAGTTCTTGAAATCAAATACTCAGAAATGATTTTGTGCTCATATAAATAGTTTAGAAACAACCTCAACTGAGCACAGAGAGTCAGGCAGGGTTGGATGCTGGAGGGTATGTTTTAATCTGGGTGTGGAGCCCATGGTGCATGGCTGCCCTGGATCTGTTATGATTGTTTGGATAGAGGGCGGTCTCACGGGGTCACAGAGTGAACAAAGGTTTGGGCACCTAATCCAATTTGATGTCAATTTTTTTTTAGCCTCCCTTTATTCCCATCCAGGAAAACATACTTTGGAGTAACTTGTCAATACAGCCCTTATGGTTTGGGCTTTTGTCAAAGACAAAAGCAGAGAAAAAATGTTATTCTCGCTCTCGCTCTCTTTTCTCTCACACTGTCTGCCTCTCTCGCTCGCTCTCATTCCTTGCTCAAACTTGGAAGCTGCTGAGCTTCTGAAAAGGGTGGTGACTTCCTTTTGGATAAACATGTCATTAATCTGAGAGAACACATTCTTTCCCATCGCAAGATAACCAAGGGGGAAATGTCCGGTGTTGTAGCATAGGCCTGTCCTTCAGGCTGTGTTGATTAAATGGCCCTTACCCATACAGAACAATCTCTTCCCCTGCACGTTCAACAAACTGTCCTAGACTGAACTGCTATCAGACTTTAGACTGCAGTCTCACATTTTTATTTGTCATTTTTGGGGGTTAAAAAAAGATACAACAATTGCAGTCATGAAATCTGCTCTAATAAATTTGGAGGAATATAAAAAGTAAAATAAGAATATTAGTTTGGCCACAAGCATCATTTATCCATGTACCTCGATAACTGATCAAAAAAAATTCAAACCTATAGTATAGGTGTCAGGTAAAAAATTCACTGGCGCAGACTCACCAATCGTCTATGAAGAAAAGAAAAATGAAAACAAGCAAATGAAAAACACACATTTATGGCTTTAAGGCAGGTTTGCATGTAGCATTACAGCAAGCAGCCTGCAGTCGAGCGTTCTGCCTTTTGGAATAGAAGTTGATTTTATAACGTTTTCCAGAAGCAAAACATATGATTGAAAACATCCTGGTAATTCTGGCATAAGGTTCAGAACTAATGTGCTTTGTGTTGTTGTTGTCGTTGTTGTCTCCTCTCTCAGAAAATGGTTTCATTGGTTATTCAGCCGGGCTGCTCAGCAGCAACACAAAGCCAGATTACACCCCGGGAGAAACCTTCTTCACGGTCTTTGGGGTCTTCTTCCCTGCTGCTACAGGTCAGGTGGCAAATAACACTCTTACACATGTGCAGTGTGAATTTAGACTCCAGCCCTACTTGTGTGTGTGTGTGTGTGTGTGTTAACCTCCGTGTGTGTGTGTGTGTGTGTAGGGGTTATGGCCGGCTTCAACATGAGCTCAGACCTTCAGCGGCCTGAACACAACATCCCTGTGGGAACGCTGGCAGCTGTCTTCACTTCGTATGACGATATCCCAAAAAATACACACACACAAGCACACAACAATATTGTAAAAAAGGAAAACACCACATTGTAACAGTACACAGGACCACAACTTTAGTAAAATTGCACTGACTGACCTGCAATAAAGACAACAAATACGGGCCTACTGTAAAAGTACGCACACAGAAATACTATAAGATCATACAGACTGAGCAAAATTCTATCTAATTACATGGCATGCTCCATGGATAGTGTTCAAATATTATAATTTGGGGGCTCTCCTTCAAGGTATGAACCATCTAAAATGGTACTTGATTTAACTTTTGTGATGCTCTCAGATCATTTTGTGGTATCTTCTATCAAAAGGGCAACCTTTTCCACCTTCATTGGAGAGAACAAACAAACCCATGTTCCCAGTATGGTCCTGTCAGTGACTCACTTGTAGATCTGTGATAATGACACACTCCTCTATTAATAGTGATAAAGCAGCAGTTGTAATAATCCCGCGTGGTGTACTGTTGGTGACCCACAGGTGGTTCCTGTATCTGGTCTTTGTCTTCCTTCTGGGGGCCATCTGCACCAGAGAAGCTCTGCGCTCTGACTTCTTGATAGCAGAAAAGGTAAACTCCCGTCTCTGTTTCCGTCCTGCCCTGTTAGAGCGGCCATCTCAACAGAAGGGTTGAGGTGAGGGGATTCCCCATCATGGCTGACTTTGTTCATGTGGTCTGGTTTGTTCAGGCTCTGACTGCCTCAGTTTTGAGATATTGCAGATATTGTTTTTTTATGCAAGTAGAAATACTCATAATTATATCATTGTCAGGTTCAAGTATATGAAAACTCATTACCAAGCTGTAACATTATGGATTAGAGTGTACAAATAATGTATTACTGCCAGACTCGCGCTCATATTCATATATTTGATTTTGCTTTAACCAATCATTGACTCTTTAAAAAAATCCTTGACTTCCATCGGTGGTTAGTTCTCATTGTTTTTATAAGGTGCTGGCTGCAGCGGAACTCAACTGGGTGTAGCTGTTGTGTGCGCTCAACCACACCCCATCCTCTTCCACCCTGTGTTTGTTTTCCTTCTTCCTCCAGGTCTCCTTGGTGGGCTTCCTCTTTCTGCTGGGCCTCTACATCTCCTCCCTGGCTTCCTGCATGGGCGGCCTGTACGGAGCACCCAGGATCCTCCAGTGCATTGCCCAAGAGAGGGTCATCCCCGCGCTGGCCTTCCTGGGAAGTGGGGTGGGTGGATGGAGCCAGACAGGGAGGGGTGTCTGCACATTAACAGTATACTGAAAAAATGTTAGCTATATTCACCATGATGTATAGATTATGTGGCGAGGGTGTGTGGTAATACGAGTTCACTTGTTTTCAGAATGATCATTTGCTCTTAATTAAGTAATACCTCAGGATGATTATTCCAATTGTAGCAATAACATTATAAGCTCTTTATGTGATGTCAGTAAAGAGATGAGCCAAGTAAGTAGGGCCCACTTTAAACTCACCATTTTATTAGGACATTTTACTGCCCTAGTGAAAAACTAATGGTTGCACCTGTTTGAACATGCGATAGGCCAGACGACGTAATAACCAGCAATGCATTAGAGAGTCAAACGTAAGACCAACTATCAAAGGGATAGTTCAATTTCCTGTTTATAATTATGACTATTTGATTTGGTTTCTTGTCATTTTTAACTCATGAATGCCCTTTTCACGTCTCTGCATTCAGTTATTCCATCTAGTGAGATGTTCCCAGCTTAGATCTATTCATAAAGTCTCTGGGAAGCAGCTTCTCTCAAAAGGAGAGAAGCTTGCTGTAAAGCTGATGAAAGATTTATTCCTGCATGTTTTCTAAACAATACGAGTTAAGCATCAAAGTTCAAGTTATTCAATTTACGAATAGTAATTTGACAAAAAAAAAAATCGCTATTGGTCCACTGACTGGCTTTTTTCAGTTTTCAACTTTATTTTGCAAAACTTGGATGCTCACCTTTTAATCCATCATGGATGAGAAGTTCTTAAAAGTACTTTGGATTCGAAAAGTATCACTTTGGGCCCTTGGTAATTGTGATCAGAATTGTTTTAATCGAGTAATCAATAAAATAATCAGCAGATTAATCCATAATGAAAATAATCATTAATGCTGTACAAAATATTTCAAAATGTGCTTTACCTCAACCAACTGTAGATCAAATGTAAAGTCCTGCTTTTACATTAATGCATGAGTAATAATAATGTATCTGCAGTGAGTACTTTTAATACATAAATTACATTACACTACATCAAGTTATTCCGATTTTACTGGCATACTTTTACATTTTCAATACAGGTCTTTTGCTTGTACTGGCGCATTTTAACAGTGTAGTATTAATAATGGCTCTGAGTGCTTCCTTTGACTGCTATTAAGTGTGTGTAGTCTGGATCCACATGGCGGTGTGATGGGTGAACTCAACAGGAAACAGTGACAGGACTGCCTAACTTTAGAGTGTGGACTTCACTTCATAGAAGTGAGTTGACTGACTGCATTACAGCAAATAGTTACGACTCACTGCTGCTACACAACTGTACACACACACACAGTCACGTCGACGTCCTGACCTCGTCCACCCCAGCAGCAGTGTCTGACCTCTCTCAGCGGGCTGGAATGAGGCCCTAGACATCTTGGCCCAAATCAAAGCTTCAGAACAAACGCAGGAAGGGCGACGGGCAGGGCCCAGCACTGCTGTGTGCTCTGGAGGCCCGCCAGGCACACAGCAGTGCTCCTTAAACTGTGTGACAGGACCTGGGCAGTGAAAGCAAGCTGGTTAGCAAACCACATGTTAACATAATTGCTAACTTTCTAGTGGTTTGGTTTTATATTGCTTGAATATAACTTCAAGTTCCGTTTCTCCTTCCTGTCCGTTTTTTTTGTTTGTTGGGTAAATGGTTGCAAAGCTACAATATAATAATAATTTTTTTTTTACATGGCACCGTCGTGTGAAACTTGTCATGAGTTAATAAAAAACGGGACTGATTTCAGCTTTGTGACATAGCATTTTAGTTATGATTATGGTTATAATCAGAAAGAGAGAAAAAAATCGCCAGTTATTCAGGTTTTTTATTAGACAGCAATATTGTGACCCTATCTTCCTCTTTTAACAGAAAGGCCCCAACAAGACTCCAGTGGCAGCTATCTTCCTGACCAGCCTGCTTACCATGGCCTTCATCTTCATCGGTCAGGTCAATGTGCTGGCCCCCATCGTCACCATAAACTTCCTGCTCACCTACAGCTTCATCGACTACTCCTTCTTCAGTGTGGCCATGACCCTCCAGCTGCAGGCTAAAGAGAAGAGGGAAACCCTCATCCCCGCCAAAAGAAACCAGCGTGGGTCAACCAGGCAGAGCTCTAGGCCTTTGATTGAGGCCAATCTTCCAAGCTATGGGAGTGGAGGCGAGAGTCCACAGGGTAAAGGCACTCTGTTGGAGTTCACCAAGGACATGGACCAGATCTTTCCCCCTGTGTCAGATGTTGATGCCGGATCTGAGAAGAACTCCTACATGCAAGAGCTGAGCAGTCAAGACGAGGGCAGAAAGGCTTATGTCACCACGAAGCAGAAGCTGAGGGACAGCTATGGTTTGGACCTGAACAGAAATGTGTTCTCCGAAGAGAAAGGAGATGCAGCAGAGGTGCAGTGTGGAGGCACAGAGCCCATGGCTGGAGAAGAACCACAGGTCAAAAGCTGCTCAAAAATGAACCATGCTGAGCAGCATTCATCTGGTGACAATCACAGCACAGGTGATCAGCTTCAACCAACAAACACTCGGCTAGAGTCGACAGGAGAAGAGATCATAGAAGTTGATTGTACCTGTTTTTCTTTGTAACCTGACCCTTTATTTTGACTCTCTCAGGTGTCGGAGGTAAAGCCGAGCACCAGAGCTCTGAGATCAAACCCATGCAGGATTCATTGCATGCAAAGTTCTGCAACCACTGGGCTGCTCTTATCGGAGTAGGCTACACATTTCATGCTCTACATTATTAGTTTTTGTTCTAACGATTTGATTTCAGATAATATTTACATCATTTATTGATTCTTTTTTTTTCTTTCAGGCATTGAGCTCCATATTGATTATGTTTGTCATTCAATGGGCTTATGCCTTAGCAAACATAGTCTTTGCCTTGCTGCTCTTCTTCTACATCGGAAAAACAAGTCCTGGACTACCAATAGGTGATTTCCATCAGTTAATTTCCTGTTCAGACACACGTAGCTTGGCTTCATTGTGAAGTCCTGTCCGGGTGTGTCTTGGCTTGGACAGGACAGTCCCACGTAAAAAGAATATTACAAATGAAAAATCCAAGTTGATGGAATGCTGTAGTAACATGATATGGGACCGAGTGAGTTATTTCTGTCTTTCACATATATGTACCACCTGCACCTCTGCAGCACTTTCCAGTGTGAAATGCCAAAGTGAACTTTTGACATAAAATGCAATTGGACGAAGCTTTTTGACACTCAACTGCAGCCGGCACTGAGCTTTTCATGTCGGCCCTCCATCTGGTCCATTCTGGTGAACACGATATATCGTGAACACCCTGGAGGAATGTCTTCAAATTTGGTGCAAACGTCCACTTGGACTCGAGGCTGAACTGATTAGAATATGGTGATCAATGTCATTGTGACCTTACAAAGCACATGTTTTGGCCATAACTCAAGAATGCATATGCTAATTATGACAACTTCACTCACATTTCTAAAAGGATACAATGATGAAGTGATTACTTTGTGAGACAGTAATTCTAGTTCAGGTAAATCCTTCTCATTTAAAAAAAAATGCATTTTACTAACAAACAAATAAGGCTCATACTGTTCCTTGCCATGATATGCATAGAGGAGTCTTCTGGAATTGCGAGGCCTTTTAGTAAGCAGGAAATTGCAGATCACCATTCATGCATTGCATTTTATGTTCTATAAATCATATGCTTTTCATGAACATATTTCATTACACATTCTCTGTTTTGATATTTACTTAATTGGTTTACTCTCTGCTGAAAGGAGGAAACGATTACAAGTTAATTCCATAAACTTTTATAACAGGAGTGGTCTGCAAGTAATTCCTTTTATGTAAGATAAAGCAATATTCCCTTCTGCATTTACTTTGGGTTATTGGATCATTTATATGACCCCATTATGTCCAATAAAAGACCTCTTGATTTGCAGTTTTTAAGGATTAAGATTTGGTCACCCCCTTGCTCAGTTGTTATGTGACCTGGTAATGTACTCTTCCACATTTCTGGGAGTTTCACTTGTGGTCTTTTTGCCTCGCAGGCTGGCAGCTGTTGTGGCTTAGGATTTCTAGAATAGCTAGATGGGACACCCGGCACCTGTGCATTAAACTCACCACAGCACAGAGTTAGCTGTCTGACTGACGACATTTTAGAGCATAATATCGGCAAGTGTTAAACACTTGTACCACAGGTGGTTGATGCAATGCTTTCCCCGCTCTGTTACTACACTTCTGTGCACTGTTGCAACTTCAAATATTGGAGGAGTTTATTGTTGTGTGGTTTTCTGCAGCTAGTAAAGAAATTAACTCCTTGAGCTCATTTCTCCAGATGACTGTTTGTATTTTGATTTATTTGCAGGTATTGCAGCTCGATTCAGCTTTTTCACGTGGCTCAAATCAACATCGAAAAGCATTTGCAGGTATTGTGTGGTTGTTATGGTACAAAATGATCAATCAGGAGTCAGTTTATAGGGATAAGTGACGGATGAATAATACATTTAAATGTCATTATAAAAACGTTCAGATCACTGATAAATCAGAGACTGGAACTAAAGTAAAATGTCATACTTGTCATCGTCTATTCATTCTGGTATTACTAAGTCAGAATGTAAGATAAGCTTTTCAGTTAGTAATTTCCCATGTCACACTGTCCCCTGAAACCCAATTGCTCCGTCTTTCAGGAGGACCAGATCTCCTCAGGATGAGATTGTCGTTACCCCCTCTCTGTCCGGGGTTGGGCTGAAAACCAAGCAGCTCACAGAGGAAAACGCTGACTTTGCCGCTCGTCACCGCTATCACCAATCCTCATTCATCAGGGTCAACAAGATGGTGCAGCCACCACTCCACTGACTGACTTAAATACAAACTGTCAGCCTGAAACCACATTTTCTGCCTCAAACCATGTCTTCAGTTGTCCTGTGGGCCACATTCTGCACACACATACAGTGGCTCAGATCATTTTTCTTTCATATATATATTTGTAAACTAAAAATTATGTCTAAATATACTTTATGGCTTTAACTTTTAAAGTATCTTTGTGAAAAAATGTTGTCAGTTTACGGTACTGCTGGGTCACTTCCAGGAAGTCCAGATGCCATGGTGCTCATGTGGCTTAAATATATTGTGTACATGTGGCACAAAGGTTTCATTAAAATATGTTAGTTCACCTCTGCGCGTGTACGGATCATTGACATTTATCCTAAGTTGTTATTAGTTAGATTTTTGAAGTTGTTAGTCCTGGCAGACCTACACTAATTTAGAAGTAACAAAGATTCATTGGCGGCATCTGAAAATGTACATCTCACTTTTCTTATTTACTTTATTGTTTTACAGGAAAACAAATAAAGAAATATCAGGTGGTAAAATAGGCTGTGTCTTGTATAAGTAATGCAGAAAATGGTCACTGTACTTTAGGATGCATCATAAGCCTATTCCTAAATTACTCTTATGTATGTATAACACTGATAGTGTGGTAATTATGTTGTGTAAAAAGACATTACCAATGGCATTAATCCAATTGTATGTATTTGCATGGCACAATATCGTACAAAAGCAGTTTACAGCACTTTACATAAAAACAAAGCAACAAATAAAGCAGCAAAATTCTGCAAATAAACAGACTGGACCAACAGTCGGATCAATCTGAAATGTAAATGTTTGTCTAAATGTTTAAATGCTGGATCACAGTACCTGTATTTAAAGATGCAAACTTCAAAGTGGGTTAAATCTGAACTACCACGCGCTATGTTTGAATCCATCATTAAACATTGACGTTTTCTCCATGAATGAGAACCACTCGAGTCTCTCTGTTTGTTAAAAATCACAGCCAGCATCATGTTGCCACAGGGTTTCTTGGGAATATGAATTTTGATTGAGTATGAGGAAGAGCGCCCGATCAGTTGATAGCTCTGTTATAACAGAAGGAATAACAAGTTATTTGATTTATTTACTTCTTAACACATGCCGAACAGACTATATGATACATAAGGTTATTTGAGTGACGTGTTTGTGTCGCACAGTTTAAAAGAGTCACTTTTCTAGTAACTCAACAAGTAAAGACGTGAAAACCACTTCCTTTTAGCATTTTGTAATCAGGTCTGCAACCTTTGCAAAAGGCCTATCTGTAGGCCGAAAGATACTAGCAGGGCCTGTATTTGTGCTTTTTGTCATGAAGGTGAGAAAGCAGCAGCATGTATGGTCTGAACATTGCATGCAACTGGAGTAATGTAAATGCACTTATTGTACTTTCACCAACCATTTCTTATAGGTTTTTGCTCATCACTCTATTGTAAAACTGTTATTCTCCATTCTAACAGACCACTATAATGAAGGGCTGATGTGTTACTCTTGCTAGTCACTGAGAGGGATCAAAAGGATAAATTATGTACAATTTATTATTGATAATACTATAATAGTTTTGCTTTGAAAGTCTAAAATACTGCAGAATCAACTGTCCTCCAGCAATAACATTTGAGCCATTTCAAGCCCTTTCCCACCAGGCAAATAAATGAAGTAAAAATATATATTAAAAAAATGCTTACATCTCATTTGAATTGCTCGGAGAATCAAAAGTATGGCTTTAAAATGTATTAATATAGGGTTTCAATAATAGGACATGTCATAATGAAGAAGTAGAGTGTCATTATTCTTATTGCTATTATTATTCAATTTTTTTAATTTAATAATTGTTAATGGATGATTACTATCATCATCCAGAGCAGAGTAGTGACGCGCTGTGTTGTTTGATCTGTCTCAAAACTTCAAAGTCTCTCGGGTGTGTGTGTGTGTGTGTGTGTGTGTGTGTGTGTGTGTGTGTGTGTGTGTTTGTGTGTGTGTGTGCGTGCGTGCGTGCGTGCGTGTGCGTCCGTGTGTGTGTGTGTGTGTGCAGGAGGAGGAGCCCGGGCTCCTTCGCTGTGATAATAGGCTGCTGCCTCGGCTCTGTTATCTTCCGTTCCCCGCCGTCTGAGCAGCGGATCTCCTCCGGACCTGCTCCAGGATTTATTTAATTCTTATGAAACTTCACTACTAGCTGGAGCGCTCCTCCCATGGTGTCCCCGGGAGACTCCCCGGCCTGTACTCGACTTTACGGAAACTATCGGCGACCGTGTCTTGGAAATCATGGAAACGTGGTTTTTGAATCCGGTCCTCTGTGTGTCTCTGTCGGTCCTCCTGCTGGGTCTGCCGGGGCCCCTCGGGGCAGGTACCCCCACCATCAACAGCACGGATCCGGTCACAGCAGGATTTTCTTATTCAACCGCCACAGATGAACTTAGTAACGTGGAAAGCAATGCAACGTCCACCTCACACTCCAGCGAGAGTTTGTCACCATCACAGAGGAACATCCTGCTCACACACACTGCTGAAACACACACTGCTGCTGCTGCTGGACATGTCGGTAAGATCTCTCTCTCTCTCTCTCTCTCTCTGTGGCCTTTCACGACAAGTGCAACTGGACAAAAAGTTGCATTAGTTGATCATTTCTTTTCCCCTGCAAAGTAAAGACTCCAAATGTGTTCTTTTCACTTGAACCACACCACGAGAAGCTTAAGTTGGAGCAGTGCATACAATAGAAATAACACAGCAAAGCTCATTAATGATAAAACATGGTGATATCTCAATAATGTGTTGGATAGCTATAATATGCAACCTCTTCTTGTGCATGAACTACATGAACATGAATGAAAAAGGCAACTTTCATGTTGCTGTTCTGCCACACGTTGCATGCCAGAATTAGTTTAACTGATAACTGATGGCACAGTGCCATGAAACAAGTGCTTTGCTCTTTTTTTTTGTTGAGTTTGCTTCAGTATAGAGCGGAAGCTAACAATTATTTTCATTCAATATTTTTGTTTCTTCATTTCTCCATTGATTGAGTCATGTGAGAAATTTCCATGGAGAGTTTCGAAAGCCCTACGTTGACGTATTTAAACGTCAATGTATTATAAGATTGAGGAAAACAGAACATCATTACAATTGAGAAGCTGGACCCAGCGCATTATTTTGCATTCTTTGCTTTCAAAATAAATGTAAAGATCAATTGACAGATGCCAATACATTTTCTGTTGCTGACCAATTCCTCGACTAATTGTTTTAATTTCTACTTCAATATGAAAAGTGTTCTTAAGGCTCATACTGTGTGATCATATGTGTGGAGTCCACTATTAGACATTTTACTTTGACTTTACTTCCCACCACTTTAAACTGACAGACTAAAGAACGAAGACTGAAATAAGACTTGGACCTTGGTCCATAAATGTGGTTCACCAGTTTATCTTGACCCATTCACTTAATTTGATTTGATTAAAAAGGAACTCTCAAATACCCTCTCATGAATGTGTACCTTCTATCAGGATCCATCACATCTGATCAGCGTCTACACGTCTGTGGACACCTTTGCTGGTGTCCTGTTAGACCTGAGGTGTTGCTGTTGCCACCAAAGTCTTGACATTGTTTCCCCAGCTCAGGCAGGTGTTGACAAGGTGTATGGAGCGCTGTATCCATTGGTCAAGAGCTTCAGGAGATTGCCTCTCAAAACAGGGATGTTAACGATTTAGATACAGCGCTGCAAAATACACATGAATGAATAATGTAAACCCCAGCTAATAGGAAGAAAGACAGATTTAAGGCCAGAGGGTACGCATTGCAACCACTGGCAAGCATGAAACAACAAGGGTACCACTAAACATCCAATATTGGCCTGTGCCTCATGAACAGAGAGCCACTTTATGAATTTGGACGATCGACCCGCTCTGTGTAAAAGTCATACATTTATAGTTTTGCTGTTCAAATCTGCACAACTACTTCTTTATAACCTTAATATAGTTTCAATGCAACTGCACTCTTATTCTTATTAACATACTATTACTGTTATTGTACTGTATTATTACTACTACTATTATTAGCTACTACTACTAACACTACTAATGCTACAGTTTGCCAATCGGTCATGTTAAAGTATACCATATACCCTACTAATAATAAACATGCAGCACAGTACATACAGCAGTTTGATAATGAACACTTAAAAACGTTGTTACGCTATATGTCTCTCTCTGATGCTAGATTTTTTATTTATTTTAGTGATATATTAAACTATAAATACTGTGTCAATGAATGGGCTCCTACTCCAGGGAGACTATGACATACTGTGTCAGGCTTCTGCATTTTAATCCAAAGTGAACCCGAAGTATTCTGCATTTATAAACTGATAAGACTAAGACATACACACAATTGACTGTTTTACTATAAGATGTGGTTACAGGCTATACTTCCTGCAAGTTAACAGCAATGTCAGTGATGACTTAAGATGGTGATTGTGAAGATTTAGTTTTTGTCCAGTGAGATTTTTGCTTGGTTTCAGTCACGCTTGATGCATTCAGACTGGGAGCTGCCCAGAACTATTCAGGGAAGACAATGTGAGGGTAAAATGCTGCTGCTGAAGAATGAGAACGTGGAAATGATTCACTGTCCTCGCACTGGTTTCACCCAGATTCACAGGTGACAAATGCAGCTCAATATTTAGTCACTGAATATTACAAAAATCCACAGCAACAAATTACCTATTTGATCTGTAGGCAATAAAACATCAACCAATATGATCACAAACTCATTCCAGCATCCATCCTCATCCATATGATAACAGGACTGCGTTTGCTTAAATCAATATGCAAGCCACAGAGCTTCTGGTGTAAAACAGATGTGTGAAGACGACGTTACAGTTCTTGTTATTAGTTGAGAGCCGAGAGATAAACAGCAGAGAATCTGGGAGTGTCCCTCACTTGTTGCCAACACCACGTTCCTGTCTCAGTTTTTTTTGCCCAGACTTTATCCAGAGAGAGAAAATGAAATAATGAGAGAGACACATGCAGAGGAAGTGAGAGAGAAAAATAGTCCAGTGGCCCAGTTCTCCTCACAGACTCCCAGTGGACGGGGCTGTTCTGCAGTTGAACTCTCCCCTCCATTGGTTTCTGGATGGTGTCTGTGTGTGTCTGTGTGTGTGTGTGTGTGTGTGTGTGTGTGTGTGTGTGTGTGTGTGTGTGTGTGTGTGTGTGTGTGTGTGTGTGTGTGTGTGTTGGCTGTCAGGATGCTGTCCAGTACCGCTGTCTCAGCCTCTGAGTGCTGTTGTTCCAGTCCTGGGCTGCTGGAGACGGGCCAGGTAACAGGCTGTCAGACGGCACAGCATCAGCGATGGGCAGAAAGAAAAAAACAACCTCTCGGGCAGAAAAAATACCTTTTTCTCTCACATGCACTTGATACTTCAAGACTTCTCTTTAAGTTCACTAGTTATGTATTTTAAAGCGGAACTCATCAATATTTTTATGTGACGTATAGTGATGAATCCAAAGATAATTATCATCCAACTCTGCATTTCCCATCAGCTCCATGATGCATTTTAGCGTCTCCCAGGTCATTATTTTGTTTTTATGGCCCGCAACCTCAATTAAGTCTCACCGCTTTCATGGCTGTTTTTTTCCAAGCTACAGCAGAAAAAAAACTCTGCTACTCTACACCACTTGCTCTGCATCAAACAACTATGAAACAAAGTTAGCTTGTGGACAGAGTGGAGCATGAGGATAACATGAGAGTAAATATTAGACTTATACATGTCTAATTTAATGCTAATGTAACCCGTGGACATTGGATGGCAACTGTATGCAAACTTGTTCACCATCTCAACATAACAAAATGATATGTCAATGTTGTGATGACAGCTTGCTCCGCTTTGAAGGCAGCTTTAAAGTACTGAGTTGGTATAAAAAAGTACTCACTGTTTTGCAACCAAAAATACAGTTTTATTTACACTTGACGGTGGTCTTTAGACAGCGTTTTAAAAACAGTTTTGAGGCGTTCCAGAGGGCCCCAAATTGACACACAAACACACACCGTGTAATTGCAACAACTCTAGGTTGATTCCTATTGGTGACCTTTGTTTGCATGTCATCATCGCTATCTAGTCGTGGTTTCTATCTCCACTATCAACTGTCAGAGGGAAATAAACAAACTTTGTTCTATAACAGCATGCTTTTGCTGATATTTTCCCTTCTGTGTTTTACTAATGTTTGGGTGCTTTTCATGATTTAACAACAATTTTGTGCCAGGTTAAAAAAAAAAAAAAACTCTCCTCTGACACTGAACACGAAAACACGCACAGATCCATGGTGACAGTTTTCTGCCAGCCTTGTGCTCACTCAGCTTTAGGAAGGAAATGGCCAATTCCCAAGGGAGGCCGTCACTGCCATATTTAGTACCTCAAGCCTTTGTTCAAGCTTACGAGCCGGGCTGCCAATTGTTCTCCACCCAAAATTCATTGCCTCTGCAGCAAGCAACGTTTCTTCTCACAACATCTTCCCCTGTTCCGCAGTCTGTTTGGGCCAGATGCAGCCTGCTGAGCAGCCTCTGGTGGCCACAGCTGGAAGTGAGCCACGATATGGAGAGTTATGAAAAGTTCTGAAAGTCATGACTGTTTGCTGTCCTGCCTCCTCAATGGTGGAATGAGCTCCCCATTGACATCAAGACAGCAGGAAGTCTCTACATTTTCCGTCGCAAACTAAAAACACATCTTTTTCGACTACATCTTAAATAAGGAAGGTAGCGCCGTAGTAGCACTTTAGTAGCACTTAGATGGCACTTACTGATAGCACTTTGTAGTTTAACTTTATTGAAATTGTACTTTCTTGATGCTTGTTGTAATGAGTTTGTGCTCATGGTGGAATTGCACTTATTGTAAGTCGCTTGGGATAAAAGCGTCAGCTAAATGAAATGTAATGTAATGTAATGTAAAAGTACAGAAACAACCAGACCACGGATATTGTTTAGTAGTATTTTTTGGAAGAACTTAACATCAGCCTCAGCGTTAAGTTACCTGGTTCACATAACGGTGGGTTAGATGGCCTGTATTGCCATTGACCCTGCTGAGGTCACAACGATCTCTGACTTGCGGACTCATGGTACTTTGAAAACACATGAACAATTCCTTGTGAGATTATGACTATTCTATTACTAAATTAAAGGAGTTTATATCCTGCCAGTGAAAATCTCAATTGATGGATTGTTGTTTGGTGTATAACGTGTTGGTCAAAAATGCTACCGCCCCACTTGATGTGTTCAACAAACTGTCCAAAGTAAAACATTTTCAATGTACAGTGATATAAAAAAGCATCACAGCTGAGAAATATTGGCACTAGTTATTCCTTGATAATGTTATTCTTTTTCTTTTTCCACAGACACTGAACAGACACAAACCTTCACAGAAACCAGCAGCGGGTCACTTGAAGACTTTAGTCAGTCTACTGAACCACTCTCCTCCACCCTTGTAGCCACAACTGAGAGCAGCAGCATCAGTAGTAGTAGTAGTAGTAGTAGTAGTAGTAGTAGTAGTAGTAGTAGTAGTAGTAGCAGCAGCATCAGTAGTAGTATGAGTATCAGCAGTAGTAGTGGTAGTAGCAGCAGCAGCAGCAGCATCAGCAGTAGTAGTATCAGTAGTATCAGCAGTAGTAGTATCAGTAGTAGTATCAGCAGTAGTAGTAGTAGTAGTAGTAGTAGTAGTAGTAGTAGTAGCAACAGCAGTGCCAGCAGCAGGGACTGGAAGGACACTACTAACACAGACCAGGTCTCAGACTCCTCCCCTGCTGGGTCCTGGGAGGCTAGTTCCTGGATGTCGACAGGGGAAGCCAGACTCCCACAGGACAGCCCAGACACCACCCTCCGACTAGGAGATGCCTCAGCCCTGACGTCCCACGCAGCCGTCCACACCGACAGCACCGACACTTCCACCACCATCAGCCGCGCCGGGGAGAGGACCCTGCTGTCCGTCACCTCCTCTTCCAGCAACAGCACCTCCTCCGCCTTTACAGAGGACTCCAACTCCCATCAGCCCCCCTCCACCTGGGGTATTTCTGCTCGGTCTACAGAGACTGAGGACTATACCCACAGCGCCCCGTCCACCAGGACTGACAGTAGGGACACAACAGAGCAACACATGACCCGCTCCTTTAAGGAGACGTTTCCAGAGACGGGGAGCACAGGGGGGTCTAGAGGAACCCAAAGTTTAACCGGACAACCTAATGCCACCCATCATCAATACACCTCAACATCAGAGGAGACCTCTGACTCAACACCACCTCTCAGAGTGACTGAGCCCAGCACTGATCAATCTGAAGTGTCCTTTTCCTCCGTACTTACCGTCACCTCACCTGCACAAGGCCCCACTAACATCTCAGGGACGGAGCAGGGGTCAGCTTATAGTGTTACAACCTCCACTGAGTCCTCCACTGAGTCCTCCACTGAGTCCTCTACCGAGTCCTCCACCGAGTCCTCCACCGGAGCTCACAGTTACAGCACTCAGAACCAGGAGAGTACTGAGGGGGTTTCGTCCCAGACCAGGGAGGACAACGTGGGCTGGGGTCTGACCACGGCAACGCCTACAGTCAGCAGCAGTACATCTGACGTAGACGACTCTCTGACTATCACTCCGGTGCTGCTTACTGAGGTCTTCCTCACCAGCACACCTGTCACTGTAACTGAAAGGTACATTTTTACTATGATCAAATAGAAAATAGGAAAGTTATTAAGTTGTTGCACAAGCACGGCAGCACAGAGTATAAATGATCATTATTGCTATATAATATGTTGTTATCATTTCGAAATATTGTTTATTAGAGACCATTATTTTAACAGGCAAATTCTGCTCTATAAGCTTCAAAGGAATGCAACAAGTTTTGGGCTGAAACTGCGGACACTAATGCCTTCTCTATGTCAAGATGTCAGTCCTGATGTGAAGATAAAAACTGTTGCAAATACTCTTCTCAATTATTGTCGTAAGTCTGTTATACATTTGATAAAACTTTTTTTTCTCTCGAACAGATCACAGATAACAGAGGAAGACACTGTCAAAGCCACTGCGTCCACCACCAACCCCACAACCCCTCCTCTTGTACCTGCAACCTCACCCTCCATGTTTAGCAGCTCCGCTAGCACCTCCGCTAGCACCTCCACTAGCAGCTCCACCTCAGAGTCACCTACCGAGGTCACCATCCCGCACACGACATCCTCCTCCACATCCTCCACCTCGGCCCTTCTGACCTCTCCAGCGCACCCTACTCGCCGCGCGTCACCCAGCCAAACTCCGCAGCCCTCAACTTGGATGGCTCACCCCACAAACGCCACCACCCTGCAGACAGAAACAAGCACTCCAGGAATCGCCACGACTCAAAGCCCGCACGTCACCACCGCCTACACCCACAGCACCCCAACCAAGAGTACGGCGCCGCTGCAGACCACAGGGAAACAGACGGAAAGAGGAACTACAGAGCTGGTGGGCACGACATCACCCACCAAGGCACCAACACCCTCAAGTCAGTGTTTACACGCTTCCTTCATTTTAAGTGACACTCCTTGACACTCCTGTTTTCGCAGCAACAACGTGTTACTCTCTTTTGTAGCTGTAAACCAAAAAAAGCATTACACTTCCAGATAACGTGACAGATTTGATGACAGATTAAAGCTTCAGATAATATCAAAAAAATGTAAAAGAAGAAAACATTTAAGAAAATACCTAAACTATCTCAGGTGTGAAAATGTGCATTTTCTGTTTCATGGTAAAAATGCCTTATCTCCCCTCTGACCTCCAGGAAACCCATGCGTGTCAAACCCTTGTATGAACGGAGGGATGTGTGTGAGCTATAAGGGGCATCAATTCACCTGCCACTGTCAGCAGGCATGGACAGGACCGACCTGCAACCAGGGTGAGCTTCCCTCCGCTCCTTCCTGACAGTTTGACAACAACATTGTCAGCATGCATGCTACTTTAACTTTTGTGTTTCAATGTACCCAGGCAAATTGAAAATGTTTTTTTTCTCTTCCATATAGTGCTGAGGATTAAGATACATATTCAGGTATCAGTTGTCAGTAAAGGCTTGTATAGAAATTGTATTGTAATACCAGCATGTACGTGTGTGTCCAGATGTGGATGAGTGTGAGAGGGACCCCTGCCCCGTCGGGTCCAGGTGTGTCAACACACGAGGTTCCTTTAGCTGTGAATGTCCGCTCGGATTCGACCTGGAGGATGGACGCACGTGCACCAGAGGTAAAACCCCTTGAATACGGAACCAAAAAAACAACAATTCAATCACAGATGATAGAAATATGCTCTAAGTTGTTTCCCCAAAGGCCCTTTCTTGATTTACTGACAGTATATTTCCCCTCCACAGCAAAGGCGTTTCTGGGAACTTTCAGTGTTAACAGACTGCCACATGACCCTGTTATCTTCAAGAGCGCCATCATGCATGAGATCCAGAGAGAGATCATCCAGCTGGTGAGAGGCAGTTCACATCACTGCATTGTCTCTGCTCATTTCTGAGAAATACTCAAGTGAGCTTATGTGTATTACGTCTCCCACACACTCTCTTCCTGTCTCCACCTCAGCTCAATGCTTCTTTGTCAGTCCTCCGAGGATACAGCCGCTCGACGCTGAGTAAGAAGTAAGTCCTTGCCATCACTAAACCGTTTCTGTTATTCTATTAAGTTGTTCATTCTGTACACGTAGCATCTATAGCACTTCTGGGCATCCTGGGAAAAGGATCCCTCCTCTGTTGCTCTACCGGAAGTGTCTTTCTCTTTTGTTTCCTTGTTAACGGGGCTTTTTGGGGGAATTTTTCCTTTTCTGACGCGAAGGCCCTGGGACAGAGGATGTTGTATGCGGTACAGATTGTAAAGCCCTCTGAGGCAAATTTGTGATTTTGGGCTGTACAAATGAATTGAATTGTTATTGTTCTGTATGTGTTACATTATCAAAATCAAAATAGTACAAAGTGGTTAGAATTATATTTACCCCACCAGCCATCACGTTTCTTTATTAAATGATGCAATATGGACGATTTGTCAGTATATACCTCTGTACTGACCTTTGATCTCTTCCCCACAGAGGACAGGACGGAGTTCGTATCTCAGCTGTCAACATGTTTTCCATTACCACCGATGTGACGGGCGCAGAGGTCTACAACAGCATCCAGATGTCTCTCAGCAACTGCAGCTCCGCATTGGCCCACTGCCGCATGGTCCTGCACCACCAGCTCACTTACCACGGTAATGAAAGCTGGTCATCGTAATCATACTTTTGCTCATTTTAGCCAAATTGAATACAGTTTTTAACTGGCCTACTTTAATGTGATTGGGGACATATTATCAAATGTAGCTGTCAATGTGTTTACAGACACTAGAGGGCACCATTTAGCCACAAACAGTTCCCACAGTTACATCATTACATCTCTCAAAATCTTCAACGTCCAGCTGCTATATTTCACAATTGCTGCAGAGAATCTTACAATAACAGCAAAGGACAAGTGTACAATACCATACCTCACAACAATAAGATCACTATGAGCTCACACATACAGAAGCAATTTATGCAAGATGTTTGTTGAGAAGCGGAACTTTCTGTTAATAAAATCTGACTTCCTCTTGAGATGAAACCTAATAGCGAGTTGGGGCCAACAAGGCAGCTTCCTCTGTGCTTTATGATCATATCCCTTGTGCCGTCGCAGTCATGACTGATTGTGTTCGCACTGTGTTGCAGTGGAAAGTCTGTGTGTGGCCCAGAAGACTCAGTGTGATACAGAGCGCTCCACCTGCACCGACAACAGCGGCACAGCCGACTGCCAGTGTCTTCAAGGTTACTACAAACACGACCCTGATGACCTGTCCTGCTTAGGTGAGCTAAGTGTGTGCATGTCTACTTTCTGTGAGTGTAAGTGTTTTGTTTTTTGAAATGACTAAATACAACAATGACAAGAAAAAGTGCATATTATATAATATGGCGAAAAATGTCATTCCTGACAAAAACTAAATCTACATGAATATTTCACATGAAATTCATAGAAACTAAGACCAAGGCGTGTCAGAGAAACCATATTCCATATGCTTTTACCGAACTGTGTAATTGGACTCTTTCTGAACAAAACGTCTTGTTTCAGAATGTGGCGATGGCTACATGCTGGAAAATGACACCTGTGTTCCGTAAGTTCAACTTGATTTACATTTTTCTGAACAGAATTGATCCGCTCATAGGAAAGGATTTTACTCCACAGTCTCACTGCAGATTCTGTTTCTACTTTTCAGGTGCATGTTTGGATTTGGAGGATTCAACTGTGGAAACTGTAAGTGAACAGGCATACTATAAAACATGTATTTATTTATTTGCTCTTATGATCTTTTACGTTTGTTTTTAAAGTGTAGCATTTAATATGTTGTTATTTGACGTTACAGTTTACAAGCTGATCGCAATCGTGGTGTCACCTGCAGGAGGCGCTCTGCTCCTCGTCCTCATCGTTGCTCTCATTGTCACATGTTGCAAGTAAGACTTATGTTATTGTTAGTACAAAACTTAGTCACTAAACTCTTGGTTTGCAGTGAAATGTATCTTCAAGTCTTAAACTGGCATTTCCTTGGTACTAATGCAGTAATCTGCCTTGTCCTACAGTACTTGTAAATTGATGAATACCAAACAAGCGATCCTAGACTATACAACAAGTGCAATTATCTTTTGGCCGAACATTTAATAACTTAAAGGATCAGTTCATCCAAAGTAACACAAAACACAGTTCCTTTACTTTCAGTGGTTTGGTGAATTGAAAAATGCTGGTGACATTTGGCAGGATTAACTTTATATAAATGTTTGATCTCAAAGGAAAGACAAGAATGACATCAACAAGATCATCTTCAAGAGTGGAGACCTGCAGATGTCCCCATACGCAGACTTCCCCAAAAATAACCGCATATCCACGGAGTGGGGCAGAGAGACCATAGAGATGCAAGAGAACGGCAGCACCAAGAACCTGCTGCAGATGACTGACATTTACTACTCAGTAAGGAGACATACAACGCAACTCTGGTTTCATCTCCCACTCCTTGATTTGTCTTCATTGTTCAAGTGAAGCATTTGTTTGTGCGTCTAGAGCTGATGAATCTCTACTACTACTATATTAGTAGAGAAGAAACCATCCAATACATCTTACACATTTTTTCTCTTTCTGTGCTCTTTTCCTCAGCCTGCGTTGCGTAACTCTGACCTCGAGAGAAACGGCCTGTATCCGTTCACGGGTCTGCCGGGTTCTCGGCATTCGTGCATCTACCCCGCCCAGTGGAACCCCTCCTTCATCAGTGACGATTCACGAAGACGAGACTACTTCTAACTGCCCCACCTTAAAAAAACACACATACACAAACTTACTGTCTCTTATACTGTAAATTGTGACATGATTTGATGGTTTTCTGTCACAGTGTGAGCCCAGTTGATCATTTGGAGGGCTGCACACTAACTATGTAAATGCAGGTGTGTGTGTGTGTGTGTGTGTGTGTGTGTGTGTGTGTGTGTGTGTGTGTGTGTGTGTGTGTGTGTGTGTGTGTGTTTGTGTTTGTGTGTGTGTGCACGTGTGTGTGTGTGTGTGTGTGCATATTATGTAAGTGCATTTTTTGCAAGTAAAATGTTTCCTGAGAGTGTCATTGAGTGACCATTTCAGTGTTTTGCATGTTACAGCTCATTTACTCTAACTCACACATTTCATTGCTGCTGTGTTGGCTAAGACAGTTTTATGTTTTTGTCGTGCCTCGCAGGTGGCTGCTGATTCATTTACTTCATCGTATGATGAAAGGCAATACGCAGATGCTCGAAACGTGCTTGAGGTAGATGTTTCATGACAGTGGACAATCAGATCTGTCTTGTTGCTGCATGGTAACGCAGTGCAGATCTGCTTGAAAAATCTGCACCGCATAACAAAACGCATGGGGTTCACTGTGTTCAGTCACTGTGCTCACAGACAGGAATGTGACTTATTGAACGCCTGGAATGTGGAGAAACAACAACACAGATTCAAAACAAACGAAAAAACTGCAGTGATGTGAAGTGTTTGTGTAGCAAATAGACTAGAACATGCAAAAACATGTACATGGTCCTTTAAGTGCTGAAATATGAAAATGTGTTTGCCACTGCTGTGATTTGAAAATATTCAGTTTCTTCTTAGATAATAGTCTAAGAATGAAGTATTGATGGAACCAGACGATAACAAACCACTGAAGGATGCACAAAGTTCTGTTTAAACTGATGAAAAACTTCTGATGCCAACTTGTATTTATTCCCCTCTATGTCCAAGTCCTTGACATGTAGCATAATGGACATCTCATATACACACTGTGGCTTGTGTGTGTGTGTGTGTGTGTGTGTGTGTGTGTGTGTGTGTGTGTGTGTGTGTGTGTGTGTGTGTGTGTGTGTGTGTGTGTGTGAGAGAGAGAGAGAGAGAGAGATTGTGTGGGTCTTAAATATTGGTGTTTGTAAGGTGTGTGTATGTGTGTGAGGAGTAATTAACTACCAGAAGGATCATAACTGTCAATGACTGCAAAGAATGTAAAGCTGTATCATAATTAGTTTGCTATTTCTGACATGAAGTATTATTTGTATGTGACTCTTTTTGTCTTTGTGTTTATGGCATCTGTTGTTTCTGGCGTTTTAGTCAGATGTGCTTATTTAAATAAAAAAATTTGCACAGCAGTTTTTCTCACACTCCCTTCTCATATTTATTTTGTCGATTCTTGGATGCATCCCGAATCTCTCTTGAACGATTATGACTCGATGCAGAACACATTTAAAACTCAACAGAATGATCGCCTGTAACAATTCAGTGACACCTCAACGCTGCCCCTGAACGCAGCAACCCATCTCTTCTATTTGTTACTAATAATTAATTAATAGAAGATAATAGAAGCAAATTGTTTTTAATCATGAATCATTACAAATATTTAGCGTTTTAAAAATAACAGATAAACAGTGAGAATGTTGAGTGAGAAAGAATGGACCACAATAGTCCCTACAAGTACTAAATCACTGCAGTACCCCCTTAAGCAACTATTAATTGCAAATAATCGTGATGTAAAAAATTATAAAAACATGGATGAATCACTGTATACGTATCTCTCTGGGATTTGCATAAATATGTTTTATTTGCATAAATCCATTTGCATGTGATGCAAATAGCTCAGATTTGCTACATTGTTCAGAGTTGGCGTATTTCAAATGTTTTGTCTGTAAGAGCACCACAAGGGAAGAATACCCTGACATGGAAACGACAAGCCAAATGAAGAAGGATGAAAAGAGGCTCTGTGCACATCTCCCAGTAATGTACCACTGAGTCAGGAGCTCCTCCCAATGACCGCAGACTTCAGAGGGTCAAGACTGAGCGGGCTGATGCATCTGCAGACCAGCGGTTTTGACACCGTGTCTTAATCAGACTCCAACATTAGAATGTGGCTGTGGCTTGACAAACGGGCCTGTTACTATTTTCAACATCGTGATGATTTGCTGTACAAATAACAGACCTTTTGTTAACTATTGTGCTGGTCATCACTCAGCTGACAGCGTCTATTTCTAGCCTCAAATGTGGTGTTTTTCTGCAGTTTTTCTTCTTCGTTGATATATATTATATTCACATTTCTGCAAATGCTTAATTTTAGTTTTTATATGCATGGATTCATAATTCAGTAACTGGAAGACTGTCCGATTTAGCTAAAGTATTCAAACCTATAATAAGACACATACTCTTTATTTAAAAATGAGCTGCATGAAGTTATTGCCAAGAGGGAATGTTGGCATTACTTCCCACACACATACTGTGTACACACACACACACACACGCACGTGCACACACACACACACACACGCACACACACGCACACACACACACAAGTTTGAGAACACCTCAATTTCTCCAGTTTTTATTGAAATGTACACAGTTTAATTTATCAATGTACTCTGAAATTAAAGCATCGAACAAATAAACAATTGGAGATAAAAAAAATTATCATGGAATCGTTTTGTTTAACAAAATGTAATCTACATTTTTGACTCATCAAAGTAGCCACCTTTTGCAGATATAACAACCGAACACACTCGTGGCATTCTTTCTACAATGGAAATCAAATAGTGTTCAGAAAGTTCTTCCCAACACTGTTGCAGAAGTTCCCACATATGTGTTCACCCTTCTGTCCAGTTCATCCCAAACCAGCTCGATGGGGTTTAAGTCTGGAGACTGTGCCATTCCATGATTTGTTCTTTTCTTATAAGGTAGTTGTGACATAGCCTGGAGGAATGTGTTGGGTCATTATCTTGCTGTAGGATAAACCCCTGACCAACTAGGTGTTAATACTAGGGGTTAATACTCCCCTGACCAGAGAGTATTGCATGGTGCTGCAAAAGGCTGTGGTAGCCGTTTTGGTTCAGGGTGCCAGTCACTCTGTGCAAGTCGCCGACTCTGGGTCCAGCAAAAGAGCCCCAGACCATCACGCTTCCTCCTCCATGTTTTACAGTTAGTGTAACACACCGAGGAAACATCCTTTCTACTCGACGGCATACAAAAACCCTGTGTGATGAACCCAAGATTTGAAATTTGAAGAGATGAAACAGATTTTAATCAGGCAGAAAAATCACTTCTCACAATGATTCAATGATTCTCTTTTTTTCTGGCAAATCCTCCAAACCATTTCAGACACTGTGTAGATTCTCTAACTTTCTACAAACGAACACGTTATAAAGACAGGGGCGTCGTTAGGCCTGTTTTAGGGGGGCTGATTTTTTTTTTTTTTAAAAGACTGCATTTGGCTCACTGAGAGAATTTACAGTTTGTTTGACTTTACTTCCATGTTTTTACTCACTATTGATCTTGATGGATTTGGATTCAGCAACCATTCCACAGAGGTTCATCACAAGACTGAGAATGATTTTTTAAATTATTTTCGGGAAATTATGTCATTGTGTTTTCCATACTGAAGGCCTACTTTGTTTTCTGTCTGTGTGTTATGTTGATGTCCAGTGGTTCTACTGTACATTACCTGTGTGGACACATGTGTCGTATGGTAGCAAATGGACAATCTCTGTTCTGTCCACAGTTAAGGAATCAGGTGAGGGTCACCGTCACCGGCATCCTACAGGGAGTCCTGTATGCGCTCTGTGCTTTTTGGACTATGTACAGGTCTTTTTTGGGGGGCAAGTTTGTTGAGAGCAGTTATACATATATCGATTCCACTGTCATCAACTTGTACATGTCCGGCACTTTGTTCAACCTGGGAGCTGGTCAGGCTGTATTCAGGCAGAGAGCAGCACACATCTGGCTTAGAGCAGCTCAGTGCTGCAAAGCACCTCAAGTACAACAGTCTGAAGAAGAAGATGAAGCTCAAAGCAGAAGACCAGGGCTCTGCTGAGGTGAAGCTCAGACACTTATGAATCTATAAATGGATGCAAGCTGCCCCTGAAGATTGGAATATTATCGGAGGAGATCAGAGCTGCTTACATGCTCTATTAAAATATGTAACTATTTACACCTCAGAAGTATATGAAAGGTTTTGTTTTTATGTTATGTACAGTTAGATGCACCCTCAACTGTAACAAAGTATGTATTCATTCATATATATTATATATTTACAGCTTTGTAAATGCTTGATTTCTGCTTTTCATATGCTTTGATTTAGAATTAAGTTGCTGGAAAACTATTAGATTCAGGTGATATATTCAAATATAATAACAAAATGTATTTGTTTAATAAATTCATTTCTGCCATTCTCATTCATCAAACAGGTCAAGAAGTCTAAAAAGTGTCACCTTTATTACGTCCTCTAACAAGCTTTATGTGTTAACCCACCCCCTTATAAAACAGCTGTGTGGGTCCTGAATATTTCCTCCACTGTTGTTGAATTGCAAAGATCTAGTTGCAAAACATCAACTACAACAAAAATATATTTCTGTCAATGATTTTTCCCTTTGATGCTGGCAGAGGTCAAACCATAAACTGTAAATAAAGAAGGGTCAAACAATCCAAAACGATTCCTTCAGCATCCGTTGGAAATGTTGTAATCTAGATGAAACACACATGAACGACTTAATAAATGTATGAAAATGGCTTTGCAAAATACCAGTCGTTGAATTGTGGCAATTCTTTTGAAAACAAGCGGCAAAGTTTGTGTATTTTACTGATTAATATTATTGTGTGTCATTCTTTGAAAAGGAATACATATGTATGCTTATTTTGTAATTATTATGTAAGGGCCAAGTTTACTGTGTCTCAATATTAAAATGTATCTAATATTAATCACATGTATTCATGTTTAATAGTTTGAATGATGTCTGTGTTGCTGTTGCATACTTAACAAATTGGACTAAAAATAAATTACGATATTGTTTTGTGCTTTTGTTATCCTGTCACATCTGTCCACAGTTGAGCCAAAGACAGTTGGATTTAAATGTACTTCATCAGCTTGTTGTTGGCCCTTAAATCTTCCATGATTCCTGCTACTTTTGGAGTTTTCAGACACCATGTCAACAGTTCACATAATAAGGATGAATAGAACCAAGGTGCTCCATGAGTTTGAGTAAGTGGAAACAGTTTGCCAAAAATCTGTCAATGTTGGGTCAGAAATAATGGAAAAAGGAAAGGTGTCATTGTGACATTTGCTATCACACAACATCATTTTAGCATTTTAAATTAATCGTTCAATATTTTAGAAAATGTGCTAATTTGTTTGCATTTTGGGAGTTTGTCATGAGGCATGTCGCGTCATGAGCCACATATATATATATATGTAGAAGATATTTATATCGGGCAGAAATATCACTTTTCACAATGATTCTTCATGTCATGTTTTTTTTTGTTGCAAATCCTCCAAATCATATAAGGTAATTAAAGGGCAAAACATCAAGAACGTTAAATATACCATTCCATCAATCATATACACATAAATGCTGATTACGGTCAAATGCTCTAATATTTTACTTTCATGACCTGTTGGAAATATTGCAATGTAACATATGTGCATATATGATGAGCATTAAATACATGTATGATCCATATTGCTCCTCCTCATTCTTTGAAGTTTAAATTATGTCGGTGTTGCTACAGCATAATCAGTAAACCTATAACAACAAAAATCTCCTTAAGTCTACGTGCATGTTTTTGGTATTCCTGTCACATGGGTGCATTGTGCCAAAGTCACTCAGGAACCAAACTCAGATAATGTGCTTGATGTGGCCCTTTAACTTCATATGATCCTGTTACTGTTTCACGTTTCAGACACGGTGTAGATTCTCTAACTTTCTATCTGATTTATGTCATGAGAATGTCAACTTTCTAAACTTAAATGTATGTGCTTGGAAAACAAACTTTGTGAAAACAATCACAAATAGTCACGTTGTAAAAATAATTATCAACCCATGAAGTAAAAAAACATGTAACAAGTAATGTCTGTATTCCATTTTCTAGGCGATTTCACAAGAATACAATTTATTTACATGTTCTGATTTGCATTAGATGCAAATACCTCTGATTCGGTACATTGTATAGGGTTGCAGAGACTTACCAGCTTTATTTGTCGACAAGGGAAGAAGACACAAAAACGGAAACAGCAAACAGAATGAACATGGACTTTCAAACATATGTCATAAGTAATGTGCTTTTTGTTTTTTTTAACATCGTGACTACTGCATTTTACATGTTTTGCATGGTCTGTCCACTTCACGGAGAACGGATCAAGCAACCACTGAAGCTTCTCCTGGGGTCCTTGATTGGCTGTACAATAACTTATGTAGTGTCACTTATTGTAGTGGACTTTTCTAACAGATTCAACATTCACAAAATCTTCTATGTGGTGATGATCTGCAGTGTGTCCACCAGTATGACCTCCTCTGTCTGGCTGAACTTCTTCTACTGCTGCCAGATCGTACCTGCACAGAGAGCTCTCTTCATCTGGATTAAGAAGAACGTCAAATCCATTATCTACTGCATTTGGCTCACTGAGAGAATTTACAGTTTGTTTGACTTTACTTCCCTGTTTTTACTCACTATTGATCTTGATGGATTTGGATTCAGCAACCATTCCACAGAGGTTCATCAAAAGACTGAGAACGATTTTTTAAATCATTTTCGGGAAATTATGTTTTTCATTGTGTTTTCCATACTGAAGGCCCACTTTGTTTTCTGTCTGTGTGTTATGTTGATGTCCAGTGGTTCTACTGTACATTACCTGTGTGGACACATGCGTCGTATGGTAGCAAATGGACAATCTCTGTCCTGTCCACAGTTAAGGAATCAGGTGAGGGTCACCGTCACCGGCATCCTACAGGGAGTCCTGTATGCGCTCTGTGCTTTTTGGACTATGTACAGGTCTTTTTTGGGGGGCAAGTTTGTTGAGAGCAGTTTTACATTATTCGATTCCACTGTCATTAACTTGTACATGTCCGGCACTTTGTTCAACCTGGGAGCTGGTCAGGCTGTATTCAGGCAGAGAGCAGCACACATCTGGCTTAGAGCAGCTCAGTGCTGCAAAGCACCTCAAGTACAACAGTCTGAAGAAGAAGATGAAGCTCAAAGCAGAAGACCAGGGCTCTGCTGAGGTGAAGCTCAGACACTTATGAATCTATAAATGGATGCAAGCTGCCCCTGAAGATTGGAATATTATCGGAGGAGATCAGAGCTGCTTACATGCTCTATTAAAATATGTAACTATTTACACCTCAGAAGTATATGAAAGGTTTTGTTTTTATGTTATGTACAGTTAGATGCACCCTCAACTGTAACAAAGTATGTATTCATTCATATATATTATATATTTACAGCTTTGTAAATGCTTGATTTCTGCTTTTCATATGCTTTGATTTAGAATTAAGTTGCTGGAAAACTATTAGATTCAGGTGATATATTCAAATATAATAACAAAATGTATTTGTTTAATAAATTCATTTCTGCCATTCTCATTCATCAAACAGGTCAAGAAGTCTAAAAAGTGTCACCTTTATTACGTCCTCTAACAAGCTTTATGTGTTAACCCACCCCCTTATAAAACAGCTGTGTGGGTCCTGAATATTTCCTCCACTGTTGTTGAATTGCAAAGATCTAGTTGCAAAACATCAACTACAACAAAAATATATTTCTGTCAATGATTTTTCCCTTTGATGCTGGCAGAGGTCAAACCATAAACTGTAAATAAAGAAGGGTCAAACAATCCAAAACGATTCCTTCAGCATCCGTTGGAAATGTTGTAATCTAGATGAAACACACATGAACGACTTAATAAATGTATGAAAATGGCTTTGCAAAATACCAGTTGTTGAATTGTGGCAATTCTTTTGAAAACAAGCGGCAAAGTTTGTGTATTTTACTGATTAATATTATTGTGTGTCATTCTTTGAAAAGGAATACATATGTATGCTTATTTTGTAATTATTATGTAAGGGCCAAGTTTACTGTGTCTCAATATTAAAATGTATCTAATATTAATCACATGTATTCATGTTTAATAGTTTGAATGATGTCTGTGTTGCTGTTGCATACTTAACAAATTGGACTAAAAATAAATTACGATATTGTTTTGTGCTTTTGTTATCCTGTCACATCTGTCCACAGTTGAGCCAAAGACAGTTGGATTTAAATGTACTTCATCAGCTTGTTGTTGGCCCTTAAATCTTCCATGATTCCTGCTACTTTTGGAGTTTTCAGACACCATGTCAACAGTTCACATAATAAGGATGAATAGAACCAGGGTGCTCCATGAGTTTGAGTAAGTGGAAACAGTTTGCCAAAAATCTGTCAATGTTGGGTCAGAAATAATGGAAAAAGGAAAGGTGTCATTGTGACATTTGCTATCACACAACATCATTTTAGCATTTTAAATTAATCGTTCAATATTTTAGAAAATGTGCTAATTTGTTTGCATTTTGGGAGTTTGTCATGAGGCATGTCGCGTCATGAGCCACATATATATATATATGTAGAAGATATTTATATCGGGCAGAAATATCACTTTTCACAATGATTCTTCATGTCATGTTTTTTTTTGTTGCAAATCCTCCAAATCATATAAGGTAATTAAAGGGCAAAACATCAAGAACGTTAAATATACCATTCCATCAATCATATACACATAAATGCTGATTACGGTCAAATGCTCTAATATTTTACTTTCATGACCTGTTGGAAATATTGCAATGTAACATATGTGCATATATGATGAGCATTAAATACATGTATGATCCATATTGCTCCTCCTCATTCTTTGAAGTTTAAATTATGTCGGTGTTGCTACAGCATAATCAGTAAACCTATAACAACAAAAATCTCCTTAAGTCTACGTGCATGTTTTTGGTATTCCTGTCACATGGGTGCATTGTGCCAAAGTCACTCAGGAACCAAACTCAGATAATGTGCTTGATGTGGCCCTTTAACTTCATATGATCCTGTTACTGTTTCACGTTTCAGACACGGTGTAGATTCTCTAACTTTCTATCTGATTTATGTCATGAGAATGTCAACTTTCTAAACTTAAATGTATGTGCTTGGAAAACAAACTTTGTGAAAACAATCACAAATAGTCACGTTGTAAAAATAATTATCAACCCATGAAGTAAAAAAACATGTAGCAAGTAATGTCTGTATTCCATTTTCTAGGCGATTTCACAAGAATACAATTTATTTACATGTTCTGATTTGCATTAGATGCAAATACCTCTGATTCGGTACATTGCATAGGGTTGCAGAGCCTTACCAGCTTTATTTGTCGACAAGGGAAGAAGACACAAAAACGGAAACAGCAAACAGAATGAACATGGACTTTCAAACATATGTCATAAGTAATGTGCTTTTTGTTTTTTTTAACATCGTGACTACTGCATTTTACATGTTTTGCATGGTCTGTCCACTTCACGGAGAACGGATCAAGCAACCACTGAAGCTTCTCCTGGGGTCCTTGATTGGCTGTACAATAACTTATGTAGTGTCACTTATTGTAGTGGACTTTTCTAACAGATTCAACATTCACAAAATCTTCTATGTGGTGATGATCTGCAGTGTGTCCACCAGTATGACCTCCTCTGTCTGGCTGAACTTCTTCTACTGCTGCCAGATCGTACCTGCACAGAGAGCTCTCTTCATCTGGATTAAGAAGAACGTCAAATCCATTATCTACTGCATTTGGCTCACTGAGAGAATTTACAGTTTGTTTGACTTTACTTCCCTGTTTTTACTCACTATTGATCTTGATGGATTTGGATTCAGCAACCATTCCACAGAGGTTCATCAAAAGACTGAGAACGATTTTTTAAATCATTTTCGGGAAATTATGTTTTTCATTGTGTTTTCCATACTGAAGGCCCACTTTGTTTTCTGTCTGTGTGTTATGTTGATGTCCAGTGGTTCTACTGTACATTACCTGTGTGGACACATGCGTCGTATGGTAGCAAATGGACAATCTCTGTCCTGTCCACAGTTAAGGAATCAGTTGAGGGTCACCGTCACCGGCATCCTACAGGGAGTCCTGTATGCGCTCTGTGCTTTTTGGACTATGTACAGGTCTTTTCTGGGGGGCAAGTTTGTTGAGAGCAGTTTTACATTATTCGATTCCACTGTCATTAACTTGTACATGTCCGGCACTTTGTTCAACCTGGGAGCTGGTCAGGCTGTATTAAGGCAGAGAGCAGCACACATCTGGCTTAGAGCAGCTCAGTGCTGCAAAGCACCTCAAGTACAACAGTCTGAAGAAGAAGATGAAGCTCAAAGCAGAAGACCAGGGCTCTGCTGAGGTGAAGCTCAGACACGTATGAATCTATAAATGGATGCAAGCTGCCCCTGAAGCTTGCAATATTATCAGAGGAGATCAGAGCTGCTTACATGCTCTATTAAAATATGTAACTATTTATACCTCAGAAGTATATGAAAGGTTCTATTTTTATGTTATGTACAGTTAGATGCCCCCTCAACTGTAACAAATGATGTCTTCATTCATATATATATTATATATTTACAGTTCTGTAAATGCTTGCTTTCTGCTTTTCATATGCTTTGATTTAGAATTAAGTTGCTGGAAAACTGTTAGATTCATGTGATATATTCAAACATAATAACAAAATGTATTTGTTTAATAAATTCATTTCTGCCATTATCATTCATCAAACAGGTCAAGAAGTCTAAAAAGTTTCACCTTTATTACGTCCTCTAACAAGCTTTATGTGTTAACCCACCCCCTTATAAAACAGCTGTGTGGGTCCTGAATATTTCCTCCACTCTTGTTGAACAATTCACAAATATATTCGATTTACAAATGCACACAGAAGGGTTTACAAATACATTCCAATGATTTATATCAATGTATAAAAAAAAAAATCACAAATATATTTCTGCATTTGTTTGTGAAAAGCTTCACATTTACGAGTGGCTTTTATGAGACTCCCCTGCCGTCCTTTGGATTCGTAAATGCATTTTTTCTACATGGACCTATCCGTAGCCAATCAGATGTCGCCCTCATTTTCAACCAATCACATGAGTGCAGCTCCCCCGTCCCCTACCCACGAGGGCGGTGCCAGCGTACAGTTACGGAATTTGCGGAGGTGATAAGTCAAACAATGGCGCTGGTACACACAACTGAAAGTTGACGTTCTCTAAATACTACAGTTGTTGAGTCACAACATGACATTTTAGGATGTTTTCAGGCGAGAAGTTAGTTGTTTAAGCATCAAATCTGGGGTCCGTTCATCTAGAAGCCGCCGGCTTAAAAAGATACGCCGACGGTTTGAGTTCCTGGTCGCGGGACCATGAGCCCCGTCTGCACCGGGCCGTCAGCGTTCTGTTGCCCGCCGAGAGCAGCCTGATCCCGGCAGGACTTTTTGAAATGATCCGCTGGCTCCGATTTCTCCGTAGCGGTTAAACATGAGATATAATTCAGTTTTGAGGTTCTAACGAGCAATCTTTATTAGTTTATTATTTATTCACAGTAACGTTACATCAGTTTGACGGAGGGAAAGGTTAAGATTCATAACTTAAGATTTTAATTTAACTTTTACAACTACAGCGGTGTCTTTTGACGTTTGACCGAATTGATTGCAATTATATGTGTATCTATATAAATATAATATTAAGTATTTATATAAAATGCATTAAAAAATACATATGAATTAATTGTGAATTACAATTAATTATTACATATTCATAATATATTACATATAATATATATATATTCAAAATAAAAATTACATATTAATTAATTGATAAAGTAGGATATGCTCCAAGGAGGTCAATTACAGTAAAAATAAAATCAATAAAATCAATGTTTAACCGCTACGGAAAAATCGGAGCCAGCGGATCATTTAAAAAAGTCCTGCCGGGATCAGGCTGCTCTCGGCCCGGTGCCGGCGGGACTCAGCTGTCCCACGAGCCGGACCTCAAACCGTCGGCGTATCTTTTTAAGTCGGCGGCTTCTAAATGAACGGATCACAGATTTGATGCTTAAACAACTAACTTCTCGCCTAAAATGTCATGTTGTGACTCAACAACTGTTGTATTCAGAGAACGTCAACTTTCAGTTGTGTGTACCAGCGCCATTGTTTGACTTATCACCTCCGCAAATTCCGTAACTGTACGCTGGCACCGCCCTCGTGGGTAGGGGAGGGGGGAGCTGCACTCATGTGATTGGTTGAAAATGAGGGCGACATCTGATTGGCTACGGATAGGTCCATGTAGAAAAAATGCATTTACGAATCCAAAGGACGGCAGGGGAGTCTCATAAAAGCCACTCGTAAATGTGAAGCTTTTCACAAACAAATGCAGAAATCTATTTGTGATTTTTTTTTAATACATTGATATAAATCATTGGAATGTATTTGTAAACCCTTCTGTGTGCATTTGTAAATCGAATATATTTGTGAATTGTTCTGTGCGCGTTTGTGAATCTTTCTGTATGCATTTGTGAATTGAATATATTTGTGAATTGTTCTGTGCGCATTTGTGAATCTTTCTGTGCGCATTTGCCATTAAAGAGACTGAAATAACCCCATAGTATTGCTGTTGAATACTTAACAAATTGGACTAAAAATAAATTACCATATTGTTTTGTGCTTTTGTTATCCTGTCACATCTGTCCACAGTTGAGCCAAAGACAGTTGGACTTAAATGTAGGTCATCAGCTTGTTGTTGGCCCTTAAATCTTCCATGACTCCTTGTGACACTTGCTATCACACAACATAATTTTAGCATTTTAAATGAATCGTAAACTTTTTAGAAAATATGCTAATGTATTTCCATTTTGGGAGTTTGTCATGAGGCAATTTGCGTAGCTTTAGCATTAAGACTGTAAAAGGGGAAACACCTAGCCTAGCTCTCACCAAAGTACAAAATATGCATTGGCAAAATGTCAAATAATATTTTGTTTGTTTAGTAATTTCAGGAACAGGTTAAGACATCTATTCCCAGCCTACTCTGTAATTCTAAAAGAGCTGCATGAAGTTATTGCCAAGAGGGAATGATTTAAATCAGGCAGAAATATAACTTCTCACAATGATTCTTCACATCATGTTTTTTTTTCTTCTGGCAAATCCTCCAAATCATTTAAGGTAATTAAAGGGCACAACATCACGAATGATAACAATACTGTTCCATCAATCATATACACATAAATGCTGATTTGGTCAAATACTTGAATATTTTACCTTCATGACCTGTTGGAAATATTGCAATGTTAGATGTATGCATCTATGATAAGCCCTAAATACATGTCTGATCCATATTTCTCCTCCTCATTCTTTGTAGTTTAAATAATAATAATGCTACATTTTATTTGTATAGCGCTTTAAAAGGTACTCAAAGCACTTTACATGGTGAAAACAAACAATAGAAGCAAAACAATATAAACAAGAGAGGTCCATCAACCAGGTCCATCACAGGTTAAAAGCATATTTAAATAAATTAGTTTTAAGTGCTGCTTTGAAAGTGGTGAGTGATGGAGAATGTCTGAGGTGCTGGGGGAGAGAGTTCCAGAGGGAGGGGGCAGCAATGGAGAAGGCCGTGTCCCCCTGGGTCCGATGCTTGGACAGAGTAGGGGGGGTAAGGAGATTGGCGTCGGCAGATTTGAGGTTGCGGGTGGTAGGTCAGAGAGGTCAGAGAGGTATGGAGGGGTTTAGGGTTGTGACGGGCTTTGTAGGTGATGAGGAGAATTTTTAACTGGATTCTTTACTGTATGGGGAGCCAGTGGATGTTTCTAAGATGAAAGAAGGCTTTTTTTTGTGACGTGCTTGACGTGGCGTTCAAAGGAGAGGGTTGGATCAATGATGACACCAAGGTTACCGATGTGTGTGGAAGAAGGAACAGTGGTGCCATCGATGCAGAGGGAGAAGTTGTGGTGGGATTTGTTGAGTAATTTGCGGCCGATGATAAAGATTTCGTATTTGTTGCTGTTGAGTTTGAGGAAGTTGTCTTGCATCCAGGTCTATATATCTGTAAAGGCAGTTGCTAATGATGGAGTAGGTGTGATGGATTTGGTAGAGATGTACCAAATTTCTACCAAGCGTGTCGTCGGCGTTGCAGAGTAAATGGAGACCGTGGTGGCATATGATGTTGCCACGAGGGAGCAATTAGAGGATGAAGAAGAGGGGACCGAGTACTGAACCTTGGGGGACACCCTGAGGGACTGCGGTTGTGTTTCAGACTTGGATTTATAGATGATAAAGAACTTTTGGGGGTCAGAGAGCTATGGCTTCAACCAGGAGAGGGCTGCGCCAATAATGTGGAGGGAGGACTCAAGACGGGAGAGGGAGGAGGATGGAGTGGTTAATGGTGGCAAAGGCTGCACTGAGGTCCAGTAGAATGAGGATGTTGATGGAGTGGTCATCAGAGGAGAGGAGGAAAAAGTGGGAGGGATGGGGTCCAGGTTGCAGGTGGGAGTCTTCATACCAGATATGAATTTATTATGATCTGAGTGGGAGATTAGGGAGAAGTGGGAGAGTGACTAGTCGGTTAGTGGGGGATTTCCAGATCCAGGGTCGGGGCTGCGAGAGGCCAGTTGATTGTAGATGGTCTCAATTTTGGTTTTGTAGAAAGATAGGAAGGAGTTTCATTTCTCAGCGGTAGTGGAGTGAGCGCGATTGTCCATAGGTTTGATAAGTTTATTTAATGTGGAAAAGAGGACCATGGGGTTGGCGGAACCGGAGTGGATGTTGCCAGAGTTGTAGGTGGAGCATGCAGTATTGAGAGCCGGTGTGTATTGCTGTATGTATTCCTTGTAAGCCGTGGTGTGTACTGTAAGTCCGGTTTTGTTGGAGAGTCGCTCTAGTTGGCGTTTCCGGGATTTGTGAAGTCAGAGCCGGAGAGGTGATTGATGGTGAGTCCTGTGGAGCAGACCAGGTCCAGGATGTGACCGTGGTTGTGGGAGGGGAAATTGATGTGTTGAGTGAAGTTGAAGCATCCAAGCATGTCCAGAAAGTCTGTGGCTGTTTTAAAGTCAGAGGAGTTGATGTGGATGTTGAAGCCACCAAAACTAACTTTGTAAAGACAATAATAAATAGTAATGTTGTAAAATAATTATGAACCCATGAAATAAAAACATGAAGTAATGTCCGTATTCATTTTTCTTGGCGATTTCACAAGAATATGATTTATTTACATATCCTGATTTGCATTAGATGCAAATTCATCTGATTCGGTACATTGCATAGGGTTGCAGAGCCTTACCAGCTTTATTTGTAAGCTGTCGACAAGGGAAGAAGACACCAAAAACGGAAACAGCAAACATAATGAAGATGGACTTTCAAACATATGCCATAAGTAATAGGCTTTTTGTTTTTTTTTAACATCGTGACTACTGCCTTTTACATGTTTTGCATGGTCTGTCCACTTCAAGGAGAACGGATCAAGCAACCACTGAAGCTTCTCCTGGGGTCCTTGATTTGCTGTACAATAACTTACCTGGTGTCAGTTATTGTAGTGGACCTTTCTAACAGCTTCAACATGTACAAAATCTTCTATGTGGTGATGATCAGCAGTGTGTTCGCCAGTATGACCTCCTCTGTCTGGCTGAATTTCTTCTACTGCTGCCAGATCGTACCTGCACAGAGAGCTCTCTTCATCTGGATTAAGAAGAACGTCAAATCCATCATCTACTGCATTTGGCTCACTGAGAGAATTTACAGTTTGTTTGACTTTACTTCCCTGTTTTTACTCACTATTGATCTTGATGGATTTGGATTCAGCAACCATTCCACAGAGGTTCATCAAAAGACTGAGAACGATTTTTTAAAATATTTCCGAAAACATGTGTTTGTCATTGTGTTTTCCATAGTGAAGGCCCACTTTGTTTTCTGTCTGTGTGTTATGTTGCTATCCAGTGGTTCTACTGTACATTACCTGTGTGGACACATGTGTCGTATGGTAGCAAATGGACAATCTCTGTCCTGTCCACAGTTAAGGAATCAGGTGAGGGTCACCGTCACCGGCATCCTACAGGGAGTCCTGTATGCGCTCTGTGCTTTGTGGATTATGTCCAGTTCTATACTTAAACGCAATTTAAACATTACTCCTATCGATTCCACTGTCATCAACTTGTACATGTCCGGCACTTTGTTCAACCTGGGAGCTGGTCAGGCTGTATTCAGGCAGAGAGCAGCACACATCTGGCTTAGAGCAGCTCAGTGCTGCAAAGCACCTCAAGTACAACAGTCTGAAGAAGAAGATGAAGCTCAAAGCAGAAGACCAGGGCTCTGCTGAGGTGAAGCTCAGACACGTATGAATCTATAGTGGATGCAAGCTGCCCCTGAAGCTTGCAATATTATAAGAGGAGATCAGAGCTGCTTACATGCTCTATTAAAATATGTAACTATTTACACCTCAGAAGTATATGAAAGGTTTTGTTTTTATGTTATGTACAGTTAGATGCCCCCTCAACTGTAACAAATGATGTCTTCATTCATATATATTATATATTTACAGCTTTGTAAATGCTTGATTCCTGCTTTTCATATGCTTTGATTTAGAATTCAGTAGCTGGAAAACTGTCAGATTCAAGTAATATATTCAAAAACAATAACAAAATGTATTCGTTCAAGTCCTTTATTGATGTCACCTTCATTCCTCAAAAAGGTAAAAAAAAATATGTGTCCCTCTAAATAAGTTAATTACATTTTCTAAAAAGCTTGATGTGTTGACCCACCCTTTCTAAAAGAGCTGTGTGGGTCCTGGTGTTTCTGAAATCTACAGACTAATTCTCTGAAAAATACCATCCAATGCAGTTGTCTCCTGAAAATGATTGCCAAGAAGTGTTTTTATTTCCCCCCCAATTCATACAACTTTATAGGGAACTATTGTACTTAACTTTGCAATTCCCACACAAATCTTTTGAGATAATATGCGATTCATCGTTAACATTAAGGTTCCTTACAAAATATATAATATTTCAAAATTATCTCTGACCATTTACAACAGTAAAATGCAATTTACGCGTAAATGGTAATCTTAAATGAATTATAATAATACAAAACTATGATAATTTATACATTTTAACATAGCCTGCTTATATTTTTTATAGTTTTATTTTGCTTATCATACTTAAATACAGGATGTACTAGTAGCAGAGTATTTTTATATTGCTACTTTTATTTAAGGAAAGGAACTGAATACTTCCTCCACTGTTGATGAATTGCAAATATCTAGTAGTAAAACATCAAGTACAAAAACATATTTCTGTTAATAATTTTTCCCTTTGATGCTGGCAGAGGTCAAACCATAGACTGTAAATAAAAAGGGTCAAACGATCCAAATCGATACCTTCAGGATCTGTTGGAAATGTTGCAATCTAGATTAAACACACATGAACGATTCAAGAAATGTATGAAAATGGCTTTGCAAAAACCAGTTGTTGAATTGTGGCAATTCATTTGAAAACAAGCGGCAAGGTTAGTGTATTTTACTGATTAATATTATTGTCTGTCATTCTGCGTAAAGGAGTATACATATGTGTATACTTATTTTGTAATTCTTATGAAAGGGCCATGTTTACTGCATCTCAATTTTAAAATGTATCTAATATTTATCACGTGTATAGATTTTTAACCGTTTGAATGACGTCTCTGTTGTTGTTGCATACTTAACAAATTTGACTAAATAAAAACATTTGCATATTGTTTGGTGATTTTGTTATCCTGTCCACAGTTGTGCCAACGGTTGGACTAACATGTTTTTCATCAGCTTGTTGTTGACCCTTAATAATGATTTCATGATTCCTGCTACTATTTGAGTTCTCAGACACCATGTCACAGGTTCAGGACAAGGTTCCATACAGTTGAAAAGAGACAAGAGAGTCCTCTTTTACTTTTCACATCTCAAACATTGGGCTCTTCTTCCCTTCTTTCGCTGGCACTGGGTGAGTAATAAGCAGCCAGTTACACAAGGCAACTGCACCAGCTGTTATTTTAGCTGTTTGTGAAGTTAAATTGAAATTTTAGTTGTTGCTATGCAATAGAAGTGCTATGCGTTCATCAAAGAAAAGTGTATTCAGTTATTGTGACTATTTACAATATATAATAATAGTAATATGATTCAGATAAAGATCTCACGATTACAACGTTGGTATCTTGTAATTATGAAGACTCATAATTGTTAACCATAACTGTTACTAAAACGGCGGGCTACATAATTATGAGATCCAGATGTCTTTTCTTACAAAATAATGTTCTTGTATTTTTTTTTATAATTATGAGATAGGAATGTCATGAATATAAGATCTTTTGCCATAACATACACATTTAAGTTGTGTTGGTTATTAGATGATAAGTAAAAAACATAATAATTACAAGGTACAAAGATGACAGATTCATTTATAAAAAATGTAATAATATTTGGTGAATGCAGTGCACTTCACACACACCTACAAATACAAAAAAATACATTTTGAGCCCACATTTGGTTCGTTCAGGTACAATCAAACCGCAACGCTACATTTCTTAATATAATGTAAGGAAGTAACTTGAGTTTAAGACAACAAATAATACAGAATAATATTGGATGCGAAATTTTGCCCTCTGCATGCCCTAAAGTCTGAGCTTCTGAAGAGGTCGTGAAGGCATCACAAGCCTGGTCCAGCCCCGCCTCTTTCAGCTGTGTTTCTCCCTCTCGACAGTTGATGAGTGAAGGAGAGGAGAAGGAGGCGCAGCGGCGGAGGAGAGGAGAGGAGACTAGAGGAGGGCAACATAAATGTCACCGTTGGACGGCCAGTTGGATCGCCAGACAATCGGTCGGATAACATTTTCTGGAAGGATCCGCAAAGTGGAAAAATATCGATAAATATTTTGATATTGAGCCGTAGCGTTAATTCTCAATTGAATAAACGATGTTAAGTCGACGGTTGAACGTCCCCTCTTGTTCAGGTGAGTAACGTTTACGTTTACGTTATAACAAAAACACTCTACGGTGTGTTACCGTCCGGGACTGGACACAGTTTAGCTAGCGTAGCTATTCTATTTCACACAGTTTAAGTGAGGGCGAATGTCACGGCGCTGTTAATTTAACGGCAAACTAACGGAACTCTGGCGTTATAGAGCTGCGAACGTTACCTGTAGACCCGTTAACAACGCAATGCGTCAACGTCAGCTGCTTGACGTTAACGCACCTGTTATTTCGTCTAATTTACCCATCACTATTAAACAATTGCAGTGTGTCTCCACTCCAGTGGTTATCAGCAGAGACACAGTAACTAATACATTTTTAGGATTTATTTTTTAATAATTCTTTAGGATTCGTTTATTTTATTACATTTTTAATAATATTTTTTTCTTAATTTTTTTGGGTTCAGGTGGTTTAAGGTCCAGACTGTGAACTTTGCTGCCTTGGCTACTTTGACCGTCAGGGGTATGGCCCCGGCCCTCACCAAAATCCTGAAAGATGGCCATGGGATCCACCTGTCCTCGCCTCCCGCCACTGTCAGAATGGACTTGGATGGTCGAGCCGTGCATGGTACCGAGCTGGAGTCTCCGATGAGGTTGATAGACGACGGAGACCTCCAGAAGTTGTGGCTGACACTGTCTCGGTTTCCCTCCCGGGACTCCGGTCTCCCTGCGATCGTCCTGGACGACCCTCTGCTTTCCTCGCGTCCGCAGGCGTCTGCCAGCCAGTGTGAGACGGTGCTCCTTCCCAGCCCCGCTTCCCTCCTCAGCCTCTTTTCCCTCAACAAAGGCCTGCGGAATTCTCATCAGGTGGCCTGCGTCTTCCCAGGTGTACCAGACATGTTTTTAGTCCCTGACCAAGAGGCTCGCCTGCTGCATGGGCTCAGTAGTGCTCCTGAATGTGGGCCAGATGGTGGTGATGTGCATCACTCCCCTCTTATCCTTACCCGTGTTCCTCCTTCATGTTCTCATGGGAAGACAGACTCCCAGGCTCACACTCCCTTCTTTGCAACCCCGCCTACGCTGACACAGGGTAAAGTGGCTGCAATGGGCCGGCATCCTCCATCTTCGCTGCAGCCTTGCAGCGGCAGGGAGATCTCTGACCCGCTGGCGTCCAGAGCCGAGCTGGAGGTGACCGTGAAGGAGCAGCTCTCCAGGCAGGCGGGGCTGCATGGCCGAGCTCGGAGGATCCAGAGGAGACTGCAAGCCCTGCTAGGAGACCACGCTCTGCTCCACTGCGACCAGCAGCTGGAGGAGCTGAAAAGGCACTGTCAACCCGACGGCGCGTCTCTCGACAGCCCAGACTCCATGCTTTCTGGTGTACTGCCTACGCAGGTGGGAAGTAAACCCCATTGTTCCTGGCTGGATTCGTCCACACCCGCTTGTTCCTTCACAGAGCTCACCGAGTTCAGCCGCTCCAGCCGGGCGGTGTTGAGAGGCCTGCAGGAGGCTTTGGACTCCGAGGCCACGGCCAGCAGCAGCTCAGACGAGGAGCAGCAACAGGAGGAGGATAAGATCCACAGCAGAACCAAGACTTCACCTGTGTGAGTAGAAGGTGCATGTGTCTTGTGCACATGAATCAACAAGACTCAAGCTCTAAAGCCCTGTAGGGGACTTCTCTGGGCAGCTGGAATATAGCTCAAGACAGAAATCTCAATAAGCTGCCAATCTTTGAAGAACAATATAACTTCATAACACATTGTGGCTAGTCTTATGCTACCGTTCAAATATGATGTGAAGCTATGAACTGATTGGTTAACGGCTGACATTAATTGATTTGATGTACATTTTTTACAAACTGTTACTTGTTCACTGGCCCGCATTGCTTGTTCAAAAACACATTTTCCACACATAAAACATGGAAGGGTCTTTTTTTTTTTTTTAAGCAAATTCAGTGAGACCAGTTTCCTTGTTTCTTCAAGGCCTGTTTCTTATTTTGAACTTTGTGTATCTTTAAGAGCCACGGTGCGCATCATAGGTGTCACAGATGATTATCCCAGCTAACAACAACAAGCTACAAAGGAAAAGATTTAGAAATCCCCTGAACCGCGTATTTTGCTTATCAAGTTGAGGTGAACCGTATGACTTCACACAGTGTTGAATATGAAGTTACCCGCTAGGGTTTGAAGAAAACAATAAGAAAACCATTTCACAAACGTCCTTGTGCTCTCACTGCCAAAAGATTTGTTATGCTTTTTGGGGGATTTGGTTGCCAGAACCCAGCTGTGGGTCACGCTGGAGTCGTTGTCTTTGTTTTAATTCAGAGTACACAGAGGTGGACTGTCACTCTAGGCAACCTTTCAGGGCAGGACAATGAAGACACTGAAACCCAGCGAGAGGGAACTTGTTTTAAAAGAAGACACACGCTGTAAATTGGAGAGGCCTATTTGAGGGTGACTGTATACGTTTTGGAAAGTCAGCTGTCTCAGTGTCTGAGGTCCACTGTGTCTCTGTAGCGTTAGCTGCATATTTGACTTGGCCCTCAGTGAAGTTCACAGTGTGGTTGTCATTAGCACGAGTTTTGTCCTCCCCAGCTGTGGAGAGTGTGATGACATTTTTCAGCTATGCACACACACTCTCTTTCCATGCTGCAGTCATCCATTCAACAGACATGCCAGTTCCCTCGACCCACAGGCGGGGAAATAAACCTGGCAAGCCTGAAACGTGTGTGTGTGTGTGTGTGTGTGTGTGTGTGTGTGTGTGTGTGTGTGTGTGTGTGTGTGTGTGTGTGTGTGTGTGTGTGTGTGTGTGTGTGTGTGTGCGCGTTGGAAGGTTGGCTGCTGTACTTGGGTCCTTGCTCAAAGGGAGTCATATTGCCCCAAAATAATGAAAACCCTGATTGTATGTTCTATCCCGTAAGGAGTGTTTCTTTTGGTGTGTGCAACAAACCACAAGACACAGACACAGAAAAACTGTGCACGTTGCACACAAAAATGATCATTATCAGAAAGTGTGCATATATTTTTTTTTCCCTGTTCAGTCTTTCCATTGGTCTTGTTGATATTGTGGGAAATGGCCATGAATACATTATGTTAACGAGACACACACAAATACAGGGAATGGGAGCAGAGTGACACTGGGGAGCGTTATATTGCATATTTGCTTCGGAAAATTCCAGAGAAAAATAGTACCTGCCCTTTTTATAATTTAATTCAAAAATGAAACCGATAAGTGTTACGAAAATACAACTGAAACGAGATGCTTGGCAATACATCTTCATTTGGGAATAGGATTCTTTGGAGAAAGATGGATGCTGGGCCAGAATTAACCTGCTATTTTTCTAGTTGTGTAGGGGTTCATTTAAATTATTGTTAGCCCCTTATTACTAACCGCATGTTACCAGGTTGATACACTTCCTAGCCCGCAATGTGGGGACGTCAGTGTGGACTCCGTTAGGACAGGAGGGATAACGTCTTGGTCTCCAATTAGACCTTTCTTTCTAGTCAAGTCTGGTTTAAGTGCAGGACCATTTTATTTCTTCAACACTTCTGTTGGTTTCAGTGCAATAAACAGGAGCTGTTCCCAAAACGGGTTATTAGCACTGAGAACAAGAAAGAGAGGCTGTTTTCTAGTGTGTGTGTGTGTGTGTGTGTGTGTGTGTGTGTGTGTGTGTGTGTGTGTGTGTGTGTGTGTGTGTGTGTGTGTGTGTGTCTTTTTATTTGGCCAACTTCAGTGGAAGCACCAGCTCGCCTTTTGTACAAGTCTGTTGAGCAAAGCTCTGTGCTGCGTCAGTAAACCTCCCCTGGGGAGTTTTTATGGCAGGTTCCTCCTTGAAGAGGATATCTCCTGCTGGAGGAGGAACAGGTCATTGTCCCCCTTTTTTAGAAAACATTGTGAACTTGTAAAGCGGTGACGTGGTTGGACTTTAATTTGAAACCATGTGGCCGCAGTGGCACTAGTGCATGTCTTTTATACTTCCAGGGCTCATTTTCAGTATGTTTGTCATTTTCGTAGTTTTATTCACGGTACTGTATGGGAAAGGCTACGTGTTGGAACGTTCAAGTGCAGGATACACCCAAAAGCCTTGATGCCTCTGCAAGAGCCAAGAAACAAAAGCCAAATGGGATCATTCATAAAGCCACCACAGCTTGTTGGGGCTGGCCTTTTATTCAACCATGACTTGGCTCTGAAAACTCCTACTTTCTCACTGTGGAGGGTAGCCAGTAGGTTGCTAGACCCCACATGTTATTCAGCAATGCAAATATCTTCATGAAAAATATGCATGTGTACTTTCACACTAACGGGTATAAGGCAACCTTTCCTCTCCTACTGACTCGTCTACTGCTTGGCAAAGAATTCCAGGAATTTTCTCATTATACAGTTGGAAAGACCCGCAGGGAAGCCTGGTCTGGCCATTGTCTGTGGAGGAAGGAGGCAGCCTGCTCCTTTACAAACAGATATTAGCTCAGGATCGAGTGAAACTCAGTTCAGCACCAGTCATTAACAAATCATAGGCTTTGTTTTCATATGCAAAGTTCGCCTTCATATCTACAACAAACTGTGTGTAACTATGATCAGGCGAGCAAACAACAGTTCGGCTATTTGACGTAACAGGCTGGTATTACTACCTCACAATACCAAGGGGTATAGTCAAACTCCTCTGTGTATAGCTGCTTACACATTGGCCTAACCTTTCTCCGGCCTGCAACTGAGTGTTTGAAGTAGGGGGAGTCCCTCCCTGCCCTAGCCAAGGTCCAAGAGCACTGCCATAGCAACTATTGCTGGGCTGAAGCCAGCCAACCACAAGATAAATGCTGACTGAACAGGCTAGTGCCATGGAAACATACTATAGATACACACCACACAACTCAATGTGTGTTATTCTGTGGCCTAGATAAGCTTTTGTGCCTCGGCAAAGTCCCTCCGCCCCGCACCCCCAGGCTGTTGGGATGCTTAACAATTTACACATGCTACATGGATACATGGTTGGTGTAATATAGGTCATAAGATGACACAGTGCTGCAGTACAAACATGGGAATTGACAAATAGTTTGGTCCGTCCGTGCTCTCTTTGTGTTCCTCTTCCCTCTGGTGGCACACATTTCCCCGCCAGTGATTCTAATAGGCTAACCTCTTCATGCACTTCCAGTTAACGGCTAAATTTGAGTTCATGACTGCGTTTACTCTCTTGGCATTTTTTCTACATTCATGGCCATATTGCAAAGATGTTCTCGTAAGGGTGTGTCGGGGTCTAATTGACATAATTTGGCCAAAATGAACAGAATACTATAATACCACAACGTGGGTCTAAGTGTCCTTCTCTGTCATCCGGCAGCAGCAGCTGTGAGGGGCGGTGGCTGGACGAGAGAGCGGAGCTGGGCAGCAGATGGACTTGGTTGCAGCTACGTCTGTCCGAGCTGGAGGGGAGGATACAACATTTGGTGGAGCTCCACAAGCACATCCGGTCTACCAAGGTAAGACAAACATCCTCTGTGCCAACATCGATAAAGGGCCGCTGACAGATTATGCTAAAACTGGCAGCCATAGATTATGAAGGGCTTTTAGTCAGGCCTTGATACAAGTCGGTTTAGTGTGAAGAGAATGTATAGGGTCAGCCAACGTCCGCTGTCTGAATAGCACTATAGCGAAAGTATGTTATAGAAAGGGGAGCTACAGTAGTCTCATTTTAATGTGACAGCAATGACACTTTGCTGAGTGTTTCATATGCGTCAAAAGACTTTTCAGAGAAAAGGCCCTGTTGTAATAATTGTATGATCACGGTAAGGTTCGTGGCATAGTGTACAAATGAAATGTCGAAATGTATTTTGTTCAGGCTGACCTCCCTCAAAGGGCGGTGAATGTTAAACGGTGAACCCATGTTTGTGTGTCTGCGCGTTTCACGTGTGTGTGTCTCAGGGTGGTGTGGTGCTTGCGGAGTCCCAGCCACCGACGGACAGACAGATTCAGCAGACCTTGCTGAGTGAAATGGCAGGGTTATCCTGCACGGCCTCGGATGCTGACATGGAACCTTGCAGCCCCACACGCCTTCTGCACAACATAGAGAGACAGGTAGGAAAGGATGAACTAGTATACACACCTGTAATGCTGGGGGAATACAACTCCGTACACTAAGTCAGGAGAATATCTGTTCGCTCATCAGTCTGCTGTGGAGAAAAGAACGTATGTTGTATGTATGTCACACAGCAAACTTCATCCAAACAGTCCGTCACCACTTCCAGCAAACAAAAATCAACGGTTCAAGAGAGTCTAAACACCGCGTGTTGAATAGTCCTTTCCTTGGATGGATTGTTTACCCAATCACTGCTACTGAAGAGAGATGAATGGTATTTCACCCTAAAGTCGAATTGTATCACTTGTGAAATGTATTATATGGACGATGTTGTCATTGCAGAGTGCTCAGCTCAGCCAGATTGTCAGCAGTCTGATGCCTCCTCTCAGCTTTTCACCGCTATCTAAACAACCACACACCTGGAAAGGCAAGAGCGCCTTCACAAGGTAGAGCACACACACACACATGGGGGGGGGATATGTGTCTTTATATGTGTGTTATCAGTTTAAGTTTTGAAATATGAGTAATCACAGTAATGATGTTAACAACTAAATCAGACCATGCATAGACAATTTAGTGACATCCTCTGAGTTGTCACCTTGTCTGGTGCAGAGACAAGACATATATTCCAAGCCCCTTCAAAAAAATGGTCTTGACACCGGTCTCGAAACCAACACCAAGCTCGAGTACTACAACACTGCCTGATAGTTATAGCTGTGTTTGCAATAACATAGAGAATACATGTAATTATCAAATACTAAACAGAGGTTTCCTACCGGTAGACATTTGTCCCCGGTCCCACCTAGGCCTATGTTATGTAACCCAGTGAAACAGGTCTCCACCATCTGGCCTGACTTGAATCATCTTCTCGTGTCTTTCTCTCTGGCTCTGAAGATAAAAAGCCATGTGGGAAAAAAGAAAGCATGGTTTTTGATAATTATTCTCAGAGAATAACAAAGACAAACAACACATTGGAAATCTTTTTGAATACTTGTGATCTGAGCACGAATCATACCTCTGACATTTCCGTGACCTCACCTGATCTCGTCCCTGCAGTGGTCAGACAGGAGACACTATTTTTGAGCCTAAGAGGAGGAGACTGGGGACCAAGAGGCTCTCCAAAGCTGATGTGTCGTGCGTGTGTGCCCGGACCCGACCTCTGGTCACCTACCACAAGCCTAAACTGTTTACCGTCAACTCCTGCAATCCCAGCAGTCCACAGGTAGGCACACATGCAGTCTCCTTCATTTCATTTCTGGGATGATTTGCTGCTCCATTGTGCCCAGTTAGTACCATTAATTATTTCTTCCATGAGCTTATTCTTATCTTAGAACCGCTCTGTGCTTCTGAAACAAACACTTCAGGGACACATTAGTGTCTATTCATTTGTGCCGCCCATGTCCCTGCACAGTGGTGTAGCTAATGGATGGATGCTGAACTACAATAGCATTTTCATTTTTCCCGCCTCTGTTCCGAGGACTTGGCAGTAAAGACTGTAATGAATCTGACACCAGAGGAACTAAGCCTAATTACTGTATTGCTGCCCAGATTTACTTAATTACTTTGCACCACCTATAAATTCCAACTGGAGACCCGTTTTGGGTTTTAAAATACATGTTGGAAACTGATGAAAGTGGGTCACTGTGTAGAAGCTGCAAAACCTATTAATTAGTTTTTTTAATTCAAATTATCCTCGTATCCATGTCAGATGCAGCTTCAAAGCAGTTGTTTTTAGTCGGGTGTCAGTGTTGGAATGCCATATAACGAAAATAGGTCCTCAAATTAAACCGGAATTAATGTTCAAAGCCACACACCTGCTTCTTTTAATCAAGCACTAATATCGCTTGGATTTGCTTCAAATAGACAAGCGCATGTGAGTATTCTGAAGCTCTCGCTTTTAATAAGCCAGAAGAAATGTACTATGTTCTTGCCAAGTCAAATGTCAAGTGGTTGGCATTGGCCTGCTTAGCTTTACACAGTTCTAGTAAGAATAACTCTTATACTATCGTCGTACTTACAGTAGATGTGCAATATTACATGCACAATCATTTCATTTCAGTTTTGTATTTTTTTGTAATATCTTTACTTAAACCTGCATTAATAAAGATTTAGGTGGCCAGAAAAAACTTCAAATTAATGATTACATTGCTCTGTGCCTACTGGGTGTGCAAATAGTTAACTGATTATGTTCCAGTTTTGACCCACATTTAAAATAATTATTCTGTCTCACCTTGTTGTGACTGAGAAGGTCAGAGCGGACTTTGAATCAATGGCACCTTTGATAGAAACACAAGGTGTAAGCCTCATTTTCTAAGCTCATATACAAACATAAATGTTAACATACCGTACATACCATTACCGTGGAGTTTCAACAGCTTGCTGAACAATAATATTCACAGCATAGCATAAAGCCCAGAGTGATTGTAGCTATTATAAAAAGAAGCAGCTCCGAAGCCACCGCTGTTGAGACATTGCCAGATGACAAAAAAATCTCTTTACCAACTTAATTTCTTTAATCAATGTGCTCAGAGAGCAGCTTTGTTTAATCCCTGTGACTCATACTCCAACAAAACCCAAAGAGAAAGCTAGGTTAATACTGTCGTTAAAGAAACTCTTGTTTAGTATCATGTGGAAAAATGATTTTCTCTCTCTTGTTTTCTCTCTCTCTTGTGCGTCAGGACTCCGGAAAGCCCACGTCTACCATCTCCTCTTCTCTCTCGTCATCTTCCTGTTCATGTTGTTCATCTTGTGATCCCGTAGTCCTGTGCTCTGATCCAGACTGCAGCTCCAGTAGGTCCCTGTCCTCCAGGACCCCCAACAGCACACCTCACCCTGTGCGGCCTCTTTCATTCGGTAGGAGAAACATGAACATGACTTTATGTGGGAAGATGGGGGAACTTGTGCACGCGAAGCAACCCTTTTTTCTTTTGAAATAAATATGGTCATATTGTTTCATCTACAACTGTTTTCTGAAGGGTGTAGTTTACAAGAGGCTTTTCTTTGCTTCATAGTTGAGTTGTCAGAACTAATCAGAACACAAACCGGCCGGTTGTTTGCAAATCGATGTCTGTAGCACACCGCATGTGCCACGCAGAAGTAGTGATAACTGGGCACGTCGTCTAGAACAGTGGTGTATGTAACATGTCGTTTTGCGTGTGGGCTTGCATAGATAGTGACAGTGATAGTTGCCCTCGACTGCATGCTTGCACATAGAGACGTGCTAAAGAGACGAGTAATTGATCGTGAAAACTGTTTTGAGCGCATACTTAAAACATTCTGTCATTCTCTTCCAGACACCCCTCTGTCCCACCACTTAAAGAGAGTCCAGGCCAGAGAAGAATGGTCCCAAATGCCTCTGTTTATCAATGTCCAACCATCCAGTCAAACATACTACAACAGACTCAGCTCCACACCACTGCACAACAGTAAGAAGCTGCCCTTTACCGATATTGATCACATACCTTGTACTGTTCCGTAGGGCTCCCCTTTCTTTTCTGTTGCCACGGTATACCAGCACACCTTACTGAGCCTATATGTTTAGCTGCTGCTTGTGGGTTGTTGAAACATTCCTGCAACCCGCTGTGTTGTCGTAGTCAACCGATGAAGAAGATGACAGGAGGACAGAGGTTCAAAAGATAGCACCTGCATTCTTGTTGTTGTTGTTCTTCGCACAGATAGGAGCCTCACTGGCTTTTGATCCTCTTCTCTTTGTTGTGGTGGAGCTCCACCGAAGTCTGTGTTTGAAGTCGATGGCAATTTGATGTTAATGCAAAGTCAACACTACCTGCTGCAGCATCACAGTCACAACTTTTCAACGGTGGGTTTTGTTTGAATGACTGTAGCTACATTACTGTGGGCGCTGTGGTCCCCTTTTGATAAGATGTAGCACGGAGTAATGTTATAATCTATATTTAATTTATCAGTGTTTAAGTTTCCATTAAAAGTTATTGTAAATAGTATACATCATTTTTAACAAAACATTTACTCTTTTTCTTTTTTTAGATTCAAATGACTTTTGTGGTCAAAACAATAAGTTAATTATAATAATAAACTGACAATTCTCCCATTTGGTTGTCGAGATAAAATGGCGGCTGTGTCTGCTCGTTATCTCCTTGTGTAGCATCGTAAGTGGTTCCTAGTATGTCAGATATCCCAGTGGGTGTCTGATGCTTCCAACCGAGCAGTAGTTGGAAATGAAATCATTTGGCATTTCACCAGACATCAATATGTGTCTCTTTACATTAGTCTGAAGCTAATAAATGGTCATTTACAGCTGTGGTTCCAGGGCTTTAAGTGATTCTTGCTCCCATGGTTGTCCACGCTGTATATTGATGATCCAAAACAATCAATGATCGGTTGATTTTAGAATGTTCCCTGTTCGTCCAGGGAGGGTTGACTCAACAGTATATCAGATGGTTTGCGTTCAATATAAAGGTGAGGTGAAAAAAAAGGCTCTCAGTGATGTAGGAGAGGTAGAGAGAGAATAAGGGAGGAGACACAAAGGAGGCCAATTGGAAATTGATGAAGACTTCACTCACCCACCACTCTGTCGATTTCCTGTCAGTTTGAAATGATTGTTTTTTTCCTCAAGTCAAGTAAACGTCACTTGAACCGATAGCCTGGCACATGGAAACCAATTTCTTATCATAGCTGATTGTAGCTAATGTACAGTGAGATTACATAAACAGTCAAAGCAGGGATGGAAATGTGGGCAAATGGCATGGAGAATAAAGACTAATGACGTAAATATACTGTATGAATAGTTCACAATGGTAGCTGTTTGTACAGTGTAGGAATGGAAAGCTCTATGACATACTTTATTATTGGAATGAAAGGTGGATTCCAGGCATCATTCTATTAATAATTTCCTCTTGTTCCTCCATTACCTCTGTCCTCCTCTTCTCCTTATGAAATCGGTTGGCGTTCTGTTTCCAGTTTCCAGTCATCATGGACGATAACAACACTAGAACTAAGGCTAAGAAGATACTTGTGTGCACATTTGTGTTTGTGCATCTATAACTCTTTTTAGCCCTGCTGGTAGGCAGTGTTTTGTTGAGCAAAGTAACAGAACATTATATATTCAAGACCCTAAAAAAAACATCAAAGTGTCTTCAACACAGTTAATTAATTTCATTAATTGCACGGTTTCACATTGTTAAGCAAAAAGGAAGAGACATTTGCATTTGGCTGGCAGTTATCTGCGCTATGATTACTGCAAATAAAGCTGCTGGTGTGGTGTGAGCGAGAAACAGAAAACTGAGAGGTGGTCAACTGCTAAAATAATAGGACTAATGGTTAAAGATTAGCTTTTGTACACTTAACCCAAAGTGGAAAATTCCTGTGTGTGTGTGTGTGTGTCATTATAGGTCGCACATACAAGCAGCATGCACGGCATCATAAAAGAGGAGTTATGGGTCTGTCGCCTATCAGGAGGGCAGGCTCTGCCCAGAGTCAACGCAGGAGAGCCAATCAGAGGAAGAGGAAGAGAAGACACATCCACAGGCTCACAGAAGGTGTGTGTATGCAAGTGTATGTTCACCCTGCATTGTACATTTACAGTGAATCTGTTTGTGATTAAATGGCTACAGTGAATACTCTCCATTCAGAGCAGCAGGATTGGTAAATACAGACATTCTTTTTAAAATAAATAACCCTTTTTTGGATACTAAAATGTGTTTATAATGTAGTGTCTGTTCCAGCCTAACAATATTTTGCTACGTGTATGTGTTATATTCAGATGAGGAAGACATCCTGTACCAGTTCTGTGACCCAAACAGTTCAGATGAAGTGCTGGAGGAGAGCTACACACAGTTCTCACGCAAGAAGGCCTCACAGGTAACACACACACACACACATTTTTTAAACATGTATACTTGAGAACCTTCATTGACATGCACAGTAATGCCAAAACCCTGACCCTTACCCCAGACCGAACCTAAATTAGCCTTGACCCTAAAACCAGGTCAAGATAATATATTTAATGGGTAAAACAGAACTATAAAACAAACATTCAAAAGCATCTCTTGACTTCTCTTGATGAGTTAAATATGAAAAAAGCTGGCCGGCCTACAGAAAACCAGTGTCACGGCAACCTGATGATGAAGATGTATGTGAACACTTGTGAATCATTGGTGTGAACCGTCATACCGCGTTTCCTTTTAGGGCTTTGCTCGCAAACGCCAGGGAGAGAGTGTGTACAACATCAACAACATTGTCATTCCCATGTCTCTGGCTAAAGTGGAAAAGCTGCAGTACAAAGACATCCTGACACCCAGGTACGGAACAAAAGGGACTCTAATGGATTCACATAGAAGTCTAAAGGACTTGGTTTTGTATTTTGCCGCATAACTTTCTTGAAAGCTAATGATTTTAACGGCAGAGGGAATTTACTGTGGGCTGTCACTGGCTCCAAAAAATATGAATCATAATTACTTGCCATTCCTCTCCTTAATCTTATGTATGTATTCATTTGCTTATTAATTATCTGATACATTTTGGCTGTAATTAAACACACCCCTTTTTACTTTGATATAAAAGGGATCCTGTCCACACTGTCCACCATCATTGTCTGTCACCTTAAAATGTCTGTCTTTCTTTGCAGTTGGCGGGAGATTGACTCGTCATCTCTGATGGACAGTGAGGCAGAGAAGAAGGACGATGACGATGATGGTGATGAGGAGGAGGAGGAGGAGGAGGAGGAGGAGGAGCAGGTAATGTCTCATTCCTTTGGACATGAGCTGTTTATTGAAATTTGTGAAGAGAATACCATCTTTATTCCTGTGTGTGTGTGTGTGTGTGTGTGTGTGTGTGTGTGTGTGTGTGTGTGTGTGTGTGTGTGTGTTTGTTTCAGGTTGAGGATCTCACTAACAAAGTGTTTGCACAGAGACACCTGGACGTGGAGCAGAGGGAGAAATTACGCTGGTCATCATGGGGAAGAAGGAAATGCTGCAGGCTTCCTGAAAGGTGGAAACAAAAACACTCACAAAATGCAACGTTACATACTTTTATGTTAAATGCCATTACATCAGGTGATACCAAAATGCGAGGTGAATTACATCAGGTCGGTTGGGGGAGAAGGGCTTTAAAAAAAAAAAAAAGAGATGCATTTAATTATACTAAATCCTAATCCCACTCTCTGTGCTGCCTGCACAGTGCAACTATTGCAGACTTGGTTTGTTCATCTCTGTGCTCATAAATATAGCCTGTGTGAAAGGGGAATGTGGAGTAATTTACTTGTGAAGTTTCATGGGGTGTGCTTGTTTTTTCACTCTAGATCTGGCAGCAGGTTGTCAGGCAGTTGGGGTGGGATGTGCACATCAGGAGAGGAGAGCTCCGTGGAGTTGGGTTGCGCTCAGCTGGATTCTAGTGAACAGCAAAGCTCAGAGGAGTGGCTGGTAAGATCAAAAGCACCACAGCTGAAACCCCAAACACCCCAAACTAACTTTGAATATCGGAGTATGATGATTCGCGTGCCATCGGAGGGAACTCACACTTAACGTGCACAGGAATTTGTAATTTTTAGCTTTCAGTCGCTATAAAGAGGAGATTTACAAGCGCATTGCTCGTAGATTATCATTTCTTCAACCTCTAAATGTTGCTGAAAGACTATTTTCTGTAATGTTCCAGTTAAAGACGTGTCTGTTATTTGTGCTCCAGATGAGGAACAGAAAGAGGATAAATTAGCACAAATGTGTTGCAGACTAATCAATACTCTTTCATAGTCATATTGTGAGGTAAAAAGCCTCGATGCATCCTTGAGAACCGACACAGATATTTCTCCACTCTGCCCTAGTTGATGATCTCTGATTGCAGTGCTCTGGACCACTTCCCTTTTGATTAGAGAAGGAATGAGTTGCTACTGAGCCAGACTGTCCATATCAACCGTCTCCACACAACAAATATCCCCCACTTCACTGCTTCACACTTCTTCTGCACTCCAGCAGCCATACAAACCCTGATTAAAGCAGGGTAAACAGTTTGATTATTTTCAACAGACATCAGAGCCATGCACCCTCATGATACAGCCTGCCATGTCTAAATTCAATGAAGGTAGTTGGGACTGATATTGGAGGAGCAATTATCGAGTTTCTGACATTATTTCACAGTTTGTATGTAGCTGATGAAGATTTAAGCATATGTAAAGCTCAATATATATATATATATATATATATATATATATATATATATATATATTCTAGAAAGTGATACATATAACACATACTACACTAAAAATTTATAAAAACAATGTATTCAATTCACAGATGTGTATAATATGTACAGAATTGGAGCTTTGCTCATTTCCATCATATGCCCTTTGACCTCCGGCAGCCCCAGACACCTTGGGAGCCACGAGTGTTTCCTTTGGCCAAAGACGAGGAAGACGCGCTTCTCTCTGATAACCTGGACAAAGTCCCATTAGGATGGCCGGAGTGTAGCTCTGCCTGCTCCACATCAAAGAACTCCAACTCCTGTCTCTCCCTCGCTTCCTCATCTGGTGCTACACTGCCGCCGGGTGGACAAAGCCGGAGCAGCACCTCCAATGGCAGCTGAGACAGCAGTGCCTTTTTTATTGTTTTTAAATGTGAGTTGATAAATACATTGAATTCTTAAATTGTTGATTCATTTGGAAAATTTGGACTAAATCATGTTCTTTTATAAGTATGTTGTAATATTAATAATACACATTGTATATATTAAAATGATTATAATAAATCATATACGACATTATTACTAAAACAATTAACAAATGTAGTAATTTTGTCATTTGTTCCTTCTCATAAATCAGTTTAGTAAATAATTTTGTTTGTCATTCATTTCGTAATTTATTTTGTCATTTATTTAGTTTTCTGTGCATTCCTTTACTGTATATGTCCAATTAGTAATTCATAGCACATACATATGCATTTATTTGTTAATGGATTTGTTATATTTATATTTATCAAATTAATTCATTGTTGTTTTTGCTCTCCAGATCTCCTGATGCCTGGGACCACGAGGATAAAATGAACTGTGGGAACCTTAATTGGGATACTTAGTACATTCCAGAACAGTGATTTGATGTTATTTGCTTAATGCTTTAAAGCAAACGTGTTTTGTATGTGTACTTTGTGAGTATTGTAGCATAACTACTGTAGCTTCTGCTACACTTTCAGGTTTTAATGTATAAAAGGTACTGTATGTAAAGAGATGTGTACCAGCACAACCCCACTGTAGTCTCAGGTTTATATACTGTACGTAGTTGACACTTACTATTTATTTTCACAATTGTCTTAAAAAGTCAGTATATGAAGACTTTAGCACATACACATATTTATGTAACTTTTACTTGATTTACATGTGCTTTTTGACTTCATGTACTTTTTATGTGTTGATGCTGTCATATGGTATATATTTTATATAAAAGTTGTTAGTAAACATTTTCCAGCCAGAACCTTTTGTAGAGTCTTCTTGTGGGTGATTCAAATGGTAACCAGCACAGGGATGAGGGTGGGGAAAGAGGAGAAGAAACCTCAAAGAAGAAGAAAAAAAAAAGTCAAAAAGCTACGCTACATCTCATAGCGTGTGAAAGTTGAGAATTTCAGCTTGAGGCAGACATGTAAGAATGAAAAAGAGTTATATAGTTATGACATGCATGCATGTATGAGCACAGGTCAAGCCGTAGAACATTTCATTCCATAACAGTTCCTACTGTTCGTACTTTAGGTGCATTTAGACATGCAGCAATTTGAAAAATTTACACATTAATTTAAGTAAAGCATCTGATCATTCAGAATCCTGGTGGTTTATTATTTCAGTCACGTGTAATATATCTGCCAAGTGTACTTTACATGTCATTGATGCAAGATAGTACTAGAAGGACACACTAATGTGAGGTCATTTCAGGGATTTGGGTGATTAACATTTATGGAGGTCACATCTTTTTAGGGCCACAGTCTCAGAGAAACAGCTTGTACTTTGATGCCATATGCATAACCTCTTCTTATAATATCCTTCACATCTACCAGGGGGCCTAATGGGCAGATGGTGGTCAAGGTCATCCCTCTCATCTTCATGCATGTGTGCCAGTTGCTTTATAGCAGGGATGAGAGGCCCAGAGTTAGAAACTCAACCACATGATAAGCATTTACAGATTGTAATGATCTTATTTCAAGTTGGTAGGAGTAAATGGGATTTGGCTGATAATCAAGTTTTCTACTTCCATTGCGACAGATGTCTGCTGAAGAAAATACTTATTTTAATTCTGATAAAATGTGTTTCCTGTGTTCTTGGAGAAGCAGCATGTTTAATTAAGCAATATAACAAACAAGCAAGCCTATTACACTCAGGTAGAGCCTTTGGAGACCACATAAGGGCCATGTTTGCTTAGAAGCCAGTTTAAGTTAACGTTGAAACAGAATCCCTCAAACATCTGTTAATGGACCAGGAATTAACATACTAAACTGGTGATACATTGTTGGACACAACTATGAAGAGCAGCACTTTTGATGCATAGCATATCTCCATGCTTGTAACTACAGCAGTTTCACTCCGGAGGGTGCTCTTGCATATCAACAACCTGGCATTGGAAGGCGCATCATGTAATGTGACAACATAATTACGACAATACTGTAATATAATTCATTATATATACCTAGTGTTAAATCATTTTACTGCGGTACATTTTGATTTTTGAAATGAATGCTTCCCCATCTGTCCATGTACAACCTTTACAATTTAAATCAAGAAAGTCTTCATCTCAATCCCATTTAGGGACTATTTCTTTGTGAGACAGCAGTTCCAATGAAAACTGATCTCAGGTCTGATTAACGTTATCCAGAGTTTTGCTGGAAAAACAGGCTCCTACATTATTCGAGCAGTAGCCTATGCACACAATCCTGTTATTCTCAAACTCAACATATACAATCTGAGTTTTTGATAAATAGCTACTATAATGGTGAGTAATGTCGATACGTTAAAATTGTGTTGTAACGTTCAACATTAGTGTGGGGTCTCCGGCCTATTCATTAATATACTTGCATACTACACCCAGTGTTACTTCTTTTGATATAATTGCATTCGGTGTCAATTCTTTGGCTTGACTTTTAACCTGTAAACACATTTTCATACATAATAGCTACCACTAGGGGCGCTATTTAAACCTAGTTTTCTCACAGCCGCAAAAGAGGTTGGAGTTGGTTTAGCTAGCTCGCTAACATGTGTATGCTGACGTTAAACCAGGCTAACGGCTCATACACAGATCAATTTATAACTGTTTATGGTCCAAAATGAAATGTTTATGAAGCACGTGGTGCCCATTGAAACGTTATGGCTTACTGTTCTGTATTGTCTGAACAGGACCAGCATGTTCACCATCTGGATCAGGCTGCAGATAAGTTAGCTCGCTGGCTTTCTTGCCATGGTGAGTATAGCTAGTTTTACATGTAGGTTACATTACCACTGCATTTAATTTGTTCTCCAAATTAAATTGAGTGTCACGCACACAGCGTTTTTATATTCAGTCTCTTATCTCCAGAAAAACGGGTGGAGCACAACACCGTAATTACTGGAGCACAGTGATGGAAAAAAAAAAAAAGTCCCGGCGCGACTAGCACCGTCATTACGGTACATGTAGGCTGCGGAGCCTCTGTGTCCGATAGACCCGGAGTTGCACTGACAGACACGGCACCGAACAGGTAAAAAACAACAACCCAAAAGGTCTTCTTTATTTCTATAACAGATTGATGATGCAAGAGAATGTGTATGAATGTGCAATGACTCGACTAAAGACTGTGACATTGACTGCCTGGTCAGTCCATGACGGACAGTGCATGACCATTTCAGCAAAGCGTTGGAGCTGAAACGATGAGGTGCCCCGCTGGAGAAAGGGCGCATTGTTCTTCTTCAGTAGAGCTGAGTCCTGCTTCTTGTGAGTCGGTTCTGTCTCAACTCTTGTTTTCTGGCCGGCTTTAAATGAGCAATGTGGCAGGATTTAAATCTGATAGGAAATTTGCAGCCGAGCAACAGATCTAGGAACCAAATCTCGGACATAGGTAAGCCACATTGATTGCCTGCGGGCTCTTTATTGGTCCAATTATGCAGTTGAATGCTGGTTTTGCGGACGTGTTGAATGGATACTGTCTGCATTGTGCCACATGGAGCCTCTCTACCTATTGCGGTCACTGCGCGGACTTGCCTTGCTGCGGTAGCCAGGTTTATAGTGCGCCTATAATGCATTATATTATAGGAAGCTATAACATGAGGTCACTGTGGGGGGAAGAAAAGAAAAAAAACATTGAGAACGTGGCTTTATGGAAATGTAATCGTGATTTATAATCTGAACAACGCTGCCTAATGACTTGTGACAGAACGGTGCAAAAATATAGGTGCTGAGTCATATTGCCGGGCTGCTCCCTCTCTCTGATTGATGACACAATGTAAAGCCTAATAAACCTTTATTGTCGTCATTACTATAGGGATTAATGTGAAACATTCACATTTTTGTTATTTATATATATATGTGTGGTTTGGGGTGATTTGAATCAAGTGTGAAAGCTGGTTGCATTCAGACACTGATCTCTGCGTTGAACCCCTGCTTCCTAAGAATCACAGCATCTCAGGAAGCAGTCTGGGTTGTTACACCTCAGAGATCGTTTACCTCATCCTGAATGGATATTAAATAGTGAATTTAAACATGATCGATGTCTTGTTTCAGTGCATGCAGGTTTCAGTTCCATCTCATTTACATAAAGGGGCTGGCTATTGATTTTCCCTTTGTCACATCCACTTGCCTACAGTGTGCAGATACATTTAAATGCCTGGTGCGTCCAGGATGAGGCTGGGGTGCATTGAGTCATGAACGGTGAGACAAGCAGCTCGGAGCTCCTCCTCGTTGAGGGAGTGGGCTCATACTCCTTGAAGGCCAGGTCGGTCATTTATCGATATCTAACATTAGGTCATCTTTTTGCCTGTAAATGTTGCGCACAGGAGCAGATTCTGCTCGTGATCGATCCCTTTGGCTATTACATTCTTCTAGCACAACTGAGGAAGGACACAACCAAACAATCCGTAGATTACAGCAGCATCTTGTCTTAGCAACTCTATGATTGTCTATGTGTGTATTTGCATGCTACTGAAAAAAAACCTTTATTAGCACTGAATACTTAATATAGATTTTGTGAAACTTAGTGTAAGTGACAAGGTCGGCTGAGTTTACTGATTTGTGTTTGGGTAAAGCCTCAGAGGGGAAGTGGACCTCTGAGATGGGAGGTGCTTGCCCGTCTTTACAATGACTTGCCTGTTCTTTACCAGAGAGTACCAGAACCTCATTCTGAAACTCCCTGTGGCAGCACATAGTAGACACCGTAAATTGATTTGGGGAACTTATTGGATAGCGAGTGAATATTCATTAAGTATTCATCAGGTGCAAAGACATCAGCTGGAAGTTTAGACGTCAAGGTGATGCATGGGTGGTCCATACCTGAGCTAATGAATCAGTGCCTGTGTTGTGTGCGGTCAAATACGTTGGAAGTTGGATACTTATCTGACTGTCAGTCAGATATCAGAGCGAGGAATCAGAAGATGAACCAGAGCGTTGATGGTTTTCTTATGAGGGAAGGTCTTTTTCATGGACTTTCTTTGCTCCTAATGTTTGCTGCAATACCAATTTATCAACTTGTACAATAGATAGATAGATAGATAGATAGATAGATAGATAGATAGATAGATAGATAGATACATACATACATACATACATACATACATACATACTAGGGCTGTCAAAATTGCTAAAAAATGACGTTTGAATATTCCCTTTAAAAAAACACATATATTCGAACATATTCGAATATATGTGTAAATACAAAAACAGAATGTGACTGTTGCTAGATACTCACCTCAGTGAAAACATTAGATTGAAAATTGAAAAAAAAAAATGATTATAGATTTGGCAATCACCAACCACATTGCTGAGATATGGGAAAGACAAACATAGAAAGAGACAGTAAAGACCATGAGAAGGTGTGTTCACCTTCAAGGCCACTTAATTGTCCACGGCACTGAAGCTCTAGTGTAGATGTACGTACAGTATATCCATAGATAATGGATAGTTTGGGTCATAAATGTTACATTCAGCTCCTGATAACATTGTTTGGACTATTGGTTTACTTTGGCTGTTTTGTCTGATAGATAGCTATACCTATCTCATGAATTACATTTACAGTATTTGTAAAATGTGGTAGGATTGAGTGGATTAACTGTAATATATGACCAGTAAAATATGACTTGACAGGCATCTAAAGGAAACAATCACTAAATGTATTATGTTCATGGTCTTCAGTGCAGTCGGCGGTCAGTGAGCAGTCCAGGCAGAGGTGCCAGCGAGGTGAGGTAGCGCTGCAGCAGGACAGGTCCCAGTGTGGCGCCAAATGCTGTAGGTCAGCTTTACATAAGCCCAGTGTGTCAGTGAGACGACCTAATCCTGATTCCTACAAAGATACTTAGTCAGCCGAGCTCACGCACTTAAAAATACACAAACGGGCACATTCAATGATTGACGTAGACTTTGTGTACGGGGGTGTGTGTGTGTGTGTGTGTGTGTGTGTGTGTGTGTGTGTGTGTGTGTTAGTGTGTTAGTGTTAGTGTTAGAGAGAGGGGGACAAGAAATATAGGAAAGCTCTTTGTATGAAAGAAGAGAGACAGTGGGCGCTTTGGCAGTCGCACCAACACTCACTCAAACCCAGCCTGTCTGCCAGCGAGCTGCCAATCTCTCCCCTCTCTCTCTGCCGAGGTGAAGCACTCCAGGTTGTTGGAAGATTAGCCTGTTGGTCAACATGCTCATGAAGAAGGGAGAGGTTGCTCCTATGCTTTATGTTTCCTATATTAGATAACACTTAGGTGTCAAGTAGGGAGGGCTGCAATTCACTATTATTTCCGTTTACCAATTAATCTGCTGATCGCTGTCTTTTAGCAATCTATTAATTATATTTCTAAATTAGAATGAGAATCACCTTAATTAGCCACGTACGTGTGCACATAAAAGGAGTTTGACGCCATTTTCTTGCATCTTACTTGATGTACCTACACAGGAATATAAATAACAGCTGGGACCAAGGAGAGCAAAGCTACGCAAAAGAAGTTTAAGAATAGACACCCAATTGTATACATAAATATTTAAAAAAAAAGCAACAATGGCCGACAATACAATAAGAAAAAAAACATCTTCTTATAAATCAGGTGTTGACAGTGTTGTGTACTGTAATTTGTAAACCACACAAAAAGTAAAAATAATAATACTTATAATTCATATTTACTTAAGATATTTTAGTTGACTCAAACCTAAACCAGTGTGTCACCCCTTTGAGGGGAAACCCCCGACTCCAAACAGGAGTGTTTGTTTTGAGATCGGGTGAGAGAGGTGCAACGTAGCAGACGATCAGTACAGAAATAACTCACGCACTGTAACCGAATGTGGCTCTTTCATTTGTTTGAGAAGTGATTTTTTTTTTTAAAGCCGCACGCGTATGGAGTTTTGTGTTGAACATGCTCTGTTGACAGTATTGATTTTCACTTCAAAAATGTTAATAACAGTTTACTGATTGCTTCGAGTCATCGAGTGACTGAAAACTGCCTTGACACCAGTAGTGAGATCCAGGATTAACGTGCTTATCTTTGCACTTGAAGTTGACCTGCCCTCTTTTCAAGGGTAGGGACAGTAAATAAAACAACAAGGTAGAATGCAGGGACCATAAACAACCAGCATGTTGTTTATATAGTGCTTGGCATTGTACATTAGCTGGCTGCTTGTATTCAGTTTTTCAGTAGAGGGCAGATGTCCAAGGATACTACATGGCAACAAATGAATGTCTCCACCCAACATAAGGCCAGGATTTTAGGAGTGTGTATTTAAGATTATGTCTAAAATGCACTTGTGGTATTGACATCTGTAGCTTTCTTTTTCAGTCAGTGTCCGTTACTAAGGGAAAACCATCAGCTGGTAGCGTCAGTGTCTGTGTTCCAGGGCTCTTCAGCAGACAGCTGTTTTAGTATGAGAAAAGATACACGCATTTGTGGAGTCTGTCTTAGTGGGGGTCAGATATGATGGATTCAAGAAAGATATGATGGATTCAGATGTGATGGATGTTTTTGAGAAACCCACAATCCGCAACCCAGTATTTTCATTGAATAGAGAACCTTTTAAATGGTCATGTTTTACCTTTTGAGACTCCGATTTTAGTGCTTTCACCATCATCCCATGTTCATAAAATGAAAATCTAACAATTTGTTCCATCGTCAAAGAAAATAAAGTGGTAATCCTAGATCATCCTAAAATGCTGATGGACTGCATAATGCTGACCTCAGTAGTTCTGTCAGGGAGCGGGCCATCACATTGACAAGTTGAAGCTCAGTAACTTCCATTTTTGGCAGTGGTTCAGGAGCGGCATGGCTCACCTTACCTGACCTGCAGCTGAAGGATATCCACTTGGTCCACTCACATACCTGCTACACAGCACAGGGAAATGAGCAGTCTCTGAAGGTAAGTTGGCGTCCAGCTAACTGACCCTTAGTTTGTGGGAAGCTGAGATCAGTTACGTCAAACCCACTAAAGTCGATCCAATACCCAAACTCTGTCAGCTCCCAGTTCAGGATACACCAAGATCAGTGCTGTTTAGAGCGGACTGAACCTCCATCATTGATGTCGGTTCAAACAATGTTACTGTACTTACTGTACACTCCCAAGGAATGTAACCTTTATAGTAGTTTGTTTTTTAGCAGTTGCTATCTTGAAGCCGTAGAGGTTTGTTTGTAATTATACCAGATGTTCTGCTTCAGTTCTCAATGATGTTTCCTTCTCATCAAACTTAGTCAGTTGCCAGTTAACTAAGGTTTGCTAAAAATAATGCACACAATACAGTCCTGCAACGTCCCGAAGCTCTGGCTCGAGATGTGGCAGGAAATGGGACCGGAGTAGTCTGTCCATCTGCACATATAGAAGAGGTTAAATAACCATGTTAAGCATAATAATGTTTCATGTCAAATCTCATGCAGAAAAGCCTGTTTAATGAACCTAAAATGTATTGCTTCTCCAGTTAATGTTGTGTTAATTATAAGAAGAAAAACAGCTAACAAACAAAAAAACACTTGTCAGCAGCAATGTAGCAGGCTGTCAGAGATAACAACAGACCAGCTTTCCATTGCTGGGGGTGTTGGTGGATTCTCTTCCCAAAACACAAGAAGAAGTCATGCACATTTTGAGACAGGACTTGTTTGAGAAGTGTATGCATTCACACTGCGTGTCACGTAAAGAAAAGCAGCTAATACATAAATAAAAAAACAATTAGAATTTTGAATGGGGAGTTTATTTCTGGAACCAGTTTGATGTCTAAAGTCTATAGAATATAGCTATTTAAATAGAGCCACATTCGCTGCACCCAACAGTACACGACAAAACAGATAGAGAGCTCATAGAAAAATATGTGTGGGCTGAACCCGGAAAAACATAAGGGTGAGTCACAGCTCACCGAACTCCTCTCCTCTCCTCTACTCTGAAGGATGGAGGAGGATGCATGTGTCTTGTATCGGTTCTTTGGGAATATAATATCATTTAATTTGTTTCATAGACTTGTTTCTTATTGTTGTTTTTTTTCAAATTTATTTTCGAATGCTGGCATTGTAGCCTGTCACTTCATCCCCAATTAAATGAGCGGAGCATGACAATACCTTCCACTGGCTACAATCCTTGCTGCCGCGATCACGGTGAAGTCTGGGCGCGACACGATGCACTTCAGTTCCCACCATCTCTCTGAAGACACTCAACTTCACTGCAACGACATTTGGCTGTTAGCGCTGATCTTTGTGAATTGGATGTTTTTTGCAACAAAGCTAACGTGTGCTTCATATTTAAAATATGTACAAATAGTACAGGAGCAATCAGCTGCAAAAGCTGAGCTCTCATTTTTTTTTTCTGAATTTGTTTCAGAAGAGTGGTTTGGCAGAGAAATCCAACTAAACAGTCTGCCAGCTCAGGACATTTTATGGAAATAATTCAACAATACAACCACCATTTTAATCTCGATAATACAGTAATAACATTATTTAAAAAAAACGTTTACTTGTACTTAAGCACATATTAATTGGGAAGGCAATCAAAATGTTACAATTTATAAACAATTATGATTAATGGACTCTTACTGACAGCTGGACAACCCTTATCCTTAACAATGGTAGGCCTGATACGAGACCGTATGTGAGCAAACTGATACAGTATTGGACAAACCTCTCTGAATGTGTGTGCAGTGCTCATAGTGGGACTCACCTGGCTCATTATCGGAAATCCAAAGACAGCCATCTTCCCACCCAGTGCCCAAATACTTCCCACCACCCACCACTTCCTCCCACAAGGGTTGAAAAATGAAATAGATATCAGTCATGTATCACGAATATCCCCAAGCCTTCCCTACCTTTTTTCCTCTTGCATCTCTCCATCAGGAATTCATGCTCTAATGACAGGCGTCACAATCTGATAGCAGCCCACAGCCATAAAAGAGGTTTCTATAACCTACGCTTACATATATCGCTTTGTCAGGATAAATGCATCTGCATCGCTTTATTGAAATGCTTCAATATTACTGCCCAGGTCCTCTTAGTAGCTCGTCTTGATGTAGCACAAAGGTTGATGGCGACGCCCCCTAAGGTCTGCGTTGCAGGACAGACACAGAAGCTGTTGAATGGAAACATATTCGTTTTTCTTCCTCAACAAACGGAGAAAACAGGCACAGAGCCCTCACATGGAATGGCACCTTTCCGCCTGCATTAACACACATCTTAGATAATGACAATTAATTTCAGTTATAAATGTACCTAAGAAATGTTAAAAGTTGTTCACGCCAGGGATGGTCAGAGAGGCATTTAGTCCCATTAACAACAAGAGGGTTAGTCAAAGGTCATTACACTCCAGATTAACCCGAAATGTCAGACGTCTCAGGTGTGAAACAAGCAGCGAGGGTACAACATGTATAGAAAAGGACAAAATGCTGAATCGCCACAGTTGACATTGGATTCTTGTTTTTTATCGCCTGGCGTGCTGGCTTTCCCAGTTTACCACCATATTGCTGGAAGTGTCACCAGACACTTTGTAAAGTGTGTGATCTGTGGTTCGGAACTTGTTGCAGATCTGTGGGATTTCAGAGCGTAAAAGCTTACAAGTTAGACACGAGAAAGGAACATGAATTATTCCCTCATTGTTTTGAAGTGTTGCGTTTCATCTTTTCAGCAGTCGTCTTTGGGGAAGCAAGTCGTCCCTCTTTTAGTTATGTCATAAACACTCATTCCTACGCGCACGCAGACCCACACACAGAACAAACGCAGGCACACACACACAATAACACACAAGTACTGTACAAATACACAGACGTCTCTTGGTAGTCGATTAGAATAGATGTCAGATGATGTAACTCTTTAATCTGGTAGTTTTTTAACCCTTTTGAACGCTGTGTGTCAAGTGTTACTCTACTTTTCTCCTCTTGACAGACCAATCCTATCATGTAACTTCATTGTGACGGTCACCAATTCCCACACTATATACCACGGAGCTTTATTTTTGACATATCCACTGTGGCACTTCCAAAGATTATCACACATCCATTATTGTGCGTGTCTGTGTGGGTGTGGGTGCATGTGTGTGTGTGTGTTTGTGAGTGTGTGCAGTCCTTCTAAAGCAACCTGTGGGTTGGTTCTCCAGGGGGAGGGGAAGCAGCTCTCTTCTTGTAGACTTTAATCTTTGACCATCGGCTCTTGCTAAACCCTATTTTGATCACACCCTTCCTCACACAACGTACCTCACCTGCGCTGAACTTCCTGTACGGCCAAACCATGGAAGGTAGAAGAAAGCTGCACTAACCAACCAGCACGGTTGTTAAAACATCGCGCCGATGTTAAAATAGGATTGCTTGGCAGAGGAACGATATTATTTGTCCACGTGCCCTAAAACAGAAAAGTGGGTTGAACATTTTAACAAGACATCAAATGAATCAACATCTCAGAGAAAATTCACATTAGGAATTGGAAGCCGGTCTCCTTCAAAATATCCCCGTCCAAAATGGCAATGAATAAATGGAAAAATAAAGATTAAAGATTTTCATTTTTTTTCCTTGACACAGAAAGGACATGCCTCTGGAAATAAACAGCCTGTTTTGAGAGACTACTTTCATGAAAAGAGGCAGCTTTTCCATTTCCTCCCGTAGTGCCCTTCAGCCAAACAAAGAACATGAACGCATGCATGGGAGGAAGTCTCTGGTGTGTTCGAAGGAAAAAAGTGGTCCCATTGTTCCCATTACTTACCCCACCATCCTGCATGATAAAAAAGATCCAATTAAAGTCACTATCCAGACATGCAGTATAACAATTTAAAACGAAACACTAAGTAAAAGGTAAGGGTACTTTGAATCAACTGTTATCCATTAATCCAGCAATCCAGCAATCCCATCCATTAATTTGGATTAGAGCTTTTAAATGTGTCTAAAGTTGTATTTTGCTCACGTTTAATGACATCCAAACATTAAAATGGGATGCAACTCTTCTCCCTTGATATCGCTTCATCTCCCTCTGGCTTTAATCTAAATTTGCGTAGTAAAATGTTCCTAAATATAGAATTAGATATACACAAGAGGTAAAAGGCCTTTATCAGGACATTTTGTGTATAACCCAGTCATCTGCATTTACCGACTTCCTCGTTCACAGTAACTTAATTAAAGCCATAGAAGTTACAGAAAGTAAGGGCATTAAAAAAAAAAAACTGCACAAAGAACATTAAATCACCAGGATTAAGAGCTAGTTTATATGTGATTAAGTGTGAGTGGGAACCTATGCTGGAGGAATCACAAGATTACACCAGAGGAACAGAGAATGGGATTACTGTCCTGGCAGATCACACACACACTCTCACACACTCTCACACACAATTGCCTATTGCAGGAAGGATACGTCTTGGAGGGAATTTGGTGATCGGGAAAAGGTTGGAAAGAGCTAAGCAGAGAAGTGAAGGCAGTTGCTGTTAAATCTGCAAAGTCCTTTTTAATTTGGTCAGAAATAGTTTGGAACTGCACATGTGTTCTTTCAGCATTCTCAGTGAAGATGTCATGCAGTACAAGAACAATGACAAGCAAGCTTCTTCCCACTGGCCGTCACTCTGATGAACAGTTAATCAGACTCTTCCATCTGCACTATCTGCACTTTTTTGACTACTGTCTTTAATGTCTTTTTTATATTTATCTTGTTTACTGTATATTGTGTGTGTATAAGTACGAAGAACAAAGTGAAACCCGAGTCAAATTCCATGTATGTGCAAACTTACATGGCCATTAAAGCTGATTCTGATTCTGAAAACAAATGTGGTAAACTACCTGCCAGCCTGTAATCAGGGGTTAGTGACATGACTGAAACCAAACGCATCTAGCACAGACTAATCCTGACAGTTATCATCTCATATTCAGCAGAGAAGACTGAAAAAAAGCCTTGATTCAAGAAGTTTATAGAAATAATCTACAGCATAAGGAGATTGACATGGCTGCAACACAATACAGTAAATTATGCTTAATTCTAATACAATTGTAACTAATTGGTGAGCCCATTGATAGATTGTTTTACAATTATTTATTTTTTAAAGAAAATTAAGTTTCAGCAATCAAAATCATTTAAATTTTCATTCCATCATTTAAATGTAGTACATATCAATCCTTTAGTTTTAAGTGTTGGCAAATGAGTAAAGGTTATTCTGAAATATTGTATAACACTAACTTCACCCGCTATGATCATGTGAACAAACTGTGAATGGTCCAGATTGAAACAAGTAGTCAGACCAACACCATTAGGCTCACAACTGCTGCGAAAATCGTATATCGAGCCATGTTGCTTTCTCCCAGTGGAAGCCATTAAGCCAAAAAAAACACACAGTCCTCACACACACACACACACACACACACACACACACACACACACACACACACACACACACACACACACACACACACACACAATGGAGATTGCTGCTCTTTTACAGTCTCCAATCCATGTGCCTCTTGTCAGGAAGGACGCCTCCTCTTTGATTTACTTATTGCAGTGTTCTGCCGTGTTGCAGCACATGTGCTGTTCCTTTTTTTTCATATTCCCGGCAGCAGGGTCTGTGCAGACGAGGGGAGGGATGAAGGAATCCTATAGAAGGACTTATTTGATCCACCGTGGTCATTTATTGCTGGGGACAGCCTCAGAAATTCAAGACTGGATCAGCATGATTTTCTTTCTCCCTCTCATTGTTCCCCTCACTGTGTGTATTTTTCATACATGCCAAGTGTGTGCTCGCTCAGGCGTTTAAACCGAGAGCCTCTTTTGTTTCCATGGCAACCTGGCACTGGTTAATCCAATTGTGATGCGGGGATAACGTCAATAATTATTGATCATGATTGGTAAATGGTAAAACTAACTAACGTGCTGTACGCTAGATGTCAACATTCACCCGTTCACACACACATTCACACACTGATGACCGAGGCTGCCGTTAAAGTTGCCACCTGCACGTCAGATTCTAATTCTAGTCATTCACTCACCCAGGATGGCCCAGATCTTATGATTAGTGCAGGACCCACTTTACCCACAGTCGATTGACCCAGTTGGGTGGTTGTTACATGAGAGAATGGAAGCAGAAAACCTGTTATGACTTTATGACTAACAAGCTAACAGTTATAGACTGGAAAAAAACAAGACGGACACATTTGTTACATTTGTAATGATCTGAGCTCTGCAAGGTATTCAGGCTGTGTTAATGGGGTAGAAGTGGGATGGTGACACTGTTTGTCCACTTTATGCCACCATTCTGACCATTTTCATTTCTTCTGCTACCATCTGGCCATCCCTTCAGTGTCCAAGCAGCTCGAAAAAATAACAGGTGTAGGAAGTCTATGACTCCGTAATACGGCTAAATGTCGTGGCTTGTTTATTTGATTGATGAACCAATGGACCATGAGACAAACAGGGAGGCAGATGCCTGAGCACTGAGCAGTATTGTTTTATGAAGTCCTCATAGGAGTGTCTATTGTCATGTAGCAAAACATGAAAACGTATGTTCGTACACATCCATTTAATTGTATATTATGTAATGGAAATGTTGATCAAATAATACAAAAAATGGTGCATTGTCTGCTTTTGAGCATGAAAAAAAGGTAGAAGATTGTAGTATAATTTAAAGTATTCCTATGGAAGACAACGCTGGACAACACAGCACCACATTAACCCACACAACTGACCTGCAGTCGCAAAAAAAACTTTCAGTAATGCGTCGCAATGAATTCAGCTTTTACCTGCATGCCACTGGTCAGTGAGTGGATCATTAGTTGCTATGCTACCTCCTCCTGCCGCCCCCTCATTTTGTTCATTTCTCTTGTAACTTAACCCCCATCACACCGTCTCCGCTCCTACGTGCACTTCTGCGATAATAAGTGTGGCGAGAGTGAAGGAAAATGAAAACCAAGGTCAAGTTATTGTATTCACTCGTCATTGTGTTTAGTGATAATTGGATCCTATTTCATGGTGCAGGGGTAAAGGTGTTCTGCTTCAGTGTCTTTAATGACTGCTTATTGATTCTTTGAAGTTCCATAAAATTTGTCGGGTTGTAAACTGTGTTTGTCCCCAAATGCTTCCCTTGTTATTTTACCTTCACCAATGCCCCCTCTAAAGATGGGATCGGTCTCAATGTGAATATAATTTAACTGAATTAAAATGTCTTTTTTTGTGTCTACTACAGCATACATTTCGGAATTTATTAGATGGAATATTGTCCGGTTTCTGTCTACATAAATGGAGACATCTTATTTCAAAATACCCAATCAAATCTTGCATAACGTATCAGTGTTCTGTCATAGTCACAGCAGCAGCTACACAGCACAAGTGCCACGACATTCGCTTTCCTGCCTAAGTCTCATTGTCTAATTTACAAACATGAACCTGCAACAACCTCAGTGTGCTGTTGAACCATCCACCAGACCAATATCGACCATGGAAGAGTGTACCGCTTATGTCAGTTTGCAGCTAAGTAGCTGCTCAGTTGAAGTACATCCAGCATGTGCTTGTTCCTGCAAATGTCTCTTGGTCCAGTTAGAGGCTGATGGGGATCGAAATCACTGCTAACTACATGTTGTCTGCCCGTGGCTTTTAGCTGCAGCCCGAGTTCGTTAACTTGGTCTCCTGCTCCTTCCTGCTGAAGGTCAAACAAGAGGTGGACACGCCAACGACAAAAAGGAGCATTTCTGATATTTCCACAAAGACCTATTTTTTTTTCTCTTTACACAACTATTAGCAATACATTTGTAAACTACATTTACATCCTTTTAGACTGAATGTGATTTCACTGCAAAGACGTGAGTGGACAAAATGATGCGAAGTTCAAAATGTTTCAACCGTGTCGTCACACAAACACACTGTGTCAGCACAGTGTGTTTGTGTGCTAGCTAGCTGTGGGTAATGCCTGTATAGTCTATTCGCTATTCGACTTCCGAAACAATCCAGGAGTCAATATGAAGATTTGCTTTGCGTTCAGTCAGAAACACGCCTTACGACTGTTTATTTGAGCCCGAACTAGAGTTTATTGTCTCTGAACTGCCAGCCAGTTAAAATTACAGTTTAATGATCTATGTTAAGCAGTTCACTACATCAACCAAAATATTTTCTGTCATTGTTTCACTTTAGCTCATGTATCCAAGGAGTCCCCACTACCCCACTACCTATATTCAACCATTTTTGAAAAATCCCCCCCTCCCCTCAAAAAAAAAGAAATCTTCCCCGTGATATGAACCCTCACTCCGGCTGAATCAGCTAATGCTGTTATCAGTTGCCATGGAGACTGACTGAGTTAGGGTGTTGCTGTGGAAACTGAGCGGCTGCTCATCACCACCCACAGCAACCCTCCCCACCCCCACCCCCTCCCCCGAGCCAACCAGCATCTCACACACACTGATTAAATGCACACACATGCTCACAAACACACACAGACACACAGGCCCAGTAGAGCTGAGAATACAATAGACATTGTGTATTTTTTCCATTTCAACCTCACAGACAGAGACCGTTCGTTCATACAGTTTATGTATTTCGGAGTCATTGGCCAACATGGATGTATTGTTCTTTTCATCCCAAATGGCACAAAGCACTGAAGCATTGGAGTGGTGCAATTAGCAATAGTTTGGGCAAATAATGTTGCATGCTGAACATAGACTGCAGATGGAAAATCATAACTGTGTGTCAGTGAGCAAAAATGCACAATAACAGGACCCTGAAACGAGCAGCAGCTAACTGGAATGCAGCCCCCGTTCATTTTACTCATTACACCTGTGCTTTTCATACTGTGGCATGACAAAATGTCTGCCATGAAAATGGCCAATGAGGAAGAGGGCAAGATGCATTTGCTTTTGATCGGAAATTGATCCTGTCTCGTTCCCTCACACAGTCTGTGTTCAATCTGACAATTACTGACAACATTTTTTTTAGATATTTTTTTTTTTATTGATTTTGCAAACACTTTATACAGGAAGGAAGAGCAGTACCACCCACAATCAGTTGGGGTATACAGGACATTACATTCAGTTGTGAGTTGCTTGGAGATAGTGCAACTGTGACACAATCAGTAAAATGAATACATAAATAAATAAATGAAATAGAAGTTGTGTAATTTACATCTTGTGGAATGTTGCAGTTTCCAGCTTTGAGCAGTTTATTCTTAAAAACCTACCTATTTCCTGTCCCGCCTTCTTTTTCAATTCAATTCAATTCAATCCTTCTTTTTGACACCCCATGCGGGTACATTGTGTTTTGCTTAATCAACAACAAGGCTACACCTAAAGTCTGGTCTTTTTTTCTTTTCATTAACCCTTTATGTCCATAATATAGTCTGTCTTAGTGAGTTAATAGTAATATGATGCTGTACATTAATACATATACTACACATTATGAAATACAATTCGTTAAAATGTCACAGTTATAGGACTTTAGTATAATATGAATCACAAAATGTTGAGATCAGTAAATTTGTCTCGTCGCACCAAGATGAACATTGAGATGTTGTTGAAACACTTGACCCCACACACTTGAGCTGGGCTTCTTGTCTGCAGTTGTTGAATCAACAGTGGTTGTGTTGCTTGCTGTGACTCACTGTTTCACTGCTCCCCTGATAGTATCTCTCTGTGATCGTAACAAACACACACTGCCGTAGAAGTCCACAGAACTGGCTTTGCAGTGAGTCCCATGTGGTATTTAACATAGAATACATTAAACACAATATTGTAGGACGTTTAAATGTGTCAGCACAGTCTTGATAAGGCTTGAGTGCAAACATTATCTTTACTGTAATATATATATAGGCCAGACAGAGGACAGAATTGATATTAAGGCCATGGTCACATAGGACATGTGTTTAAGAAGCACGTGTGCTTTGCATGGTCCTAATGGACGCCTCACTCTACCTTTGCTTCTTTTGTGTCTCTGTGTGTCTTTGTGTTGGATGTTTGTTACCATCCAATAAGAGTACATGTTAACAAACTAGTTAAAGGCATGTTAAAATGCTGCAATGCATGTAGCATACATAGTTTGTTTTGCCAGGCCCCATAGTTGGATGATTTGCTTTTTTGCATTAACATAATCTGTCATAGCAGGCTGTGTTCTCACTGCATTTGCAGACCAAATCAGTTCAGGCATCTACTTCTCCCAGCGACAAGTAACAACAATTACATTTGCTGAATCGTTTTTGGGCTAAAAATGTCCTTTTAACACAGCGATATTACACACGGTACATCTGGTGAATTGCACAGACATGGACGTGGGGATTATTGGGCACAGCAAATTTATTATCCAGAATAAACTGTCCAGTCATAAACATTGCTGCTTTTTAAAACAAACATGAGCACCGATCTGAAGATTGTTCTTTCCACAGAATGTCAAAGCTGCAGCCACCTACACTCGAACAACAGCGAGCCCAAGCATACGCTCTCCATATGTGTCCGCCAGTGAGCGCTTGTGAATGTGTGTGTGTGTGCTTGGACATATATAGGTATGTGTACACTGGTGTGTTTGTGCGAGATCACAGCCGAGGGAGCGTTCATTAGCTTGGTGGTTGTGTAATTGAGTGGTGCTGTTTATATTGCGGCCCACGCGAACCCATAAAGAAGCTGTGAAAACGCGTGCTCTGTTGTAACGAGCGCCGCCATCTGAAGCTGTACAACGTCTGACGCTGTCGGGGCGAGCATTTTATGTGACGGTACACGTGGTGGCTTCTCTTTCTCCGTGGCTGTTGAGAAATGCTGCTGAGACAGAGAGAGGAAGGGCCGAAATGAGGGCGAGATAATAGGAGAGACAGATACAAATAGTGGAGGGAGAGAGAGAGAGAGAAATCTAATTCATTTATTCTTTAATGTGTGTGTAAGGCCTTTTTTATTTATTTTTACCGAAAAGCAATTAAATGCATTGAAAAAGAAGAGGAAATAAATAAAGAAGAGTAAAGAAGGTTTTGTTCAGAGTTCCACTCTCTTTCTCTCCTGTTTAATCCCCCAGTTGATTTATTTTTTCTGTTTCCATTTACGAATGGAAATTAGGGGTTATTTTGGTCGTCTGCTGTGGAAACAGTTGTCTGAAAGACCCCAGTGTTTCAGTAGGATGTTGGTTCCTTCTAAAACACACACATTCATGCAGCATGCATTGTGGATACAGTATTTGCTGCGATCACATGACTCATATTGTGTTTCACTACTTTGTAGTAAACATACAACGGTTCTTTTGAAAGGTTGTCTGTATTTTACATTCATAAAGCTGCTTTTAATTTATGATGTCTTTTTGACTGTATCCCTTTTCACGCAATGATTTATATATTCTTAACAAACAAGAATAATTCTTGTTATTGGATCTCAGAGTTGTGGCTTCAGTTGAGCTAAATAAAGGGTTGTATGCTGGCTAGAAGCAATACTGGCTCATTATTGTGCATATTATACTAAAATGATATAAAAAATTGTAATTGCACTGCCAAAGATGATAAGGATAAGAAGCAACAAACTCGTAATTTAACTTAATATACTTTGTAGCATCTTTATGTCTTTTGGTTCTTACGGTCATGGGAAACGTGGAAAAGTCATGGAATTTTTAAATGGTTATTTTCAGGCCTGGAAAATTCCTTGAAAAAAAATAAAATCCAAAAGGTTTTGGAAAAGTCATGGAAATGTGTTATGTTCATATGTTCATGACGTTTATTTACGCTGAGTTTGAAATAATGAATATGCTTTTAAAAGAAAGACGCTCAAAATATAAGCAGGCATACATACAGGCATCTATATAAATGTTTATTCTTTTAATCAAACTATTGTCACTTATTCATTTGTGTCATTTATGGTATACTATATGCTTTGGAATTCTCATTGTTAGTTTAAATGCTACATTTTCTCACTTTTTCATGTATACACAGAGATTTCACAAAATGTTTGGCCAATTGATGACGGAAATTCAAGGACAAGAAGTCGCATTTAGTTTTCCGTAAGCAAAGTGAATGTTGGACTTTTTCCGTCATCGTTCGTCAACATAAGAAGAACAATGCAATTAGCAGCATAACTGCTGCTAATTGCCCATGGTAGTAAATCCACGTATTATTCCTCTGGATGTTGATGTCCTCTAACAATAGCGGATCATTTGATTTCCAAATCTCATTTCAGGGATTTTGCAGACGCAAACATTAACTGGATTAATTTTTTACATGCCTGTCTTCTTTCTTTCTTTCTTTTTCGATTAAGTTGCTTAAATCTAATCGCATGGAAATTTTGTTTAAAGTCATGGAAAAGTCATGGAAATCCATTGGTCAAAATGTGTGTGAACCCTGCTTTGATTAAGACACCATCTAATTGAAACAATGAACAAATGCTCTTGCTATACAAATAATATCATGATAGTGACGGTTAGCAGTCATTTCCAATGTGCTCAAACAGTTCTGGGCAGCATCTCTTAAACCCCACCCAGCTGAAGAGCAACTTATGAGGGTTTAGGACCGACCACAGAGGCCTGGGACGACCCAACCAGCTGGCTTCCTGTGCTTCACTTTCCCAGCATCTCAGCAGTCGCGTACAAACACACACGGACACGCACTGTGGAACAGAGGCAACAGGGCCGACAACGAGGCATAAGTATGGCGAATATTCTGGGAATGTTCCTGCATGCAAGAATCAAACAGTTCGGATTTTGAGGATTTGAACCATTCAGTGTATGTCTATAAAACCAGAACAGAAATTGTAGACATCATTTTACTAAAATAATGAATTTTAAATGATTAGAACTTAAAGAATTGTGAGCCAAGCCCAGTACACGTTTGCAGTGATATTTAGAATGGGCATGAATATCTGCCAAGCTGCGAATAACTTGCCTGTTGTACGTCCATATCTTTGTTTTGGATGATACGGCGCTTCTCTTTGTCTCCTGGAATTGTTCCCCACCCCAATTACTTGCCTGCTTTCTTTGTCCTGCTACCTCCTAGGGTGCATATCCTTTTGGCATAAGGAGCTTACGCTGCTTTTCTAAGAGGGCAGTCTGTTTCTGTTTCACCAGAACACAGCCAGGGACATGACTGCTCTTTGTGGAAACCTAGGACGATTGAGGAAAAGGGGGTTAACATTGGGCATAATAAATAAATAAACTAGTCCTTTTAAGTGCCAATCACAGCAGTTTTCTCCCTGCACATGAGGCAGAGAACACACCTAGCTTCTCGAGCAAATACAGGGAGCTGTGGATCCTCTTTTTGTTTTGACTCTATAGTTTTGTGTATGTACTGTAGATTTGATACCAGTGTTAAAATGATTCCTTTACGAGTTTCGGTCACGATACCAATTGATGACGGAAATTCAAGGACAAGAAGTCACATTTAGTTTTCCGTAAGCAAAGTGAATGTTGGACTTTTTCCGTCATCGTTCGTCAACATAAGAAGAACAATGCAATTAGCAGCATAACTGCTGCTAATTGCCCATGGTAGTAAATCCACGTATTATTCCTCTGGATGTTGATGTCCTCTAACAATAGCGGATCATTTGATTTCCAAATCTCATTTCAGGGATTTTGCAGACGCAAACATTAACTGGATTAATTTTTTACATGCCTGTCTTCTTTCTTTCTTTCTTTTTCGATTAAGTTGCTTAAATCTAATCGCATCACATCAGAGTTTAATTCCATGCGTTTCCCTTCAATCAATACACCTGTCCCAGGTAGAAGATAATTTTATGAGTCAAAATACCAAACCTGACGTTTGGCAGTTTATTGCTCACCTGATTTTAGTCTCCAAGACAACTTCTGATTTCCTTTGTCATAGATTGTTGGTGGCTCACAGGGCTTCGGCTTGATGTCAAAAAGGTCAACAAGAAAATGTTGATGCTAAATTGTGTACAACTTTTTTTTTGTCAGATTTCGAGAGCAAACATGGGCAAAAGTGCTAATGGTGAAGCACTATACTTAATTGATCGTGGATGGTGTAAATAATGATAATAATAATGACTTTATTTATGTATACATTTGAAAGCAGATGTTACAAAGTGCCTCACAGGACAATAAAAAGCAATAACATAATAGAATAATAAAAGGCTAAAATGGGTTGCAAATTGGCAAACCGCTATTAATAAAATAAAACACTGCATTCCCAGTTCTCTCTCTCTCTCTCTCTCTCTCTCTCTCTCTCTCTCTCTCTCTCTCCCCCCTGCCTATCCTGTCAGTCTCCGAGCTGTCGCTATCTAATAAAGCAGAAACTCCAAAAATATCTTGTTGCTATACTTTATTTACCTCTCTGTCACAGCATGAGGGCCGATCCAATGGCGTCTGTTTGTGACAATTCACCCATTTTAGCGCTCTCTGCTGGAAAAAAAATGACTCAGTCATTTGTGGAATCCAGCACCTTTGCTAAACAGCGTTTGATTGGATGAAAAATAGTTCTCGTTAATAACAGCAGGGCAGGCGAGAAGCTGAGCGGGACAACCCGCTGAGGTCTTTTATGAAGTCTTGTTCATCAGCAGTGATCTGCAAAGGGAAACTAGAATATACACCTGTATATTTGCTATAAACGGTTCTGTCTCACGAAGAGCATGGAGTCTTGTGTTTACACACACATGGGATTTGACTCTGGTTACACATTGCTCTTACATACACAATATACAATAAACAAGATAAATATAAAAAAGACATTCAAGACAACAGAGACAAAAGACAATTCAAGACAATAGTGCAAAGTATTGCAGATGGGGGAGTCTGATCATCAGTGTGACGGCCAGTGGGAAGAAGCTGTTTCTGTGTCTGTTGGTTTTGGTGTACAGGGCTCTGTAGCGCCTACCAGAGGGGAGGAGTTGGAACAGCTTGTGTCCAGGGTGTGAGGGTTGTTACTGGTTCATATACCAGTAACAGTGTGGACTTACAACACATACAAATAATTGCCAACAGCAAGTTGATGGCTATGGTTATTTGAATGGGAATGTCCATTCTACTATTCGATATAGACAACCTTTTTAGAAGGGTGTCTAGACCCAATTTCTGTACATATATTTATGACTTCTACTTTTCTTTTCTCTCTAACTGAATGCAATCTTTTTTAACATAAGTAATGTAGTTTTTCTGACATGTGTTAATACTACTGTCATTATATATCTAAGGTTACAGCTGTTTACAGCAGTGTTATGGTTCGACTTAATTCATGCTTTGTGTGTATATCTAAGACCCAAAGCCTCCTCCCTGCTCGTCCTATGTGGCATTTCTTCTAATCCTATTGCCCTTTCTCTCCAGGGGTACAAGATTTAGCCGGATTGGGAAAAATGACAACATGTTATGTTCAGACTGAGAAAAACAAAGGGCTGTGTTTGTGTGGGCTCGTGGCTACAGGTGCCAATAAGGTGTCGGACAGGAGCTTGCAACAGACTGTCGAAGCTCTAGGGGACAAATCCTGATTCTGCCCCGGTCTTAGAAGAGTCAACAAGCTTTTTACGCCCTCAGATATATTTGGGAGTTCATATGGGAATTTTCAAATTCTGTGCTTTGTGCAAAAAGCTGAGGTTTGTAAGTGCTGAGTAAAGAACACAGCACTGTTCTAGGTCTACCACATTTAAGAGCTTTGGATGCGAACTATGCCTGCTTTTTCCTGCTTTGTTATATTCCTCGGCAGAATATCTTGGCATAGCACGGTCCAGAACAGGTTTAAGGATAGCATCTCCATCAATTACATGCGATTACATCCTAATATATTTATTGATCGTTGATATCTGATGTGCTCTGGGAGACCCAAGGAGGAGGACCATGCGTTTATGTACTTTAACCTCCTATACATTGTCACTCATGTGCATTATTGAGATTAATATATGTATGTTGTGTTCCTACCCCAAGCGAAGGAGTTCAAGTATCTCGGGGTCTTGTTCACGAGTGAGGGTAAGGTGGAGCGTGAGATCGATAGGCGGATCGGTGCGGCTGCAGCAGTAAACCAGGCGCTGTACCGGTCCGTCTTGGTGAAGAGGGAGCTGAGCCGGAAGGCGAAGCTCTCCATTTACTGGTCGGTCTACGTTCCAACCCTCACCTATGGTCACGAACTCTGGGTCGTGACCGAAAGAACGAGGTCTCGGATACAAGCGGCCGAAATGAGCTTCCTCCGTAGGGTGGCCGGGCTCAGCCTTAGAGATAGGGTAAGGAGCTCGGACATCAGGAGGGAGCTTGGAGTCGAGTCGCTGCTCCTTCGTGTCGAAAGGAGTCAGCTGAGGTGGTTCGGGCATCTAGTGAGGATGCCTCCTGGACGCCTCCCATTAGAGGTTTTCCAGGCACGTCCAACTGGTAGGAGACCCTGGGGAAGACCGAGGACACGCTGGAGGGATTATATCTCCCGGCTGGCCTTGGAACGCCTCGGGGTCCCCCAGGATGAGCTGGAAAGTGTTGCGGGTGAGAGGGAAGCCTGGGTCGGTCTGCTGAACCTGCTGCCACCGCGACCCGACCCCGGATAAGCGGTCGAAAATGGATGGATGGATGGATGTTGTGTTCATGGTCCCAGGAATTGTTAATGACTTGAAGACTGACATCGCAAGTATTCAAGATGAGGCTTTCACAAAGGTGAATGTCCTCGCTGTTCACCACAGGGTCAATGAAAGGACCTTGGTTGGGCTGTACCTAAATCCAAACTTTTCAAGTCTACTCTGAGTCAGCAGTTTGTAGATTATACTTTTCTGGGAGGCTGATATCTATAGGTTGTGTTGTCTGTATTTATAATACCCAACATTATTACAGACATTTTATATCCATGGCATGCTGCCTACACTAAAGTACTTTTTAATAACAGCTTGCATGTCAAGGTTCACATTTTAGTGCCCCAGACCTTGGTATTGATGCTGCTAGTCCACAATGAGTTTGGTCATTTGTTGGCCCTTAGTAACAATCCCCCTCGAGGTGTAAAGGAAGATTCAGGATATGTTAGAGGGACTCCATGTCTCAGCTTTCCCTGAAGTGCGACTATCTTACCCAAACCCTCAGGATAAAAATCACATCGTTGTCCAAATTGATCATATGACAGGACGGAATATTGGAAATGTCTGCTGCTCAGTGTTTTGACATGGATGATTAATGCAGTCTATTAGTCCAGTGCCATTCACGTTGACAGGAACTCATTGCTCCATGTGCTGAGATGCCCACAGTGGCCCACAGTGTCTCCATGTATATATGTTCAGACTGTGGCTGTTAGACTAACGCCAACTGGTGTGTGTCTGCTCTTGTGTATCTGTTAAATGGAGCTTCGTGGTGCATCTTTTGTGGATGCCGCATGTGGCTTCAACACACACACACACACACACACACACACACACACACACACACACACACACACACACACACACACACACACACACACACACACATTGACAAGCTCTCCCTTTCTTGCCATCACTTTATCTCCTCCTCTGTCCCTCCAGTGTACTCTGCTATTCCCAGCTGGGTGATAGCACAGGTCTTCCTTTAGATCCTCTGATTGGAAACCGCTCTCACTCATACTCTCCCACTTCAGCCGCTTCTTACTACTACCTCTGCCTTTTCCCCATCCTTAACCATCTGACTGTGTGTGTGTGTGTGTGTGTGTGTGTGTGTGTGTGTGTGTGTTAACCAAGGTGCCACCTGCCACTGCACTCCCAAAGTACTGGCAGCCAAATCTAATCTCTCTCTCTCTCTCTCTCTCTCTCTCTCTCTCTCTCTCTCTCTCTCTCTCTCTCTCCATCCTCCTCACTACTGTTCTTTCCCCTTATCCTCTCTCACCCTTTTAGGTCTCGGATGTTAGCCTTTCTTCTGAGCGGCGGACAACATCCCATCTAGCCAGGTGAGTCTCTAAATATCTCCCCCCTCTCTCTTTTTGTTTTGTCATCTCACCCTCTGTCTCCTTCCCTCTCTCTCTCTCTCCCTCTCTCTCTCTTTCCCGCATATGCCTTTGGGTGCTGCTGCAAAGATGCTGCGTCACCGTGCCACTCTCATATAGACACTATTGTAATTTTAGTGTAGGACAGATATAACAGATGCATCTCTCTTTTGTCCCATATGCTTCTCTGTCCATCTCTCGCCTTGTCATGCTGGAGAATGTGTGTGTGTGTAACGGCATTAGCTTTATGTTTTTGCATGTTTTTATTAATCATCCAAAACCCCAAGCATATGCACTTTTATCTCACATTCAGTCATTTTTGTTACGTGAAAACAACAGGCTTTATTAGTGGTTTGTGTGTGTGTGTGTGTGTGTGTGTGTGTGTGTGTGTGTGTGTGTGTGTGTGGACATGTCTAGACACTCCCAGACAGTCATTCTATTGGGTAGATTCACTATCACATGGTTCAGGTAAAAGAGGAAAGCCACAATATCAACACTAAATGAGACTGTAGATTCATTCTGTTTGTCCGAATGGATTTCTGGTGTCGAGTCTAATCACCTCTCTGCCAATTGGAAGTGTTAAATACAAAGTGTGAAGTACAAATAGTCCAGCACCCCATCCAGACAAAGACAAACTCACCGATCCTCCGGTTTGTTTTGCCCTTTGATCCCTTTAGTCAAAGCAGCACAATCAGGCTGGTGAATAAGGTGACTAATGTTTAGTTTACAAACATCACCTCAGCTATGTAAGGCTGCCATAATCGTAAATGAACAGCATGTAGGATGTAATGGCATCTCGCAATATGTTTGTAGATTGCAACCACATTGAATACTCCTCCACTCACTCCTCCATTTTCAAGACTGCTGTAACGTGAGCCGCCAAGTGCAGAATTGTGGTAACGCTGTTCGGCTCCCCGTATCATAATACTACTACGGTTTTGCGGCACACGTGACCGCAGCTTCACAAGCGTATCGGAGAACTACGGTGGCCTTCAGGTCACATTGAATATGAAAGGTTTGGTTCGTCTGTTCAGGCTACTGCAGAAACATGGCGGTGCAACACGTGAAGATAACTCGGCCCCTCTGTAGGTATGAAAGGCTCCTTCAACGCTAACAAAAAGTGATTATACACGAATGAAATACAGTAATGGATATTATATTCCATTTCTGCTAATAGATCCCCCAAAATGATACACACCCGCCTTTTCAAATCCCCTCGTACAGCTTGAGCACTTTCAACCTGATGGATGTAATTTGCATCTGAAATTGCACTCCTTTTCTATGAAGTCCATACAGAGCACCTCAACATCAAACATGCGTCATTTGAATTAGCTGAACTTGCTGGACCCTTCATTGAGATTGCATGCTTTTATGTCTGAAAATATGCAGGTAATCTTCTTTCGTCTAAAATGTAATTAAGCATAATATTTATTAGATTAATCCTCATCCTGTCATGTGAAAGTGACAACAGAGAATTAAGATCCAACTACAGCGCCAGCCTGCGGACCATTGTTTTGTTTTCCTGATCAGCTTAGGAACTAATACAAGCTAGCTGCTCTATTATGGTTGAATATGAAAATTAGCAGTGACGTGCTGAGGGCTCATCTTTGCAATGAGTTTGTTTTGGAGACACTGTCTTAGCAATTACAGCTAATTAACTGCAGCATTAAGACCATGCCGGTGCCACCATCAACCTCGGAGGGTTATGTAAGACAGAGGGTTATTCAGTTCCTAATGATCAATATAGTGAACCCCAACAAGACCTCATTACATTACTGCTCTATCATAAAATATTGGGACACGAAAGTGCTCTGGTGCTGCGTGTCCTGACTTTTAAATTACTGGTATATCCTGTTTAGGGCACCGTAGATTTTACAGGCATTTGGCTGCAGTGATTTTGAAAAAAAAGAATGTGAAGGCTAACTCTTGTGTAAATACTTGACATTTACGGTATATTTCTCAATATTATGGAGGTGTTCTAAGTATATTAGGCCGACAGTGACTCAAATAGCTGGTTCGTATGTCGGTGACAATAGGGCCGATCTATTCAAATTCTTTGTTTATATATACACTCACCTAAAGGATTATTAGGAACACCTGTTCAATTTCTCATTAATGCAATTATCTAATCAACCAATCACATGGCAGTTGCTTCAATGCATTTAGGGGTGTGGTCCTGGTCAAGACAATCTCCTGAACTCCAAACTGAATGTCAGAATGGGAAAGAAAGGTGATTTAAGCAATTTTGAGCGTGGCATGGTTGTTGGTGACAGACGGGCCGGTCTGAGTATTTCACAATCTGCTCAGTTACTGGGATTTTCATGCACAACCATTTCTAGGGTTTACAAAGAATGGTGTGAAAAGGGAAAAACATCCAGTATGCGGCAGTCCTGTGGGCGAAAATGCCTTGTTGATGCTAGAGGTCAGAGGAGAATGGGCCGACTGATTCAAGCTGATAGAAGAGCAACTTTGACTGAAATAACCACTCGTTACAACCGAGGTAAGCAGCAAAGCATTTGTGAAGCCACAACACGCACAACCTTGAGGCGGATGGGCTACAACAGCAGAAGACCCCACCGGGTACCACTCATCTCCACTACAAATAGGAAAAAGAGACTACAATTTGCAAGAGCTCACCAAAATTGGACAGTTGAAGACTGGAAAAATGTTGCCTGGTCTGATGAGTCTCGATTTCTGTTGAGACATTCAGATGGTAGAGTCAGAATTTGGCGTAAACAGAATGAGAACATGGATCCATCATGCCTTGTTACCACTGTGCAGGCTGGTGGTGGTGGTGTAATGGTGTGGGGGATGTTTTCTTGGCACACTTTAGGCCCCTTAGTGCCAATTGGGCATCGTTTAAATGCCACGGCCTACCTGAGCATCGTTTCTGACCATGTCCATCCCTTTATGGCCACCATGTACCCATCCTCTGATGGCTACTTCCAGCAGGATAATGCACCATGTCACAAAGCTCAAATCATTTCAAATTGGTTTCTTGAACATGACAATGAGTTCACTGTACTAAAATGCCCCCCACAGTCACCAGATCTCAACCCAATAGAGCATCTTTGGGATGTGGTGGAACGGGAGCTTCGTGCCCTGGATGTGCATCCCACAAATCTCCATCAACTGCAAGATGCTATCCTATCAATATGGGCCAACATTTCTAAAGAATGCTTTCAGCACCTTGTTGAATCAATGCCACGTAGAATTAAGGCAGTTCTGAAGGCGAAAGGGGGTCAAGCACAGTATTAGTATGGTGTTCCTAATAATCCTTTAGGTGAGTGTATATATATATATATACACATTATGTACTCGGATTTGAATTCCTCTGTACGTTTTGAGCGATTTGTTGCTGCATTTTAAAGATGCATTTGAAGATGTTTTTTTTTTTACCAAGTTCCTGGTATAAGATTGATGATCTTAATAATAAATAACAATTCAGTATATCAGGGCTGGAAAAAGTAATATCCGTGCATCCCAGTCATGCATTTAAAAACATCCTTTTTTTGACCAAAAGTAGGTCATCAGTACAATATTGATTGATATGAGCTCCTTCAGTATGGCCGGGTAGGGCGCTGATGTTTTTAACAGCAACGTGCACATTCAAACACAATGGAAGTATCCGAGGTGACAACATGTACGTCCCTTGCTGTCTTTGTGAGGGAAACTGCTCCTGGCATTTCCCAGCAGCTCTGTTTGACCTTCTCCTGTTTGTCTTTTTTTCTGCTCTCCTCCTCACCCCTTTATCACACTGGTGGCTGAACCAGGATCCAGACCTTAGACATTTGTCCCGTTCCTATCAGCTATTAGACCCATTCCAAATTACAAGCCACAGCAAATAGAGTGGGTGTACTGTATAATTTCCACATGTATTTTAATTTTGAATATCAAGTAACTTCTACACACACAAACATCACTATTCACTGTAAAACATCAGCCTCCAACGAATTATATTTCCCTGTGAGGTCCTGGACATTAATCTTCAAACATCTACAAAGACTTTTCCCAGAAACTTCTTCTTGGGATAAAACATGTGTTGATGTGCTATCAACGTTTTTAATTATTACATTTTGTGTGTATGATGTCCTATTTAGGTTTCCATTTTTGCTGTGGTTTGAATGTTAGATTTAATAGTATTTTTAGTAATAGTCACAATGATGAAGCAAAGGAAATTAAGACAGTCGTACCCATATGTTATTCAATGGCAGTTAGAGAGAGAGAGAGAGAGAGAGAGAGAGAGAGAGAGAGAGAGAGAGAGAGAGAGAGAGAGAGAGAGAGAGAGAGAGAGAGAGAGAGAGAGAGAGAGAGAGAGAGAGAGAGAGAGAGAGAGAGAGAGAGAGATGTTGTCGTCGGCGGCCACTGCAGCAGTGATGTAATGCCCAGACCCCCCCCCCCTCCCCAGACTAGACTTTCATTTTCATTCCTTCACTCTCTTCTTGACCACCTCTCCTCTGCATCTCTTTTCATCTCTTTGTCTTTTGTTTCATTTTCATCTCACTCAGCTACCCGACTGCCTTGTGTCCTTTGCTCTCTTTGTTGTCAAGGCACTCATACATATTCATACATACATACAGTATATACTATAGGATACACGCTCACATAAAGGTGGGTTTTATGTGTTATTTAAAGATATTTTATATATTTTACATATTTTATTTCTCAATCAGTACAATATTGATTGATATGACCGTCCTCAAAATAGTACTCAAAATAGTCATGAATGCAACATGTTTATACCTGAAAGCCACAGAGAAGCTTTTTTTCTATTCTTTTGCAAACAGTCTTAGCACACAAGAGCTCAACTTCCCATAGACTTGAGCTGGATCCTGTCTATAAACTGGTTTTGTTCTTTAGGAACAAAGTACATTCTTATGTACGCTCATCTATCCTCTCTTATGTCCTCAGAAGCTGTGTGAAATACTGTTTGGATGATGGAAGTGGGTTTAATTTTGAGATGTTATTACTCTGTCCCCATAAAGATTGCGAGGAGTTGAAATCGGTCACTAGTTACTTATCAGCTCTGTTTGTATCTGTGCCATCCAACAATCTTACATTTAGTTTACTTAAAGTCAGAATGTGTAATATTAGAAAACGCTCGTGTCCATCAGTCGACAGCTGTGATAAACGCCGGCCAAAGTAGAATATCACTGATATTATCAGTCTGTCTATTAAATATGAAGCTGCTGCAAGGAGATACTTATCGAAGCATAAAGATGGAAAGCAGAGGGAACACGCTGGCCACGCTGGCCTCGGTCCAAATAATGACAATTTCTTGTTTTGCTGTGCTAACTGCCCCCTGTTTCATATTTAGCAAACAGGCAGACAGTAGTATCGACCCTCTTGTCTATCTCCCAGCGAGAAATAAGCAGGTTTCTCTGTTGTGTCTTTCAGGGTTTTTCCAAGAACGAGTCCAGATTTGAAGAAAAATGTTTTAACTTACTGAATAGTAAAAAAAAAAAAAAAAAAGGCCAGTGGTAATCCTGCTCTTATTGGGATACAGTTAAACTCTCTCACAACTCGTAACGCTCATAATGCTTCACTGACAGTAGTGACTGGAACTTAAACAGGGGGACACATTTGAGAGCTTTTCTCACCTCCACTTCCTTCTCCTCTAAAATATTCATTTTCCCGTCATGCTTCTTTCATACTCGGTCATCCTCAATAGCTCACGTTACAATGAGAAAATGTATGGATTGAATAATTTACTTTGAATTGCAGACAGTTATGTCTCATTGTTGGACTGTATTTTCCAAGTTTGATGGACTGAATTAATGCAACTTAAGTTGAAAAGTACTGTACTAAGCCTGAGGGGCATAAAGAGACACAGCAGCTCACTCTGATAGTACTTACAATCAACTCTGCTTAAATTGGATAAGAGTTATTTTATTCATTTAATTAATGACAGTATTTCAGCCATCATAAGCTGTACTGGAGGACGGTATTCTCAAGAAGGCCAACTGGTGTGAATGAGGTGGTAAACGGTTTTGAAATTGGGATTCTCAAATCCCGATGCCAATAAGAGGATCTCTTCTCTCCATTTGATGTATTTGCATCTTGCATATAAAGCTTACACTTACTAAAGAAAGTTTAGTGTGTCTTGTTGTGAAAATGCATGTTAAGAGGTGGGTCATCCTCAATAAGGATGTTTTGGATGATAGAGTCTCTCTTTAATGATTGAAGCTTAAAGTTGCATACTGTACACACACACACACACACACACACACACACACACACACACATTCATACATTTCAAGTAGATCACGGCACCCACTAACTCTGAGGGAGAGCAGGTTAATGAGGAGGGAGTGCTGATAAATGAGAGTCTAATGGAGAAGAATAATCACTTTTCCCAGCTTAAACTCTGGGAACATTTCCATTGAATAGCACAGATTTTTCATTTTAGGTATCAGTTACATTTTGGTATTCCTCTTTGCAGGCTGCCACATGGAGGACTAGCGTTGAATTCATGGGTGGATTATTGTCTATTGAATTAGAAGTCCCACGCACGCTGTAGTTAATTGGGAAATCTCATCTCCTCACTCAAGGTTCTTTTTTTCAAGCTTTCTGTCATTAATTTCACATAAGATTTTTGTATCTAATTTATACCTACACATTACAGGGGAAGTTGGCTCGATTGTACATCTCCAAATTAACCGACAAAATATGTTGTTGGTCCATGCCAAATGCAAAAATGAATGTTGTTTTTAGGGAACTCGGTGAAACTGACGCAGCATCATACAGGCAGAGGTCAGAGCCTTGCAGAGCACACACTTACTATTTGTTAAAGCTTTACAAAACCATATGATTAAGAACCCATTTGATTCCTTTACTGAATAATCCAAGCTCAAAACTCTTTTTTTGTTGAAAGGCCTTGAGGAATCGCCGCGTATATTTAAATTCCTCACATTGGTCCAGTTACATTGCTTATACAGAAGCTCCTTGCATTTTCCAAGCAGAACAGAGCTCGGTCACCTGAAACACACACACACACACACACACACACACACACACACACACACACACACACACACACACACACACACACACACACACACATCACCCCCTGCAGACTGTATTAAATATGGGCTGACAGGTGGCTGCTGGATGTGCAGTCCCAGGAGACAGAACAAAGCACTTTCATCGCATGTGTGTGTGTGTGTGCGTGTGTGTGTGTGTGTGTGCGCGCGCGCGCTTAATCAGTGTGGGTGTTTGTGTGATCTGTGCATGTGTGTGAGAGGTACAGGGCTGCATAAGAAATGAGCAGAAAGGACCTTCACACTGGGGAAGGAGAGCAGAGCTTGGAAAGATGTGTCCATGTTTCTTTCATCCACTTTCTTTCTCTTCTCTTTACTGTGTGTGTGTGTGTGTGTGTGTGTGTGTGTGTGTGTGTGTGTGTGTGTGTGTGTGTGTTTCAAATAATTAGTAAAAGTTGTAGAAAATACGGATTAAGTGGTTTTATCGAAAATAAACTGTGTCCCAACTAATTCCCCAAAACAACAACAATGGTGATGAATAAATTATAGTCTTCCCACTCACAGCAGAGTTGATGCGGCCTCTTGCTATCCAAGAGGTCCTTGCTGGTACTTGAGGAGCATAGTGGAGGCATGACCCCCCGACCAGTCTTCCCACTGCACTGACCGTCAGCCAGTCATCAGTTAAGATGTTTGATGCATTTAGCGAAGATATTTCTGTCCTGCTGCTCTGGAGAGGGAAAGTGATGGAGTTAATCCTCTGGTGGAAGAGAGAAATAACTGTGACTCTCCATTTCCATCTCCACCTGTCACATTAATAAATAAAACAGTATAATAACAGGCTGCAATTAATTAATTAATTGATTTTACTTCTTTCTCTATGGTTACAGACTGTGTTTTTTAACGAAAGAGTTCAAAACCCCTTTAATGTAAATTATTATGCAGATATTGATATGCATTTATTTTTTTAAATATAAATGCTTCTCTGTTAGAAAGAAGCATAGCTGTTGGTAAAAGGAAGGATTATTTATCTTAGAGAACATGGCTCAGTGTAAATGAGACATTTGTCAATTCTTTTTTTAGGGAAACTGTTATTTGACATCTGCCAGTGGATCTGCACACACCTTGAGAGCACGGGATGCCACCAGGTCCAGGTGCCTCGTGTGGATTTATCTTTTTGAAGGATCTGCACCCATCTGCGCTGAGTGTTATTAGTTGGCAGGGGTCCTGGGCCTTTTGTTGGAATTTTCTTAATTTTTTTTTAATTTCATCTGGGAGAGATGCAGACAATATGAAAACCAGCAGTGCTTTGATAATGTCTCAACGTGTGTGGAGATCAACTAGCAGATGCTTTCACAGACATGTTCAACCTCTCACTGCTCCAGCATGGAAGTCCACACATGTTTCAAGAAGCCCACCATTGTCACTGTGCCCACAACTGGGGTAGTCTGCCTGTACATTCAGCATCCAGGATCCCAGTCTGCTGTGTAGTTCAAATTTGTATCGACTACAGCTACCCTCCAAAGCTTTTTCTAACCCTTTTTTTTCTTCTTTCAATTAATTATCAGCCATTTCCCGTCAAGGCACTTCATTTGCATTTTTATTGGAAGCTCCTGACCATACATAATTGAAGTTACATGGGTTGATCATGTAGGGCGGTGTGGTACATCTCACAGGGAGCTTCAACACAGACTCTTTAGGCAGACTTTTCTGCAATGTTTTGGCTATACAATCTTAACAGTGTGTAACAATTTGTATGACTTGTTCATGCCACTTATGTTGGTAGTACAATAGCAATTATGTTTTCCATAAAACAACATTTCCTTCCCAAAAAGATCTCAAAGTGATTTAATTTAAGAAGACAAAGAGTGGTGAATGCACCATAATGCATCAAAATAACGGCCTTCTGCCCAAGGTGTGTTGTCTCCTGGTGTAAAGGGCTGTGTGGGAACCAAACTGCATATTTACTCAGAGAACATGCAGGCCGGTCCAAGGTCCCTGTCTGATGTATTACTCACTTGTGACCCTCAGCTGTTGTCGAACCGAGGCAAAGGACACAAATGTGTCTTCTGCTTCTGTAAACATTGTTAGTTGCTAAACTCTGAGGCTTTGGCTCTCTTAGCTTTGGGCTGGCATTGATTTCAATACAGTCACTCGGCTCACTCTTCTCTCTGTAAAGTATGACATCAGCATGAGTTAAGATGGTTCTTGATACATGAGAAAAGTTTATTTTCTTATTGCCCGATTTTTGCATGTCAAAAATGTAAATAAGACAAAAAGACTGAGTGGCTTTTGCTGCCTTCAAAGTAATATATCTTTTTTTTTACATTCATGCCCCTTGTTATTAAAAAAAGAATGAAAAAAAAAGCCTAGATGACATGCTGAGATGAGGGTGAAAGGCTATGTGCAGACATGTTCATGTATGTGCATCGTGCATAACCATTTTTAAGGAGAACATGACAGAATAAGCCAATATTGTGAACACCTGACGTCCAATACTTGATACAATGATTAATTTGCAGTATATTTGAAGTTATGTACTGTACGTGCTGTAGTTAGAGATCTGCTGCTCTAACCCGGTGCCAGACCTTAGAATCGCCTCCAACTTCTCAGATATCAGAGATGGAATGAATGAAATAAAACAAAATCAGGCCACTGCTGCACTCTTTTAATCAAGTATTTTATCAACCAATATGTGCAAGCAACTTTATATTACTTCTCTGCCCCAGAACTGTCACTTCCCCTTTTATTCACTGAGATATAAGAATATAAGCCACTTTTTGTTATATTGTAAAGAAAAGGACCGTGGTACTGCTGACTCACTCAGCTTTGATCCTGCAAAAGTGTCAACCCTCAGCAACACTTAAACTCTCTAATAATGAAGATGAATTGTATATTTAGTATAACGTCATTGCTGAGGTGCTGGCCGCACGGTGGAAGGACACTGGTCCGTCATGGTTCATAGAAAGTAGAAATTAGAGTTATTTCAGACTTTAGAAATGTCTTCATTTGGGAAGGAGATAGCAGCAAATTTAATGATTCATGATATGTGTATTTTTGGTTAAGCAAAATAAAAATAAATTTAAAAAAAGTGACATTTTTGAATTTGCAGCTTTGATAAATGGACTGTTTGTCACCATTGATTTAACAAAACATTGATTAATGTCCCGTTTCTCTCAGACAAGTTGTCTCTCTGCCATTACGATATAGGCTCAGTGACTGTCTGAACCACAGGGCCATACATTAGCTGATTGCTTTGGACAAGATACAGCAGTACACTGTTTGTCTGAGTGTGTGTGTATATACAGGCTCAGAACAATTACTCAAATCAAACATATTCTTGGTATTTTGAAAATTGCTGTTGGAAAATGAGATGGCATCTTCAGGCAAATGTAGAGCTTAAAAGAAGTAGATAATTGTCTGTCTGAGAGTTTCAATACCAATTCTATACACACATTGAAATGTTAAGATGCCCAAAACTAATCTGCTTAAAAGCACTCGCTTGATATGTGTCGTCCTATTATTTTACATATTGACAAGCAAGCAATACGTTCATCTCTTATGCACTCAAATTATTTCAAGTTAAGTATAATGTTCTAGTGCTGCTTGAGGGAAAATATTCTCAGGCTCCAGGTAGTCCTTCATTTTGGGCCTGCAGGTGCTCCAAAATAGTCTAATAAATTACGGGTCCTGTGACCTAAAATACATGATTAGAAACATAATGAGCTGCAGTGTGTATCTAAGTAGAGAGAATATTGTGTAAGTATGAAATTTATTCTGTTATTATTTCAACATTACCTTTGTAAAGTGGATATCATTCTTCAGTGTGTCGCTGAGGTTAGGTGATTTTTTTTTTTTAAAGCTGCAGTTTGTGGTGTTGTAGAGTTTGTTGTAGTATAAGTATAAGAGATATTAACAATTCCACCACATCACCATGCCTCCATCTGGACCCAGTACACACACAACAAATGTTTGAGTCGAACTGAAGGCGTTTATATGCAAATTAGCTCGACAACAGATGATTGGTTAGTATGTCGGTTTATGCTCAGTGTTCAGTTTATTAGGTACACCCACCTGAAAACAATACAACAGTCCTGCACTAAATCCTACCTTCATGAAGGTCATAGTTTCTATTATTTTAGAGAGGTGTTTATTTCTCTTAAAGGTCATTCTGGAGGCTGTACTTTGTGGTGCTGTTGAAATTGACTTTCTCTGCCTCCTCTGTGTGGAGTGGCTCACAGAAAGTCTCAAAACATAATCAACTTATTCTCCTCCTTTTTGTGTGGTCGGCTGCATTTTTGTCTGAATGAGGAATAAAGTAAAGTTTACTCTAACATGGATATGTGGAAATGCAGGCTCATTTAATAAATTATAATCTGCTTCTTCCTAATTTACAGTTGTGACTCAGAGGCCGTCCCTCTTGGATTCCAGTACTCCTCTGACAATCTTGACATCAAACCCGTGAGATCTGGAGAGAGGACAGATTTTTGCATCGAGCTTGACTCATCATCCAGTCCCAGACCACCTCACCAGGTAACCAAGCGTACCTGGTGACACCATGTGTGTTACCAAACGTGTTGCCGCTACATCACTGATCAAACTTGGTTTCTCATGTAATTCATTCCAAATGATCCGTTGAAAGTAACAACACAAGCTGTTACGAAATGCACTTGTCAGTCACTAGAGAGATGTACATTCAGCATTTATTGACACTTTTTGGTGTGTACAATATTTATATCCTATATATGATGATGAGAAATTAAGCATGCATGAAGGAAAGAAGCCAAAAACCTAACCGAAACATCATACAGCATTATTGTAAGCCTGTTGACATTCATCTATCCTAAACATTTGAGATGTAGTGAATACCTGAGAGACAGAAAAGAACCAATGCAACAAGAGAAAGAGAGAGACAGAAAGAATGCCTGTTACCTCCGCAGATGAAATGGCTGTGTGGGTGGATGTACATGCGAGTGCAGGCTGCTAGGAGCTGTGAGTGGGAAGTGGGTACTGAGTGGGAAGAGAAGAGCTGCTTTAGTGAGATGATCAGCACCAAGGCCTGCTGAAAGGCAGTCACGCTTTCATGGCTTCTCTTTGTTTTCTGCACTTGTACAAAGACAGTTCCAGGTAGTGAACTTGCTGATGGATGGTAAATGAGAGTGTTTTTATGTGTGCCTCCCATCGTCTCTGTATGCGTTTATGCGTGAGGGTCAGTTGCTGGTCATCCTTCCAATTATTTTCATTGCAAAATCCTTATGTATCAGGTTACAAAGAGACTGAATAGACCGAAACAGCACATTAGTTTGTAAGAAAGCCTGACAACCGAGGAGACTGATGCTAGTTGTCCTGAGGAAGCCTTTTCATTTTCTGGCTAATTTACATGAATATGTGAGTAAATAACGTGGAAAGAAATCCTCCAAAATGTGCTAATTGAGACCAAATGAGATACAACAATTGCACATTGCAACAAAAGACTATATTTAGTGAGAACCCCAAAGCTTGTAGGTAATGGACATGTGGTGTGGATTGAGAACAGCAGGATAATGGGGAGTGAGAAAAATATTGTGCAGGGGGTGTCACGGTTCTGAAATTGTGACACAAAAATCCATGGTGCCGTGTCGTGGTTCCTCTCGACCGGTGCCGGTTGAGCTCTCATTGCGTTATGAGGCATATCCGCTGGTCAGAAAGTCCAGATGACTGTCTCTTCTCGAACAAATGTGATCCAATTAATATTAATTAACTTTGCATCAACCTAACAGCCACAAAAATAAATGCTGCATTGTCTTTGCTGCAGTTTGCATCTTCAAAACATGAGAAATGTCAGCTTTTAACTTTGATGATGGGCTCTTTTACGGTCTTTAAATGAAGTAGTGACAGCTGTGGTGTCCGTTTGCTGGTTTCCAAATTGAACTGATTACTTTTGAAATAAGTAATGAGCACTATGGAGGAATGTATAATATTTGTAAATCCAATGTCAGTAGCAGTATAACAGTTTATATATGGGACAGGTCAGAGAAGCCACTTGAGACCAGAAGGTCGCTGGTTTGATCCACCAGTGGGCGGGACCCCAATGAGCTGTCCTGCTCCATTGGAGTCAGCAGGTCAGACTGTGGTTGTACTGGGCAGATACCAGTTGTGAATGAGTATAACTGCGTGAGTCTGGTCAGGCTGTTATTGCCAAAGAGAGCCAGGCTCCCAGTGAGACTTCCCTGAATCTCAACCACCTTGATCTTTCTATGATCAAGTTACAATACTTACACTTTATTCACACAACTATAATGAAGAGGTTAATATTTGTCCTTTAAACAGGGAGCAACTGGTGACTTTCTGTGTTGCACTCTCTCCTTTTCATCTGTACTGTTAAAGGCCCATCCAGTAGTAATTCCTGGATTAAAGCTGCTAGGAGGCATTATTTAATGCTGTTCAACATCTTTTTACCTTCATTCCAAAAAATCTTGTGTGAGCATATTTCTTCGATGAAAAGCCTTTGAAGCCGCATTTACTGTACACCTTTGCTTCACCTCTCCACTGAAAGCTGCTCTAATGAGGGCTTCTTTTTGATGAGGTGGGTTTCATTTCAGGTTTTAGGAAAGGACGCAGGTAAAGATGCTGAGTGAAAAATAGACTCTGACAGGAGGATTTGAAAACATAAATCTGACACTATTAGGTAATACCATCGCTTATGTTTTACCGTGAAGATCTACTGACAAAGAAATAATGTTGCAGCGACTCAGTACCTACAATATGACAAGCATCTTTTTTGGGCTTTATAGGGAAGAACTTTATCCAGCTGTTGTGGATAAAATTACCCGACCCTGAACTACTTTAGCTCACTTATTTGCAAGGTAGTCCAGTTTCTCCTGCTCCAGTAAAACCAGCCTCAGAGTTAAAATGTGCTTTTGACCATGACAGAAATGTTGAATATAGGAAACTTCTTAATTTGCTTTCTTGTCGAGAGCAGGATCAGAAGATTGCTTCCACTCTCTCTTTTATGAGAGTGGTATCAAAAAAAGCCAATAAACATATTTCCCAGAATGTTGAATTGTTCCCTTAAACCGATACACATCAACAAACATGCAAACTCACACATGTGCAAGCCACACACTCATACATATGTGTACAGTATGTACACACACACACACACACACTCGCACACACATTGAGATGAACTGTCCTGCATCCCTAAGCTCCTCTCCTGCTCTCTGGCTCCTGCAGTGAGACGGCCCTGAGAGGAGAGCGCTGCAATGCAGCATCTGTGTGACTCACACACGCACGCACGCACACACACACACACACACACACACACACACACACGCACACACACACACAATGAGATGGCAGCGTGTAAAAGTGCTCAGATCGTAGGAGGGAGATGAGGAGTGAGAGACCAGAGTGAAGTGAAGGATGAAGCCTGATGAGAGGAGGAGGAGGAGGAGGAGGAGGAGGAGGAGGTGGTGGTGGTGGTGAGTAGGAGGAGGAGTGAGTAGGAGGAGGAACAGGGATGGGAGGAGGTGGAGGAAGGTAAGGAAGAAAGAAGAAATAACAGGTGGGAGGAAGATTTATAGGTGAAAGGATGCAAAGTCAGACAAAAGAAAAGAAGAAGAAGAAGCAGATAAAAGCCACAGAAATGATAAATGGACTACTTAATAAGCCTGGTGATTATCTTTTTATGGCTGATATGTTTTAAAAGATAGTTTATCAGCCCCGCTCCATCTCTTTAAGACGGACACACATTGTGAGACAGGACATGCTTGAATCGAAAGGGGATCGACAGGGGATTTTGAACGAAAGGAAAGGAAACCTTATTATTTTTGCAGCTGGCACGCTGGTCATGAGAATCCTTTTGGTTGCTGTATGATGGTTTTGTTCTGTAGGAACAGCCTGTAATTAGCCTTCAATCCACTAATATGTGCCGGCTCTTATTTGATAATTTGCTCATGTTAGTCTGTGAAAACTCCCAATTAATACAAAACAGTATTGCTACAACACAATTAACAGTTAACAGCAGTTGGAAAAAGTACCGTAAGTCTATTCCCTCCTTTGCCCATCATTAGGGGTGTTCATGACGTTTTCAGTCCCGTAAGTGATACCTGGGCTTTGGGTATTGTTTATTTTTTTCTTTGTAAATCATGCAACAGTAACTTGGTAAAACATTTTAAAATTCAAGTGTTAACCTTTTAAATGCAGTAATACATTGGTCAAAACTTAAACAGTAATTCAAATTCCAGTTTAAAACAATAACTGCATACAATGAGAACAACATTTATTTTATCCACAATGCATTACATTACTTACATTACTAGTTAAAAACTAGTGCACAACTTGATAAATACTAAATATTTGTGGCGCAAACAGCTGATCCACTGAAGGCCCAGTTTGAAAATCCACGGCCCGCCACTGTACTACATAAGTAGTACCCATATACCCAGATGTGCAGTCAGACGAAATAATGTAATTTAATACTTTAGCCCCATTGTCGCTGATCCTCAATTCAGCCATTTAAGTCTGTATTGGCCCAATATCAGTATCTGATTGGTGCTTCCCTGCGCTTTAGCCAGGCAGAACTGTAGAGCAGCTCAGTGGACATCAATAAAACAGTGGTTATACTGGGCAGCTTCCAGTATTTGTTTGTGGTTTTGTCTGAATGTGAAACTCAAGGTTGTCATGATGTTCTTTCATCTTTCCTTGCTTTTAAAGAAACACATGATTTGAAGAATACAAACACAGGACTTTCACCCAGGTGACCGCTTTTCGTGTCCCATGTGAAACCAAAAGTTAAGTTGAGTTAACACTTGGTACATAACGCTAAGCGAGTTACATAAAGTTATGTAAGAAAATCCACAAAGGGCAATTGTTATTCATTTACTGTTGTTACGCTATGAGGCGTTACTTTGTAACATTGTTATTTGAACACACACCATAATCTTTATTTTCTAACCTTGCTAAGTAGTTTTGTTGAACCAATCGTTTCACAATGTTAACCACGTGAATATGTGAAGCCTGATACGAGGCTGATACATATAGTTCAACGTATCCTTTGGTTTGCAAAAATGTACAAGTCCAGCGTTTTTCCCAGTTTTACCTTTTTTATTGAGTTACGATCCAAAATGTCCAGTAGCAGCAGTGTCAGACACCTGCTCACTATTCAAGTCCATTCTTCCACAGCACAGATGAGACAGAGAGAGAGAGGGAGGGAGGGAGAGAGGGGGAGAGAGAGAGAGCATCAACCATCCCTCTGGCGTGCCAAGTGCAACTGCTGTCTACTGACACTCTCAACGTCTCACCCTATCTTATCGCCATCTCATTCCTCACTGGACGCAATGCCTTGAGGACAGTATATTATCTGGGCAATACACTTATAGTATCCCGTGATGTAATATTTGTGTGAACCCTCTGCCCTTCTCTCCTCAATGAGTTGCCTCCTTCTCACTCTCTGCTCGTCATACTCACATTTTTACATTGTACCAATAACTATTGTTTGTTTCTAACTGTAGAGCAAATGCATGGCATGTTAATTAGTAGAGGTGAGCCGCTGTACTGCAATGCAGCCCCAGTTTGTGCTTGGGGCTGATGAGAATGGCGTACTTTCTCATGATAATGTTGCTTAATGCCTCTCTAATCTCTAAACCCAGCATGCTGGGTTTGTATAATGCTTGGTAATGGCCCCCTCTTTTCATGCTGTAACGTGTCAGGTGGGGCTGCTTCATTCACACGCGCTGCTCAGCCTTGCTCCCAAACACACAGACCATAGACTTAAACACTGTTGCACCCAGCAGTTCAACGGGCCTCCGGCAAGCCAGGCCACACTTCCTTCCCCCCTCCTCATGAACCACCACTGGCACCCTGAGCCTGGCCACCAGTCAGAATAATCATGTTGGGACTGGAAATGAGCCTCAGAGCTCGAAGTGACCTTCATCATCAGACAGACAGCAAGGAGACAGCAGTCCCATCTCTGTGTTTTATGATGTTAATACTAAGAGTGCTCTTCCATGGAGGCTCGAGGTGGGGCACAGCGGTGGAAAAAGCAACAGAAGGGACAGTGACAGCTAAGGGGCGATGGAAATCGTACCGCTGCTGGCTTTAGGACAGAGACATTGACAGAGTGAGCTTTTTAGGAGGAGACTGTGCAGTGTTGTGTGCTGTCGAGTCTCTGTAGAGGCTTCATTCACTATGATGTTCCCCTCAGAGCTGAGTCATGCAAAGCTCCACTGACTTCTGACTCTGATCCATATAGGCTGCAAGGGGCTTACAGACGTCACATATTCTACTCACTTCTGTTCTCTTCTTTCTCTCTGTTTAATGCTATTCTGCTCCTCTGTGCTCCATCCTTGTGGTATGCTATTGCAGCGGTTCTCAACCTTTTTATTTGTGTGCTGTAACCCCACAGACCTGTCAATTGAGCTCATGTAGCCTATCATTGACATCACCTGACATGTTCCAAATATGTTATATATTTATAATTAGATATAATATGTAATTACTCAAACACTAATAATCAAGACTCCAGTGATGGCAATGTCATTCTGTTGGTCAGTTGGTATAGGTCCACTACTTTGGTCCTGTCAAAACCAAAATATATTTGGTTTATGACCAGAACTTAACAGAAATTAATAATATAATGAGAGTAGTGGCATGATGAAAAAGTCACGACCACCAATAATAACAGCAGCAGTGGATGTCATAATACTGATAATAAAAGCAGTAATGGTATCGGTAATAGCAATGCAACTAATAATTAGTATTCTATTCCTTTTCTATTTCGTCCTCTCCGTGTGCAGACAGTGAGCAGTAGAATGCAATGCTTTGTGAATGCAGTGACTCATGCTCACTGTAGCGGTGCCTTGGTTCCAGGCTGCAGTCGTTGACTCCGGTTTTCTCCAGCACACTTTCGTTCAGTCTCTGTGAACTGCAGAGTTAAATGACAAATTGCTCCTTCACACAGCCCCTTATGCACAACTACACAGGCCGCCCAGAAAATGCTTGAAGTACACCAGCCACAATCCTCCTGCAACAATTATTATTAAGCATTTGTGCTCTCACACTTGTCATTGTCTCTCTCCGCCCTTTGCCTCTCTCTGTGTCCATCCTTTCCATCCAAGTTAATTTGATTGTTTGAAGGCCAATACTGCCCCAAATAAGCACTGTGTGCTGAAATCAACATCAATATCTATGAAAAAAAAGTGGAACGACAGAGAATAAATGAAAAGAAATAGATTGAAATGGTCAAAAACCGTATACTAACAGTTATATCTAACTCCAATATCCACAGAAGAGGAGTTAAAGTCTTCACGTTCACAACCTTGTGTATTGATCTTAGTCTACATCAAAGCAATTCATCTGTTTTTCCCATCTTCTGCCCAATACTGTCCAAGAGATCATTGAATCCGTCTGCCTGTTCCTGCTGCAGGGGATTATGTGGTCGGATCAATATTTCCATCCCTTTGCTTCTGCTTGATCTCCTCTCCATGCTCTTCTGATCAATCATTTGCTCACAACACGGGTTTGCACATGTACATGTACAGTTCTGGTCAACACTGGAAATATCTGTTGTACGGATCACAATTCCCCTCACACAAGTGTATGAAGTGTGACGTTTTTAGTTTTTGGAATATTTGCCGTTTAGATTATCAGCTATAAAATATTACACCGCAAAGGTTTGGTGATTCAAACCATTTGTCTGACGCTGAACTGGATCTTGTCAGTTTGATCAAAGCCCACCTCACGTCCTCGCGACTTTGTCACACAAATTCAAGGTCTGCTCTGTTAATTTTGAACAAGCTGTGATTTCCACCTGGGCCACTGGCTATATGAGTCATTATATATACACACAAATCAATAGGGTTTAATCCAGTGGCTGTCACCTGCCTGCCAACACCCAAGGACAGTATTTCACACAACCACCTACACACAAACTCACACAAGCACAGGTGCCCTTTCAGAAATGTTGACAGTGAAGCTCAGTGAAGCAGCAGCAAGGATTATGACTGACAAAAAGAGAGATTTGTGAATGTGACTGATGCAGCGTGTCCTCGAGCCTCCTCTGGTCGGCACACTCTTCACTCTCCTCCCTCTCCTTTCTGAAACTTTGCTAACATTGCAGTTAATAACACTCTCCTCCCTCCCCCATCCCATTTATGTCTCTCGGCCAGAAGGAGAGAACCCGACCTTTGCCCACCTTCCCCTGCTGCTAGCTAGCACCAGCATGGCAGACAGTCGACAGCCAGAAGACGGTGCCCCCCAGTGGGACCCATCAGGGGGCCAGGAAGCCACGGGCACCCATGGAGCCAATGGCTACTCCTCCTCCACCTTCAGGACCTGCCAGCCCAGTGGGGCCCTTATGGCCACGGGCTCCTACTCTACCAGGGAGAACGGTTTCAATGGGGACTTAACTGGTGCCCCCGCTATAACTGCAGGTAAGCAGATAATGTTTATATTTTTCTCTTTTAAATTTCACCAGACGCTCACTTGGCATCTACTTGCAAATAAGAGGGATGCGATGGGGTCAGTGGGCTTATTGCATTGTAATCACTGAAGAATAACTTATTATAAATACAGGTATAGTAAGTGTTGGTTGTGTTGGGGAAAAGTGTATGTGATTTGAGCTTGTTTGTGTGTGCGTGTGCATTTTTTAATTTATTTTGTATCCTTCCATGCATTGTACGGGTTTGTTGCTGTTTGTGTGTGTGTGTGTGTGTGTGTGTGTGTGTGTGTGTGTGTATCCTGTCTCTTCTTGTGCGTGGGTTTGCAGCACTCTGAGTCCTCACTACAATCACATGTTGCTGTTAATGGTGCTATAATTAACACATAACATCGGTCTCTTACTCCCCCTGCCCTCCCCCTCTCACTCCACACCCTGGAGAACAGAACAATATAATGTACCAATGGTGTAACCATGGAAACGGCTCCCCTACAATTTACTTTGCCAGGGCTTTTGTTCTTTTCGCCTGCAACTCAACGATACCTCAGACAAGACCATTTAGCATGTAATGACCTCACTGACACCAGTTTTTAATTGCTGATAACAGCATTTTGGAGTAGAGCTGCTCATTGCCATTTGACCCTTGTTATGCCTTTATGCCCATCTTCAGTTATTTACTATCCTTGTTTAAATTTTCTATTTGAAAGTGTAGAGTCAGAGCGATCTGACCCGATACCTCAAACACTTTCGTTATATATCATTATATTATACATAAAGACACCTGATTCCAGACTCAGATCAGACTGACACGATGGAACATAATATATAGAAACTTTAAATAACCAATTATATGTCAACAAACTAACATGATGTTGAATAACTATTTTCCCAATGCTTTTGCACATTAACCTTCCTACGTGTTTGTGTATTCGGTTTCTGTTGGCCTACTGTTCACCACAAGTTTTCCAGTAAACAGAATGTGTGGGTAGATACTTATGTCTTACCTGTAAATGTCAACAGTTATTTCTTGCACAGCCTCTGTCACAGAACATTAACAAAACAAATCACACAGCAACTCATCTGATTTGATCCTATTTTATATATTTGTTGTATTTTATATTTTAAACAACTAGTACTATTTAATTGTGTCACACCCGTAGAAACAACTGTTCATTTTTATTTGGGGAAAAAGGAGTTTCAATTCAACTCAACTCACATTTCAGGGAATTAAGCAAACGTCAAGATCTGTCTGATAAATACAGTCAATTGAATTCAAAATAATTTGACTGTTCTTTTTAGTTTTGTGAATACATTGTTTTTCACTTTGTATATGTGGAAGGAAGGAAGAGTCTTTAAAATGTCCCATCACATCAATTGCAACTCACAAACTGATGAGTTTCGTGGTAAACCAACCCTGGATCGTGAGCTGTATCTCTGCATTGGTTTGCTTGCATCAAAATGGTCCGGACAGTATATGCACATTTCTTGTGAAAAGTTACAATTATTTGTGGCTTATAACATTTCAATCTCTTTGAACATTAAAATGTTTTCCCCACTGAATCCAGTAGGGCAAGACCAATACAATTGCAATAAATGTAATTGGGTCAATTTCTGCCAGTGAAATCAAGCAGGTTTTGTCCTAAAAACATATATAGTAAATACAATTTTAAGTATCTGGACCACAGCTTGTTAAATGATGACCCACGTTGTATGTCCTGAGGTCTCGTGACATTGTGTAAATGCATTGCTCTCTAATACAAACCTAACTAGTTTTTAGCGAGTGGTCTGACATAATAAGAAACGGCAAAGGCCTCATGTGTTCCTCTTGGTCATTATTAACACGTATTAAAGATATGAGAGCTGGAAATAGCCTCCTTCCAACTTCAAAGTAATGTCTTGAAACTGAGATATCAACAATAAAGCAGTACTTTTTTCTTAGAGAGGGAAAGCCAATGACCTAGGTTTTAGCCCAGCATTTAGAGGTGTGCCTTCGCTTCCTTCTCGTGGTCCTCATCAGCAGACTGTATATCAATCTTTAAATGCATCATTTGTCTCAAGAGCTTGTTTACTGATTGCTGCATCAAATGTGCCATCCATTAAAGATCATGATAATGAGATCAAGTAAGAAGATTCCCAACAAATGTTTATTCTTTCAATAGAAGTGAGTGAAACACATGTCTAAAACAATGGATAATAGCCATGCACTGCAGTGTAGTCATCAGCATACAAATGACATATCTCCACACCAGCTGTGTAACTAAAGCTGTCTGCAGAGCCTTTAGTCAGCATACAGTAGTATTGCTAAAGGGCAGGGCAGGAGTGAGTGGGGCAGTTTGGGAGACATAAGGGCTGATGTTAGCACTCAATGGGCCTTCTCTCACCGTGAACAGCTTTTCAGACACAACAAGAACTATTGAGACATGAAATTGTTGAAAAAGTTGAAAAAGCTAGTCAGCCATGCTGGAAGTGGTCAAGAGAAAGAGATGGACAGAGGGAAACAGAAAGAAACAAAGTGAGTTGATAGAAATAGAAAGAATGCAATGGGCTGTTGAGCTTATTCTGGAGAGTGGTTGGCGTGCATTAATCGAGGAAGCTTTTGTCTTTTGCTCGGGATATTGCGTTGACTGATGTCCATGTCGTGTAGCTGACACAAGTATCTGGGCATACTGTCAAGAAGCCTGGACAATATTTTCTGTTGTTAAAGTCCCTCCATCTCATCAGCCTGAATCAGTATGATTGGCTGCAGCAGAAAGGAGATTGGACCAAATGATCACGTCAGATGTCACAATGTCAGATTGATGATTGTAACACGTATATACATGTATGTGCGACTGCAGGAGAGTAACTCGTTTGGAAAGAATGACAGATATGTCATCAATGGGATTATGTGCCATGACCAATTTGATTGCACTGTACAATAGAGCTAATTATGAGATACTAAGTCAAAATGTATCAGGAAAACATTGTTTTGAATGATCAGCCACGTCACAGCCATCATTTCCTCTACTGGAGGCTGCAGATGGATGGGGTCCCAAATCAGTGGCCCGCTGGTCTGTTGCTATGGCAACCACTTGCTTACCACATTTTGGGTGCCGGCTGGTATAATACCAACTGGCACTCCTGCTCTCTCCTTGCCCCCTCAGTCCTGCTGTGTGTGTGAATGTGTATGTGTGTGTGTGTGTGTGTGTGCGTGTGTGCGTGTGTGTGTGTGTGTGTGTGTGTGTGTGTGTGTGTGTGTGTGTGTGTGTGTGTGTGTGTGTGTGTGTGTGTGTGTGTGTGTGTGTGCTGCTTTGACTCTGGGCTTCCAGTCGTAGTCTCTGCTCAGAGCGGGAGCCTCATCAGCTTCAGTCTGCCTGTCTTACAGGTAATACAAGCTTTTACTTCATTGGGAGAGTGTGTCTGTGTGTTTGTACGCGGTTATTGATGATTATGGATGTAGATATGCAGGTGTTAAGCAACCTTTCTGTACATTTAAAGCAGCTATTTGTGCATGTGGCTTATTCTCCAGCCAACGCCAATGGAAGGCAGACATCGCTCTGTCGGGGAAATGCTGAGGCAACCAGACCAGTCTCGTTGTCATAACTGCCAGCTAGCTTTGTGGATGTGACAACGTCATAGTTTACAGAGATGTATCTGTGAATGCATGTGCATTTCTGTGGACTTTTGTTTGGAAGACTAAAAATCTATGATGCCCAATTGAACCCGGTGCCTTCAATGTTGCTTTTGAAGAGACACTGCATTTAGTCTTGACAATCCTAAGGCACATGCATTGAGCGTCAAGAGATTAGTCCAGTCATGTTTTTCTCTCTAAATTTTCTCTTTAAATTTAATTAAATTTCCTTTTGTCAGTTTTGAACTTGAATACATGCTATATATTATTACAATATACTAATTTGTGTTGAAAATAATCCAGAAACGGCAGCATTTCTCCAAAGTAATCACCATCACTCAGAAACCGAATGCAAAGGAAGGGTGTTGCATATTGCACAATATTTTTTTTATTCCAAATGCCTTGCTTGATATCCAGACTGGAGTCAGACATCAGACTTTCTATAACCTCAAGAACACTTTTACAAAGAGAAAATGCCGTTTTTAGGACCTGATGAGCCAGGATTAGTTTTAAACAATTAGCTTATTCTCCCTGATCCTCCCATTTACACGCCACCACTGATCACCATCGTGTCTTCGGTTATGTAACTGTGCTCTGGCTGGGGAGTTGAACCTTTCCGTGTTCACCACCCCTCATCATTTACCTTCTCACCTGCAGCTGGTCACCAAAGTCATGATTTTTTTCAACTGCAAAATATTGCTTTGCGTCCACAATTCTATGTTAGTTTTAGAAAAGCTCCTCTGTGTGTTTACTTCTTGTTGTGCCATGCATTTGTTTAGTTGTTCCCAGGGTTCTCTGTCAAGTACTAACAGAGTTTTGTAATGTCTTCAGGCACTCAATGCACTAAAAAAATGGAGCTATTCACATCTGGAGCGTCATTTGACTCCAGGTCAAAGCTATAGGCACTGTTATTAAGTATTTGCGTATAAGGTAGAGACGCCTTTCAGCTCTATTTCCTGGTATCAGAAGAAAGGGGTTTTGCCTGAAAGGTGGTGCATGTATATTACACATTGCTATTGGAAATGGAAAATGGCTGCTCTGAGTCGGTGAGTGGGCTGTGTTAATCGTTCCCGGAAGAAGTGTGTGTGTGTGTGTGTGTGTGTGTGTGTGTGTGTGTGTGTGTGTGTGTGTGTGTGTGTGTGTGTGTGTGTGTGTGTGTGTGTGTGTGTGTAACTGCATGTGTGTATGCCTGCCAGCTTGTTTGTGTTGATGTGTGGGCGATGTCGGATAGAAAGAGGTCCTGAAACAGCAGCAGTAAAGCATCACACTGCCACCCGATCCCACATGACCACTGTTAATATGCTAATGATTCATGGTTTGATTAGAACTCTACAGTTGCCCCCCATGCAATATTTCAACCCATACAAACAGAAAAGATGTAAGCTTAAATGCAGAAACTGTAGATCAGTTTTATTATTTATGAAAGCTCGTGAAAGCACGAGAATTTACCTTTTTCTTTCTAATCCACACACTCTTTGCTCTTGGTAGGTTTGAGCTTGAGCCTTTTTTCCAATACTGTCCTCATTTCTAGTATTGTAATGAAGAGTGTAAATCTCCTATTACTTAATTTTTTTTGCAAACGACTGAATTCAGTGTTAGATTTTATGAATGTTAACTATCTGCAAAGTAAAATTGCATTTCAGTGTCACCTTGAAAAGATCAAAGAGGGAGAAGGTAATCGTATCTGCAGTCTGACTGTTCACAGTCCACTGCAGCTAAACATATTCACCGGCATCAAATATCTCGCACTCACTTCAAGATTCAAGATATTTGTATTGTCATATGCACAGATAACAGACCGTTACAATGAAAAGCTTATTTTGCTAGGTCCTCCTTACACACAGCACTACAATAAACTTAAGATAAAAATTAAATTAGAATTAAGATTACAAAAAAACCTTGCTATAAATGCGAATAGTATAAGAAAATATATAAAATAAGGCACACAAATATGACAACAGTATTGCACAATCAGTTTCACTTCCATGGTTGGTTTTGGTCGGTAACCTTTGCATTTTTCTGCCTGTAACAAAATCTTGAAAAATCTAAAACAACACATTTTGCTTGGCAGTAGCAAAATAACCAAGGATTCAGTTTTAGTCTGCTCTTGTTTAGGGATGCTGGGTTTCCATAGCGACACTCAGCCTTCACCAGCATCCCTGTAGTTCTCAGCTCCCTGGCTGGGCTTTCATAGCAGGTCTTGATGACATTAGTCAAAAATACACTACAGTAAAATGGTTGTACAGCATACAACCTCCGCTGTCCTTTTCCACCCTCAATTTGGATTAGGAAACATCCTGCTTCACACTCTCACAGTTATTTAACAGATTGAAAGCTGGAAGCTGCCCAGTACAAACACAGAGCCCTGATGCACTGGAGCAGCTTGGGATTTGCTGCATCTTTTCTTCCAGACAGTTTTGGGATTCATAAAAACTTTATTATTACATATTTTACATACATACATGAAATTTGGTCTCTGCATTTAACCCATCCACAGCAATTTAGGAGCAGTGGGCTGCTGAGAAGCGCCCAGGGAGCAACTGGGGGTTCAGTGTCTTGCTCAAGGACACTTTGACATGCAAACTATTGGGAGACCAGGGATTCAACCGTGAACCTTGCGGTCGCAGGACGGCCACTCTACCCATGAGCCACAGCCGCCCAAAAACTGTGGACACACGGTTCCCTTTAAGAGTCGAACCGCTGATCATGTCCGACGTCTAACCCTTTTTAGAGTCTCCTGTACTACCGCTGAGCTATAGAAGAAACGTATAGCCAAATAAGTTAATAGACCTTTTGTGTGTGTCTGTGTTCAGAGCAAGTGTCAGCGCGGATCGTGCAGGAAGTGACGGCGGAGGCAGTGGCGGTACTGAAGGGAGAGCAGGAGACTCAAAGGCTGCCCTCCGGTAAGCCACATTCTCACACACACACACACACACACACACACACTCACCCTTATGCAAGTGCTGCGTTCTTTCTTCCATCCATACAGGGTGCTGGAGCCTGTCCCTTGCCATTGGACAGGGCACATACTGGATAGGTCACCAATTCACCTAACATGCTTTTGGGGAGGAAAGCGCAAAAAACACATTCATTTTGCTATTAAATATAGCATCCTTATTGTTTCTTAAGTCAAGATGCAAGTCAAATTACATGATGAGACAAGATTCCAGACAAACACACGAGTCATCCCCCCCTTTTTATCATAGGAAGACAGCATATTTACAAATTAAACAATCCTTCCTAAGCATACACCAAGCTAAGCCCAGATGAGAATGGGGAGCGATGATAATTATCCCCAAGCCCATGTTGACCTGTCGACTCAATACCTACATCTGTAGTTACAGAGAGTAGCATTGTGGGTAATGCAGGCAGCAGGTTTTGACAAGCAACTAGTATGTGTGAAATAAAATAGATATCTCTGATTCTGCACCATCAATTTTGACATTCTTTTTTAAAACTGACCATTGTCGCCCTTCATCTTCAGCTTTTGATTATAATACAGCTTCCTCAGTGTTGATGTAGCGCTTAGCTGGATCGTATATAAATTAATGGAAGCAGACACTCAAAGTCCTTTACAGTATGTGATCATTTTGTGACTATGCTGCTTCTTCCTTTTCATCTATCTGCTTTTGAAGTTGAAGACACCACGAATTTGCCTCCCTCTCCACCCCCGTCACCGGCTGCGGAGCACTTTGGTCCTCTGGAACAAGGTAGGCCAAGACTGTGATAAGTGTGCTTTAGAGTACGTCTCTAATGGAGGAGATTGTGGTGTCCTTCTTTTCCCCGACTGAAGCCCTGGAGCTTTGTGCTCGCCACCACATTGGAGTACTGATGTAGGTTGGCTCTGGGGCTCCTTAAATCCCCCCTCTCAGCACATGCCCCAGCTACAGGGGACAACCCACACATTGGTACCCGTTCAGGAAACCTGTACATAAAAGAGTTGCTAAAAGCAGGAACATGTTTTCCATTTTTCAGACATCCATTTCCTTTTAAATCCTGCTTCCTCCTCATCGTACACCTGGAAAAGATACAATTGGTATCTTCATTGTCATCGCCGTTTATCTCTCAAAGAAAAGAGCGCCCACATGCACGACTACCTTGTTACAACGAGTGCACTCTTTTTCTTTCATCCTCTTCTTCCATTTCCCTTTCTAACATCCACACGTCGTCTCCCCACACACTAATATGACAGCCACACTCGGTAACCCTCGTTGTTGTTTGTCTTTTTTGTTGTTTTGCATGTCTTGTGATTGCCCTCTGTCTGTCTTTTTTTGTATGTATTATTTATTTTTTTGATTGGTGGCTATGGCTACAGAGCTGATTTTTTTTTTTAGCTCGACAAACTTTACTTTAAGACATAGCTGCCTTCAAGCTAAAGGCAAAGCCTACAGCTAAAGCCTGAGACTGAAACCTAGCGATAGAAGTAAGGCATAAAACTACAACTGTAGCAATGCAGGCTTAGATAAACTGAATCATCTTGGCAAGTTAGTTAGCCTAAGATACTAGCATATAGCTGTGTGTGTTTGTGTGTGTGCCTGTGCGTGTGCATGCGTGTACGCGTGTGAGTGTGCGTGTGTGTGTTAGCTAGTGGTTAGACTGAAGATTGTACCCTAATTTGTTTGTTTGTACGTACCTTCAATGTATAAAAGTATTTGTCCTTTGCTTTTCAATTTTGACCGTTAGCATTGTAATACGGTTTGGTTCTTCATCTTTGACTTCTAAATTGTAGTTTAAGTAATGCAGTGTTTTGTATGCAGCTGCCTGCAAGAAACAGTTGTACAGTGTGACTAAACGGCCAGTTTGCTTGATGCTGCCTTTTAGGTCCACGCAATCGGCAGGCCAGCTGGAATGTAATGAGGAGTCTGTAGATGGGTCAGCATGCACCAAATAAAGATGGTCGGTTGGGGTAACGTTGTGTTTCGTGTGCACTAGAAGAAGCAAGTGAGACTGATTTGAGTTGATAGGGGTTTTCTACAGAAGGAGACAGTGTTCTGTGTTCTTGACCAGAGTGATGAAGAGATTTAGTTATGCAGGCCTCATTGTATCAGTGGTGATACAAATGCTATAAATGCTATAAAACAAGTAGACTCATTCTTGCAAGGCTCAGTCACGACCTTAGAGATGGTGTTTTTTTTTTAAATATAACTTTCCCTTTGTTCTACAAGAGGATAAGCTGTGTCTTTGAGATTTTTATAAGTAAGGAGTTGGTTCCAGTAAATGGCAGTTGCAAAACACACATGTTACTTATGGTGTTACTCCTACAACTACGACTGTATTAGTATTATAATTGTTGTTCTAAGTGTCTGTGTTGTATGTCTTTTATTTAGATTTAATCGTTCATCCGTGAAGCGGTTTGTTGATTATCTCAACCGATGCAATATACTCATTTTGTTTGTCGCAGAGTAGGGCTGGGCCCCAAAGCTTCGTCCCCTTTGATTTGCTCGTCACTGTCTCCTTATCAATGTCCTCTGTGTTGTGTTTCTTTGCCCTCAATCAAGCTTTGTCTTCCTCTTGCTCTCCCCTCTCTGGTGACTCTCACAGTTTTAGTGTTTTTTTTGTTGACGCCATTTTTTTTCTCCTCAAGCTTTAACTCTCCTCTCTTTGCAAAAAAATGTCCATCTTAAGAAGTAGCCTGAGGATTTATGTTGTAAAGTACGTAATAATAATAAAATACAGCTGGCCCCAGTTCAACTACTGATTCTGTATGACCTCCTGTTCCTTCAAGAATTGTCTCCCAGCTATAACAAAGGATCTATGTCAAAACAAAAACAAATATAAAGATCATAAAATTGTTACAATAGATCTACTGAAACATTTCCAAGTTAAGATACTATGCTTCCATTAATCGTTTTAGTTTTATTTTCTTCACAATTTCACTCTACAGTATATGGTCCGGTAACTGCCGTTGAATATTTTTTCCCAAACTGAAAAGTGTTAATTATTTTGTTTAAGAAAGTCAAAATGGAAATTAGTTGAAAATATTTTTTCCAAAAATTGCAAAATCTCTCTTCATTGGTATTCTGTCAATGTTTTCTAAGATAAACTAGATATCAAAGACGCAATATTATGTCAAATCACCTTCAAGATGGACATTCTTTGGTGTGTTTTCCATTTTTGGGTTTTCCTTTTCCTCTCCATCTTTTCCTTCCTCTTCACTCTCTTTCAGTCCGTGTGTCCAGATTTCCCTGCAGTTCTTCTCCTTGTGTCTGTCTTGTTTGTAGATGTAGGGGATGAGGAGGAGGCGGGCCCTCTCCGCCGCTTCCAAAATTCTCGGGAGAGGTGCAAGTTCCTCGCCCCCTCCATCTCAGTTTCCGTGCCCGAGGACGACCCCTACCACTCCGACGAGGAGTACTATGACCACCCATTGTTCAGCCCAGAGTGGACGCACTCGGGTTCTCGCCCCACAGGGCAGGCCGTGGCCTTTAGACAGATTGAAGGTGAACCACGCATGGTTCCTCTTTGCCATTTCCCCCCTCCATTCCTCTCTCTCTCACTCTGTTTCTCTCCTTTCTCATTTTAATGCTGAGTTCCTCTCCTTCTGTGATTTGACCTCCTCCCTTCATCCCTCTTGTCCTTCCGTCTCTCCGTCCGTCAGTTTGTCTATTCGTCTATCCGTCTGTCCTTGTGTGTGTTTGTGTGTCCTTGTGGCGTTTGTCTGCTCAAAATCTGAGTAACTTCATATTTTTTTAACAGTCATAATTCTTTTTTTTCTTCATTTATTTCATCCAAAGCCATGCTACTTGTGGTTGCCACGCTGTTAAGTCCAACACATAGCAGTGATCAATGAACATAATACATTACAGCTCTCATCCGTGAGACTACATGGCCGCCAAGGTTCAGTTTTGGGGCATAAAGTGAGGTCCAAATGGTTTTCTTGAATGTCTCAGAGATATACGGTGCATGATTGATGACCTCCATGCGCTAATTCCTCTGCACCAATCATCTCCCAGAGTTATGTTTTGGTTTACTCCTCAAAACGACCCCTCAACCCCTTGACTATGCCGTACCATATCAAACCCTCCACACACATCCTAAGTTACTGTCACCCGCTCACTTTGGCATCAGGGAAGACTTTCAGCTACACTCACTCGCAAACACCTACACCTGCACCCAACTTTCCACCTTTATTGAAGTTAGAAACACGAGATAGAGACAGTTTAAAGGGGAGCTAAGACCTCAGGATATTTACTCTCAGACTGTTCAAACACACAACAACCTTTTACGTTATCTATCTAACAAAATTAATCCTTTGGCTGGCAAGCTTCAACAGAGGACAACAACTTAATTTATACTCCCAAAACATACTCTGATAAAACTCAACTCCTCTGAAACACAATGCCTTTTAAATGTTACATTGCTTGTCAGCCACCGGTCATATGGTAATTTGGCTTTGTGGGCTCTGATTAATTAGACATGCAGTTAACACACAAACTTGTGTTCTTCACCAGTGTGACCCATTCGCCAGGCCAAAGTAGTCATGGGAAACACTCGCATTCGTTCAATGAACACACAACAAAGAAGAGATATAAAGTATGTCGTTAATGTAGCTTGATTCTCTCCCAGCTTCCCCCAACCTGTCATTGGCACCGCTGACAAAACATCTAGTTTTTTTACCAACTTCTATGTCACATGCAGCAACACTGGGCTGCAAAGCTTCTGAATCTTGTAATTATACAATAACTCAACATGTTATACAGTAATGCCTGCTGAAAAAAAGCAAAGTTGTATGCCCCCCACATTGTCCGTTACACAGTTAGAAATCCAATGTCGAGAATCTGAGGCTCTCATTTTTCTTGCTGTAATGGACTGCAGCTCTTCAAGGTTGCATCTTCTAAAGAGCCAGGGTTTTCAGAAATGCTCTGGCGAGAAGTGCTTCTAGAGTAGTACTAGGTGTTAGGCCATGAAGTGTTACAACTTCATTTATGTTTCCATTTTCCTTTAACAACCTCAGTCATCAATGATGGCAGGTCAATCTGGTTGAGGGCATAGTGTATGCCACAGAAAAAGAGTAATGGAAATGTTTTTTGTTTTTTTTACAGTAAATACATAAATAATATTCGAAATAAATGTATTGCATGCTTTTAACAAACATATCTTTATACTGTACAGTGTTTCCCCCACCGTTAGAATAGGGGGGCGGGGTGCCCCCCTGAAAAAAAAACCCGCCCCCCTGTAATTTTCTCGACAGCGCCAGATCACAAGTCGTCATTTAAGTTTCTCTTTCATATAGAACCGGTCTACACCTTGTTCTGTTATTAAACAAACTAAACGGCCGTATTTCATTGATCTTATCCACACACAGCTTGTCATTTCGGTCTCTACATGGTCGCGTTAACACTTCTCCTCTGCTCTGCGTCGCGCACAGCGGAGTTCCGCCCTGAAGCGTACAGACACGTGCGCGCGCACAGACAGGTGAGCGCTGAGCACACAGCAGCGGACAGAGAGCGGCAAAAAATATGTCGCGTGAAAAGCAGACCTATATATGCGTTTTAAACGCTCCCAGGGTGAAGATGGCAACAGCAGCTCACATGTGAGGAGCACCGGAGTTCTCCTCACACCGGAGCAGCTCTCTTGCTCCAGGTGAAAGAGACAAAGTGCTCGTGTCTTCTACCAACAATGAACTGCTGGCTTCACATATTACAAAAGTACAAAGTACACGGACATAAAACTAAGTCATTGATAAATACATGGAGAAAAGCCTGTACTTTCGGGTAAATGTTTACGTTATGCCGTTAACAGGTTACGCTTGCGCATGCGCATAGCGACTCGCCGACTTTTGGCTCTTTGCCAGAAGTCTCCGTGACGTCCTTCCTGCTGCTGCGTGTCTCAAAACAGAAAACAGATCTCAGATCGACGTTGAACGTATTGTATCAAATCTACAACCCTGTTTATAAAAGATGTGTAGAGGCTCACTGCTCCACTAATACTGATGCAACCTGATGCTCACATCTCTGCACCCATTCTGTTTCGTTTGGCAAAAAAAAAAATAGCTTATTGTTTTCCACAATGAGCTATTTAGTAGTAACTAAATATTAGTTATTTTTTGCACAGATATAACTTTATTTTCATTGTTCTAAGTGATTGCAATTTAAAAATAAAAAAATGTCTGATGGAGCAATCTGATTTACTTGAAAGTGATTGCAATTTTCTTTATTCTGTTATTTCTAAAAGCACAGATGGAGTCACAAAATGAAGTTATTTACAGAAAAAGTTTGAGAACCACTACTTTAAGTGTTTGTGTTGGTGTCGTCGCCGTCCCGCCGCCGTGCCCCCCCCCCCCCGAAGCTGTAAACCTAGGGGAAACACTGCTGTAGTTTCCTTGAATACTGGGTACACTGAGTAAACAAAGTAGAAACGTATACAAATCGAATGAAAAACCACCCACACATTACACTCTGTTCTATATGTGTAATGTACCTATATGTGTGAACAGACATACATTTTAGGTCATCTTTTCCCAGAGCTGAAAGTGTCCCATCATAACTCGTGTTCTCACATAACCCAAGTCTGTGTTGCCTGTAGTCTTATTGTGTCCCCCTCTCACCCTGTTTTTGAGAAGAAGAGACCATGGAGGCTCTTACAGCTGAATACGAGGAGGAGGTGGAAGAGGAGGAGGAGGAGAGTGCAGAGGCAGCAGAGTCCGAGGGAGCTCTTGATGAGCAGCAGTGGAGCGGGGAAGAGCCCGAGCTGGACAGCCCCCAAGCTGAGCCCTTAGAGCAGGCAGAGGCCATAGACGAGGCCCAGGATCTAGACCTGGAGCTGGGCGAAGCAGCTAGTGCTGCTACAGGAAGCTCTCTGGACAGAGAGGAGGAGGAGGAGGAAGCAGAGGGTGGGGAGAGCCCTGAGACAGGTGTGTCCTGCCCTCTGCTCTCCCTGCCTGCATGTTTCTGTATTGTCCAGTGTATAGGAACACCATGATGTGTCAAAAGGAACCCATAAGCACATCAGCATTATAATTCTGGCGGAATGGCAAGTACTCCTCACTGCGCTCTGCTGTGGCTGCAAGGCAACACAGGCTTGTTGGTGAAAAAAATCACATTCTTTTTAACTTAACTTGGTTTTATTGTGTGCTATCTTTGCGCTTGTATTTTCTTTTTCTTGCTGTGGTTTTTCGGCACCGTTTCGTATTGGTATGATGAAGTGAACGTAGCAGTGCTTTTTTTCACCGGCTCTAAGCTTACAGGTTTCTTGTTGTGTTTGATGCTGGCTTGATGCTGGTGTGCCAGTGCGGTGAACTTTTCGTAACCATGAATCATACTTACTAATTGTGGGTCACTCATATCATGATTCTGTGTACATCATTTGCAGGGGATCTTGTGTTGGCTCTGTCTCATGTCAAGTGTGGTATCATCAAATGCATTATCATATCAGCAAAATTACAATTCATTTGTTTATTTTTGTCACTGTTTGTGACTTTTTATGGCATTTTTCTGTCATTCAATAGCAAGTTTCTTCTGTATTAGTGTCAATATGCTTTGAATTATATACTGTAAATACATGAAAGTCATTTTTAGGGGCCAAAATGAATTGTATGTTAATTAAACTATATGATAGATTTAAATTGGGTAAAATCTCATAACATTTCATTGTACTGTGGAAACCTCTTACAGTGATCATGTCGGTTAAGTTGCTAAAAAAAAAATGTGGTCTTTATTTCTTATTCAGATCACCATCTAACTGACACTATATTGTAAGTAATGAAACAGTCTTGCTATTTACTGAATTGTGCTGACCGTTTCAAAATACGGTACAGCAGTTTCAAACTTCAGCTGTTTCGTGGTGGGCTTCAACCACAGGTGCTTCCACTGCAATTACAAAGAATGACAGAAATGCTATTCTTTTTTTCTATCAGATCATTTGAAGAGTTGCATGGATATCCATCCCATCTATTATTGCTTGTTCCCCATAAATCAGCATTGCAGTCGCCTCATACCGGTGCCGTCACATACCATGCCATATTCTGATCCATCTGTGACTTGGTGGGCCCAATAATCTCGCCGTATTTCTTCAGTGATGGCCGTATCATTGTGCTGTAAGTTTCTGAGGAGAGCTTTGCTTGTGTCTGTGGTATAAGCTTTCCCAGTCCCTAGCTCAATAAATATCTCACTTGCAGCATGCCAAAGCATTACAATTCTATGTTGATCAAAACAGCAGACTGACAGATGTCCTTTCAGCTTTGAAGATGGACTCAGACAAGCAGGGAAGCGAGAAAAGTGGTTCCATGAGCCCAGACAGCATTGGATCGGAGAAACGCCCAGAGGAGTTTTTCGAGCCCCAGATGCAAGGGTTCTTTGCTGGTGAACGAGTTGTACCAGAAAGCCCCACCATGGATATGCCATCATTTGTTCCTCCGAATGTTCCAACCCAAGCCAAAGAATCTGCTAGATCACTCACACTTCAGCCTACATATGGCGAGCCAATCACCGTGTCAGAGAAACAGCCGTCAGTGGAGGTGGTGGAGATCAGCAGCATCGGTGCTCCTCCGGATTTCTCGTCACAGGCAGAAAAAGTTAAAGGAGGAGATTCAACAAGGGACGCTAGAGACAGATCTGGCATGTCAGCATATTTTGAAACATCAGCGATTGAGGTTGATGAGGCTCCCCAATGTAAGGGCGAGGGTTATTACGAACTGAGCAGATCTGGTGAAGAGAAGAGTATACTTGATGCCAAGCCTCAGGAGATCAGCTACAGCACACTAGCTGGAGCTCAGGATAAACCCAGCACTAAAGAAAGTACAGCAGAAGACACTCGATTGTTCACTGTTCCTGTTCCTGACAGGAGTAATGAATGCAGGCTTTCCCCGGGTAAACTGGCCTTAGAGCAGAGGAGTTACTCACTTAACATTACTATTGGAGCAATGGATCCAAGTGGCCAAGGCAGACCTAGGAACTTCTCCCCGCTGGCCACAGATATCATGTCATACACTAGTGGAAGTCTAGATGAGTCAGCAGACTACCTCCCAGTCACTACACCCTCCGTAGATAAGCCTCCATCCTTGCCTCCTCTGATACTGGAAACTGCGGCCTCCATCACCTCAGATTCCTCATCTCCTCCAAGGACCACTGAACCAGTTTCAAAATCCAGCCCTGAACCGGAGTCACCAGAATCACCACAGCCCCTTAACAGCGCCTATAAAAATGGCACGGTGATGGCGCAAGACTTGCCTGAGATGCTGGACCTGGCTGGTACCCGTTCCAGACTTGCATCAGAAAACACCGAATCAGAATTCACCAGGAGGAAGTCATTTCAAGCTGATTTTTCAGCCTTCGCAGATGATCCACTGGCGAGCCTAGTTTCAGGGGAACTAAGTCCTGGGGCCAAAAGGAGTGACAGCCAGCTGGAAGAGATAGGCTATTGTGTGTTCAGTGAATATTCAGGACCCATGCCATCACCTGCAGATGTGTTGAGCCCCACAAACATTTCTGCACAGAGGTTCACCCCCTCCGTCCTGGAGGCGAAAGTGGCTGAGCAAGCTAGGAAATTAGCAGTCAGAGACACATCGGTGGAGGAAAAGAGCCAGCCATCGGTAGTTGCGGATGTCACTGAAGAGAAAGACCAGAGGCAAGTAGGCAGAAAAGATTCTACTGAAGAAAAGGGCAAGGTTGCAGATGAACAGTCCAAAAAATCTGTTACTCAGCCAAGTGAGTCCTTTGTGACACCAACGGTCACTGTGACTCTAGAAGAAGGTGGGAGGTCATTTAGTGACACTGAACGACAAGCAAGTGGCGAAGGCTCAGCGTCAGAAACCGAGATTGCCGACTATGAGAGGCAGATCCGCAAATTGGAGATGGAGGACAGGCCTCTCAGTATGGAGGAGGAAAGAGAACTGCAGGAGCTTCGTGAGAAAGTGAAGCTGGTCCATCAGGAAGCCTATGAGGAAGTGGATGCCGAAGATGTGTACCAGCTGACTGGTGTGGCCAAGGACCGGATTGCCAGGCCTATCAAAACTTCACCTGCTTCGTCTGTGGAGAGCAACATCGATGATGATAAGCTGCTCTCTCCAGTGCTCTCACCTTCAAAGCTTAAACAAAGAGACGTGTACGGTTCCCCCAAAAGAACAGTTTCACCAGTGTTAGGAATTAACAAAGAAAAAGAGGAGTCAGAAAGGAAAAGTAGGGAAGAGCAAGAGAAGGAAGAAGCCGAGATAAAAGTGAAAGAAGAGGCTGAGAGGAAAATTAAGGAAGAAGCAGAAAAGAAAGAGAAGGAAATGAAAGAAATAGAAGAAAAGGAAAGGAGAGAGAAAGAAGAGGCAGAAAGAATACTGAGGGAAGAGACAGAAAGGAAGGAGAAAGAGCAGGAGATGAAAGAAAAGGAGAAAGAGGTGAGAGAGATGAAAGAAAAAGAAGAAAGAGAGAAAAAGGAAAGAGAAGAGAGGGAAAAGATGGAGCAAGAGGAGAGAAAAAGGAAAGAGGAGAGAGAGCAGAGCGAAATAGAGGAAAAGGAAAGAATAGAGAAAGAGTTGCGAGAGAAGGAAGAAAAAGAAAAGATAGAAATGGCACTGAAAGAGAAGGAAGAGAAAGAGAAAGTTGCTGAGATTGACACAAAGGTTGCAGACAAGCCTGAGGAGATGGCTAGACAACCAGAGGAAAAAGCAGCCGCAAAACCTGGAGAGAAAGAAGCTGAAAAATCTGTGGAGGCTGAAAAGGGGCAAGACGAAGGTGAGGAAGAGGCGTTGGATAAAGCAGGGGCAGCAGTCGTAAAGGAGATCCCAGAAACTCGAGCTGCCATTGAATCAGTTGTAACAGTTGAAGACGATTTTATCACTGTGGTCCAGACCATTGATGAAGCAGAGGAGCCGGGACACAGCGTTCGTTTCTCTGGTTCACCTGAGGCTGAAGGCCTTTGTGTCGCTCCCGAGAAGGAGGAAGAGGAGGAAGAGGAGGAAGAGGAGGAAGAGCAGGAGTCTGTGGAATTGGCCGAAGAAGCAGACATGGAGGCTGCAAGTTTAGAGGAGGTGGTAGATGTTCTTGAGACCCCTGCCTCCCCTGAGAAGGAGGCTCAAACCATAGACACTGAAGCACCGACAGAGAGCTACGATAGAGATGAAACCACAATGGACGACTCCATCCTGGACAGCTCCTGGGTTGACACACAAGGTGAGATCTCTTTGATGGTTCATTCCTTTATAGTTGTTATTTTTTTTCCCCCATTTATTTCTTCTTCTGCTTCAAGTAAAACACATTGATGTAGTCTCATGTTTTTAATGTCTTGCTTTGCCACACTGCAGATGATGATAAGAGTATGGCGACAGAGCAGATTGAGCCTTTGCCCAAGGAGCCCAGCTCAGTCCAAAAGTCTGGTGTGGTCCAGAACAAGCATAACCAACAAAGGAAGACAGAGAAACAAGAAAAGCCAGTCAAACCAAGGGACAAGGGGGGGCGGCCTAAGGGCCGGATCTCCACACCAGAACACAAGCCTGTCCGCAAAGAGCCTGTCTACATCCCCAGAGAGGACATCCAGAAGAAAAAAGGTTCCCATAATTTCTCAAATTATAATCATGGTTGAAGTAGAAGTTATTTATAAATAATGCAGTTATGGTTTATCAGCGTACCTACTGTTTTGCTTTTCATAGAATCAGTATTGTTATACACTTTTCTTCTTTACATTGTACGTTGAGTAAAGCCATTTAAAACCGTTGCTTGACATCATCATGAGGGGTGTAAAGGTTCAGAAACCGAGATCGAAGCCGCAATTCGTCGGGAGTGTTTCACAAAACTTCCTTTGGAGACAGTGAGCACTTCAAATATATAAGCACGTATCCAAAGACATCATCCCAACAATGATCTCAGCGATCCTCTTAAGAATCCCCAAAAACGGCAGGTAACTCCTACCAATGTCTTGAGAATGACACCACAAGCTAACTTGGGACTGTGCTCAAGCAGTTACCAATGCAATCCAGGTTTTCATCGCCCTAGATATACGTCGTATTTCAGTAAAAATTACGAAGTGCCGAGCTGAGCGTGTTTCAGTGGGTGACTGACTTCATAGTTGAGTAGCATCTTATCCAGGAGGTGGCAGTGTTCGCTAACAGTTCTCTTCTCAAATCACCAAAACCTGCATTGTTACTACCTCCCTGCTTAAATGGTTCTTAACCGTCCTCTTTATTTCATTCACGTATGTTTAGTTAACCGCACCATGGCTCAAAAATCGAAGTCTGAACACAAACTTGTTACACCCCTCATCATCGTGTGCCTAACTGGGGCTCAAAAGCACAGCATCAAGTTATGTATTGTCTACCTATCCAGCCGTTTGTGTCAAAAGATGTGCAGTCTCATAATAACTCCCAGACACATAGTGATTTGAGTCAGCGGTTGTTAGTATTGTACAAATACAGATGTGACTACTAAAACGCATTCCATATTTGAACATGGTTCAGTCTCTGCCTCTGCTTTTTGTTGTGTCTCTGCTTTTACCAACGGCCTGTTCCCTCTGGCAGCTGTGATAAGGAAGACCGATCTTACCAAATCCCCATCTAAGAGGAGTGCGATGAAACCAGCCGGCCGCCAGACCCGCCCCACCCAGCACCACTCTTGTCCTAGAAGGAGACCCACAGGTGACACATTGCCGTGGTCTGTCATACAACTGGTGATTTCTGCTGGAGAGCCACCAACTCCACTGTCAGCTTCAACCTGGTTTTGCCATCCATTTTGTTTTGTTGTTCACCATGTTTTGCTTTTTGTATTTAATCACAATAAAAAAAATTACTGTCATACATGTTTCATTTCCTTCATTAGTTTTTTTGTTCACATCATCTCTTTGTTCTTTTTAGAGAAACTTAAAACCACGTTGAAATTATCATTTTGCTGACATCCTGTGGTTTGGGTTTTCAGAATTCACTGAACACTTTCCAAGTACATATCAATACTGCAATGTCAGCAAAAGCAAGATTTTAAGCTGGTGTTAAGATACTATTTAAATGCATCTTCCTTGCTGTAACCAGTTCCATCCATCTGTTTTATGTTGTTGGTGGTCTCTGTCACATCAATGAATATACTAATATTTTATATAATTATTCCATATCATTTAAAGGTTGCCTGATAGCTGTTAGGTGGGAAATACATAACATAATTTCCTGACCGCTTTGGTCTTTCATACCCACTATTTTTTCAACCTATGGTTGCCAGGCAACTAGTAATCCCTGGTTTTGTCCTATGGACCTGGTACTATAAAGACTCGGTCCCAGAGGCAGTTTGCACTTCATTTTCCCCTGATGGGCTGAATTCTGTGTCACTGATGATGAAAGCTCAGTGTACTGCTGCATTGCCCCAATTAGATTATGTTTCCAGGGTTGCCTTACATAATAGAAAATCCCCACTCTGTGGGATATCTTGCCAAATCTTTGCAGAAGAGAGCTCTCAAAGGGGCAGCAACCCGCTCCCACAGAACATTCAATTTGTCATATAGCTCCATGCCAGGTTCGGGAATACAAAGTTATATTTGTGTCCATTCGAACACATACAAACCAAATGTGCTCAAGGACACAAATATGATGATAATCCTTCAAAGTCGGACATTAAAGGGGTTCTCACTTCTTCCACTTAAGTGTATAAAGGTCAAAACATGTATTCTGATGGTTGTAATATTCCTGTTATTCTGTTATTTTGTTTCTCAGAGGGGCTTCCTGAAAGTCGTCAGCCTCTAAGTGTGGCCAGAAAGTCTCGCGATAGAGCATCGGTGAGTACACTCCATCAGCCCAACAGTGGATAGAGAAATACCATATTAAAGCTTTACTGGCAAACAGCCGGAATGATCAAGTAGTTTTCCAGTAGGGAAATTAAATGAATGTCAATCAGGACAAACTGACCCTGAAGAGAGAAACCAAAACGTTCTCCTAAACGTCAGTGACTGATTGTTCTGTCACCTGGAAACTGGACTCTCCAACATTACATCTGCCGTCCCTCAGCTTTTTGTTGTTTGTTTTTGTTGTGGTTTAGAAAAGAAAGGTTGGTAAACATGAACATTTCCTCATATTGTATTACACGATGCAATGAATGCATAATTAAGTCAAAACAGATATCAAATCTTTACCTCTTGCTACTAATATGAAACTAATACACAAGTTGCCATGTGCGTCTTTAGTGCAAACTCTGAAACAATGAACACCACAGTAATTGGGCCGAACAATTATCGTTGGAATTGAGACTTATTAAAAGCTGTTACATGTTTTCTCTTGTGACTTCCAGAGAAACCTAATCATCTCTTCAGATAAACACATTACATACTGTTGAGGCGAGTGCTGTCTCCCCTCTGTCTATCTAAGCCCTAATCCCTGCCTGAATAACAGGGAATTGCATTTCTTTATTAACGCCACTGCTAGTTTTCCTTTTGTATTTATGTTCGTTGCATTTGCTTTCTGTAAAATGTTTGCCATTGTTGCCTCGTTTAATGGGTCTTTGCAGAAGTAGACATCGCAGATCCATTTAGAACATTTTCTTTCTTACTGAGTGGGTGTCGAATCACCCTGTGACATTTCTCCAGCGGCTGTGGTCGTGACTGCATTTTACTCCTCCACCATGGTAATGACAGTTATTGTGTCTAAAATAACACCGTCTCTGCTTCTCTTAAATGTCAAGTCATGAAAGCATACTGTAAGAGGGTTCTATCACTCTGAACTCACATTACAATTCACTTTTGATTTACACGTTCTATTTACAGTCTTCGGTACATCTGTTACCATGGTCTGCCCTGTAATTTGAAATTGGCATGAGCCTGGTGAACAATATTCTTCACTTTATTTTTTCTTCCAAGTTTGTTGTTTTGCATTTTGATATCATACATTTCAAACATCTTAACTGACATGTTCACAATAAGTGTGCATGAATGGCTGTTGTGATGGGCTGTAATTAAATGTTAGTCACTCAAGATCTGATGCTACTATCTCATTCATCATCCCACAAAGGAGATGAGATCTTGTGCCCTGATAATGCATGTTAAAGCACTGTTATTTTCACCATTGTTTTGTCACCCTGTGTCCTGTATTTTGGTGCCATGCTACTCACCCACCGGGCCTCATCGTTGTGCTATCTCAGTGCCATGCCCATCGTTCACCACTAACAAAGATCCCCGCCTCCATATCCAGAGTGGCCGCCTCATTAGATAGACCTCGCCCATCCTCAGCAGAGCCTCAAAGCTTCCCAGTTTTACAGAGACTCATAGCCAAGGTAGGTGAATGGCAGAGAGGCCCTGTAGCTGCAGGAGTTCAGGAAAGAACATGAAAACATATGGATATAATTTGTTTTAAAATTACTTTTATTTGCAATATTACCGAATTAGACCGGTTGTGTCCCCTTTTGTTAAGAATCAATCTCCCTAAGCCTCACTCGCCTACGGATCTACCTTTGGTCTGTTTCCTAACAGGACGGTCGGTCGTGGAGCCCTGCAAAGACGTCCTCCGTGCCGCGACATGCCTCCATTCTGAGTCGCCGGCCATACCATGACCAGGAGGAGAGCTCCACCTCCATCACCAGCTCCGGCTCCACAGCTCCTCGCAGACCCACATGTAGGCTGCAGCTCTCTGATCAACTTACTTCTCAAAGTATTGGTATTTAAGTGGTCTGAGATAAATCCAACATGAATCTCATCAGCCTCCAGCATGAGTCTCAACTAATTTATTCTACTAATAAGAAAGCAAAACCTGTACCAATGCTGATAATTGCTTTCTTGAATTAAGCTAAAGAAAACTCAGGTCCTTACCATTGGCCTAGCTATCCTCAGTTTATCCGTTTGTTTTTCAATGAGATTCACCATTTCTATGTAACTAAATCAAAGTGTTCTAGACACAACTTAACGTGTAAATAGCAACGATCCAGATTAATTAGTTTCGAACTGGACATTGAAGAACCCCTGAATCTCCTTTTCATTCTTTCCTTCTTCCCACCCCATTTCTCCCTGATCTGAAATATTTCCTCTCTTGCCTCCTGTAGCGTTTCGCACAGAGATGAGGGCAGAGCATAGGACCGGACGGGCCCCCAGCATGACAGGTAGATGGGATGCTCCATACTTTTGTCATTATGATTGCCATTGTCATTATTGGATTAAATTGAATTGTACAAGTTTAACTTATTTTGCTAGGAACTCAGTGGCTACAATATTTTTATATATTTAATAGTCTGTTTCAGACTCATGAAATACTATATGTCTGTTGGTCTGAAAAGAGACTTCTAAAAGCCCCAAATCTCAGTATCTGATAGTAAGGATTTGCTGATAGAAGTAAGGATTTGATCTTTCATACTGATCAGCAACCCTAACCTTCAACCACACAGATATACAGTGCTGCTCTATAGCTTTCTGATTCCCCCTTTGAAAAACAAAATTGGTGATTTTCCACGACAATTAGAATATTATACGATTAATAGGACATCACCCCTTCATCTTCAGCTACAACCTTCATCCTTTGTATTCCTCCCCACCAATAACAGAATCAGTGCGCTCACGTTCGGCTCGCAGTGGCCACTCCACCCCCCGCACCCCTGGCTCCACAGCCATCACCCCAGGAACCCCACCCAGCTACTCGTCATCCTCAAGGACCCCTGGAACCCCACGCTCCCTCAGCTTGATGTCCCAGGAGAGGAAGATAGCTGTGGTCCACACCCCACCCAAGTCACCTGCAACCACACCCAAGCAGCTCCGCATCATCAACCAGCCACTGCCTGACTTCAAGAACATCAGGTCCAAGATCGGCTCCATAGAGAATATCAAGTACCAGCCCAAAGGAGGACAGGTGACGCTCTTCTCCCTCACTTACCCCAAAACCCGTAGCTTCTATCTAACTGTTTGCTTATTTCTTTCACCCCTGCAATTTTACGTTCCAATCTCTACTTGTTGCAGGCATTCTGTTTTTCCTACATGTCTCTGTCTTCATAATGATCTCAGAGAGGGTTATTTGAGAAGTTGTTAGTATGTGTAACATACATAAATTAAATATTATATGAGTCCCATGTTCTGTCCATATATCATCTGCATACAAAGGCATTTTGTGATTATCTCCTACCAGGCTTTAGCCTGGATCCTGTTCTTCAAACCTTGAAGCAAAAGCAAAGGGTGAAGTGGTATTAAAAACAAATGGAGACAGACTACAATACTGCCATGTCTCTATGTATTGTTAGAAATCTGTAGAATATACCATTGGTATGTACCAACACCAACGCTTAATGTTCTGGTTAGTGTTGTATTGTAAAATGTGTTTTTGTATAATTTCTTCTGACTTTTTCTTCTTTCTTGATGAGTATTTCCCATGGACCCTCTCTCCTACCTCTCCACACTCATAGTTGTGTTTTTATTTAGTCTCTTAGCTACTTCTTTCCACTGTTAATCCTTCTATCCTTTGCTGACTCACCAGTGTAAAAGGACGATAGGTTAAGAAAGAATGATGTGTTGTGAAAGAAAACAATATTAAACACAAAATTTGCATTGATTACAACTTAGAAAGTAAGCAAAAAACACTTTATTTTCTTAAATTTCAAAATTTCTGTTGCACTAGCATAAAATGATAGTGCAACAGAAAGAAACACCAAGTTTCACAGGGCCTTGAGCATCTATGAATATTTATGGGAACGGTTAGCCTAGAACTTCCTTAAAGTAAGGCTTTTGAGATTTAATGTGATTTAAATAATATAATTGGTAACCAAAGCCCAGCTCTGCAGTTATTCACAGTTTTTAGCCTCTTTTAGTTTATTATTTTGATTCTTCATGCTCCTAGCAAGTGAGCTCACACACATGATTATGTTAAGCTGGGGTAAATGTAAAGAGAGCCGCGTGTGTTGTAATTTGTGAACCACAGACTCAGAGAGCTCTGAGCAGTATTTGTCACTTCAGTTTTTCCCCCTGATTTGATTTGAGAACTGAGGATAGCGCTTCAGCCAACAGACATCTGCATTTCAAACTGTGTTTTCTATTGCTGCACATAATCTGCATTAGCAGGGTGTTCGGGAGTGTATTTCCTACACTACAATTTGACAAATATTTTTTTCCAGTCTGAAATACAGTCAGCGTTGCAACAGGAAGAATAGTGATGAAAACAGCAGTGTGTCTGTATCCATCAGCTCTTACAAGCCTCCACTGATGACCTGATTAGGAGTCTTGAGGACTTGGCTGACATCTTTATGACTTGCCAGGTCTCTCTGCACTGCTCTGTGCAGTCAGCCACAAAATAGGGAGGGATCAAGCTCCAAATGCCTGCCTGTCATCTGCAGTCTGCAGGAGAAATGGCCTGAGTGGAGTTTCTGTGCATGTTTGCATGTGTGTTTATGAATGCAAGCATGCATGCCGGGTCATAATCAGTTACTGTGCTATGTCAAGACCAGCAGTATTGTCCGTAACACACAAGAGTTATTAGGAGGGCAAAAGATGCAATGTAAGCATATGTAGTCCAGTTTGTACCTCCAGGTGCCGCATTGGAAGGTGTTTTAGCTTTAACGTTGTAGCTGTGGATGAGGTCGGCAAATGCTTGAGGTGGAATTTGTGTCCTTTGTTTGTGTGTGCTTGTGTTTAGCTGTGAACATGACACACGTTTTGACATCTGTTATCTGTAACACAGTGTGTCCTGTAACGCGCTTACCGCCTCTTTAGTTGCACGCAGCAATTTATGACATTATTTCTTGTGTCTGAGCTGAGAATTTGCACAGTAAATCCTGTGTTAACCCACAGCCCCACAGTGCATGTGTGTGCACGTGTGTGTCAAACTGGAAGGCAGTAGGTGTCTGCTGTCAGACAGTGATGGCAGCTTTTGTGTAGACACACACACAGAGGGGAGTGTCTGAGCAGAGCAATTGTCCTAATTCCCCAGCTTCTCTTTGGCCACAAGCTGCATGACACAAAGTTAAAATGTAATCTGCCTCTTAAGGCAGCGGCTTTATGGTATTTTGATGAGATGACTCAAAGCGTTAAAGGCATATGTGGGTTTTATGACATTCAGAAAGAAGTGTCAAGGCTACTATTTGTGTCTCATAGGTGGATTTACAAAAGCACCTCAGAGAGGGATGAATCATTACTGAATGTTATTTAGAAGACAATAATAGGAATACAATAAAAATAGTTCTGGCATTTGAATACAATACAGTATGTATAACTTATTTTGGTTAGTTCTACATTCATTTAATAAAGTAGACACATTTAATGGTTAAGTGGTCCCTCATTGTCACTATGGGACCACTGTGCTTTATACCCGTAGAATAGCAGAACATATAGACAGAGGATCCTTTTCAAGACATCATTCGTGTTTGACCAGTTTTGCTCCAAAGTCCCCAAGAGTTAGTCAGTCAAGCTAAACTTCAAAGTGATGCTGCAATAAGGTTCATGCAGTCTTTTTATGTTATAAACCACATAACGTTTCTTCTAAACTAGCTGCAGCCGTTTACAGAGATGAACAGTTCCTTTTGAAGTGTCGGCACTGTTGCCACTGGATGAGGTGTGTTAAGGATAGAAGGGTGGTAATCCCATTCCCTGGTGTGTTTTGCTTTCCCTCTTCCTTGACAGCAGAATATTTGAAAGTGTTTAGAGAAATGGGAATGAAGAAGTCATCTCAAAGATGATCTTTAAGTTCCTGAACACACAGTTTGACAATTTTGAATGAAAAAATATGTTTTTGCTGTGGTCCTCTTCTCAACCCACTCGTCTGACGTGTTACCTCCTGTGACAGAAATATTCCTGAACTACCCGAACCAAGAAATGCAGTCGTATTTTAAACTCAGTTCCTGTTGGTTTTTCAATATTCTGGTGGGTTTTGATCTGCCTTTATTATACATAGAGATGGTCTCCAGCCATAGTGGCCTAGCAATATTTAAGTTCCCAATTTGTTTTTATGTGATAGCAATAATCCTCTCAACCTGTATTAGTTCCTAGCAGCTCCACAGTCTAAATAGTTCCAGTTTCTAAGCCTCCCTCAGCCCATGTCTGACCTTTGCTTGGACACTGACCTGTGCAATGGTTGTCCTCATAGAAGCACAAGGACCAAAATATGCCAACCGGGGCCAAACACAAGTCCTCTTGGATCTGGAAGTCAATGCTTCGCCTCATCTCCGTTACCCTGTGCCTGTCAGCGGCACACAGTGTGACCTGGACCCAAGACCTGCTGGTACACCTCAGCACTGTTAATTATGACAGCGTGTGTTTAATAGAGCCTGGTAGTGGTGTGCCACTGAAATCATTAAAAGCCTTCACAGTTTAATTCTAATCAATTAATACAGTTCATACATTTGAGAGACTATGCTTGAATGATTATATTTCCATTTCAATGAGTCAAAGTAAAATAAAATAAAAAAAACATTAAATAAAATAATTAAAATGACTAATGAATAATTCTGTTAATTTTTTCCTTGACACAATTAATTGCTACTAGTATAATTTGTAATATTTAATAAGTCAACCCACAGAGCAGCAGCAGAAGCTGTTTGGACAACTGTCGCATGAGCCAGTCATGTGGTGGAAAGAGCCAATCACAGTTCTTGCTTTGTTGATTAGACTTCATGCAATTGTTAGGTGCCTGCATCTTGAAATTGCATCATTTAATACAAAAATGTGAGGCAGGAAACAAATTGACTAATATATTATGATGGACAGACCTTTTAAATTTAGTGAAATACGATATGTAAATGTTTTTTTTAATTGATGAATGTATTAATTGATTGCACCTTTCAGGGTCTCTTTAAAAGAATACTCCAAGTATGTTGGCCTGTTTATCAACTTAACCATGATGGGACTGCAATTATAATCAGTGTGAATGGCAGCTTGTCTGTTCCACCGGCTCATTGGGCACTACGTTTGATGAGAAAATTTAGGTTTGGAGTTTTTCAAGACTTTTTTTTAATGTCTTTCAAAACTCAAATCAGCAACAGTTAAGGAAGGGCATTCTAAAACATTTTATATTTACATTGTGCATCAGTATCCTCTATCCTCTCTCTTGTCAGTGGTGTTATGACAAGCACTCCTGCCCATCCACCATGCAAGAGGCCCATACTATCTCTGTATTTCTCCATAGATTCATATTTTTTACAAGAAGTTGGATTTACTGACAAAGTGCAGCTCCCAGGATAATCTGAAGCGCTCTCCCCGTGGAGGCAATGTATGTACCCTTCTGTCGTGACCAATTGTTTTCCCTCTCTTGATCCTTAGATGGAAAGGACCATGATTGGATTCTAGTTTGTTCCTACTGTATATTTTTAGTCCAAGACCAATTAAGTGACGTGCAACAAGTTACTGTTTGTTATGCAATGCAAATCTGGATGCGTAGCTTGATGGCTTAGTATCATAGTACCTTAGTTTGTTGTTTTTCCACCACCATTTGATTCTCACCCTTGAACCGTATCACCTTGTATGCAATTATTTGTCTCCCTTTGTACACTTTGTGTGGGGTTAACCAAAGTCACTTTTAAAGTTTAAACAAGTGTTCTATGATGCTTTATTGTTACTTGCATGCACATGAGCAGCTAATACAGACATAGCAACTGGTCTGACAGCTTCTGATTGTAGCCACCTTCCTGCTGTGAGAGCAGTGCCATAAAACCCCAAATACCCCAACTGTCTGGCACCAAGGTGGCCTCATGGTCAGATGACCCAAAACCACATGCTGGCAAATGTCGAGGAGCAAGTCACTTTATGTCCGACCATGTCCCATCTAACAACTGTGGCTTGACTTCTCATTGGCGGGGGCTAAATAAGTAGGAAATATTACCACAGGAATCAGTGCCATCATTTTTCTTTGTTTAGTCCCCATGTAATCTTGATTTACTGTACATAATTGTGTCTTGTCTTGTGTTTGGTATTTAGTTCTCCCTGTCTTGTTGCAGCCATGGTAGATGTTCCCAGAGACCAGAAGCTGATATACCAATGAATGAAATGCATTAAAATGTCTTGCTTTTGCATTCCTTGGTAATGGCTCTGATGTTCACTAGAGGGCATTTTCTTTTCCTGAAATACTGGATTCTGGATGTCCCTTAAATTACATTTGGCTTGACCTCTCATCTATCCTTATTTTCACTGGCTTTGTCCTCCTACTTTAGACCAGAAGGGCTCATTTATTACACATTAACTATGTGGCTCTCTTAAGGGGAAGCAGCAGCAGCATGCATTGTGCTGTCTTGTATACTAGACAACTAGGTACTACTATATATTAGATTCTAGCGGTATATCTGTACTCTCGTTCAATACTTTTGGTTTTATATCAAATAATTTTATACTGAGTATTACAATATTTCAAAGAATTTTTAAGTATTGTTTTGATCTCCTCATGGCCTTTCCTCTAATCTCTAGAATTAGTCTTTTTTTCCACATAATGCATTAAATATGCATATTTGCGAGTCTTTCTCTCAACCAGTGTTGTTCCCATTGCTTTTACTGTGCTTCTGGGTAAAATGTATTTATCGTTAGTGTTATGTACTGAACCGACTCTGCTGTGTCTGCATCTCACTCCCGCTTTCTCTCCCTGCAGTTTGAGAGCCATTTACCATAACAGCACACACATATTGTGTCATCCTAATCGAACGGTCTCAAGTCTACACTGCATTAATTTTGCATCTAGTTGAGTCTGAATGCAGGACGTGCAATTTATGGCAACTTATTCATGTAGGTTCTTGTGGAGTTGTCTCTTCATGTGACACACAGTGTGATGTCACGATTTACTCAAGGTTTTGCGTGCTCTTATGGACTCAAAGTCTCGTTAACAACAAATTGATTGCAGCAGTATATCAAAACTCCATTATACTCTGCACCCACAGCATTTATGACCTTCAAATCCCTTAGTGGCTGAAAGGTACACAAATTAGTTTTGGCTCCAACTGGAAAACACCTTTTGTTGCAAGGAAACTCAAAAAGGTGTTTTCAAAGGCTGAAATGTTGATTTCTCGAGGTGGGCCGAGAATAAAGACGATCTTCTTGACGCCAGATACTCCCAGTTGATGCTGAGTAGCGTTATGGGTCTATCTTGTCTATCAGCTTCGAGTCATTGTATCCATGCTGTTTACCTAGGGGACAACAGGTGAACCAGCAGGTAAAATACTACTGCCTACATTACAGTCAAACAAACTCAGATGTCCAGGACATATGATCTAAACAGTGGGAGGATACAAGCTTTTTGAGAGACATTTTAAAATGAAGTGCCATGCCAGAAAGCCTTATTCCTCACCTCCACCCCTGCAGGTTCTCATCCCCAATGTTAAACTGGACTATAGCCATGTTCAGTCTAGGTGTGGGTCCTTGGACAGGCGGGGATACTCGGCAGGAGGTGGAAACGTGAGTCTTGTGCCATTGGTCCATTGTCTTAGCGTTCATTCATGTCAGTATAATTTCTCTGTTGTGTTGTGTTGTGTTGTGTTGTGTTGTGTTGTGTTGTGTTGTGTTGTGTGTGTTTTTTTTCAGTGTTTTAGTGCTTCATTTTCCTTTTCCACCTCACTTTACAGTTTATTGTTAAGTCACTTTAAGGCAGCAGTGCTGGTGCCGTTTACCTGACCGTCATTCCCCGTTACTGGTTTATCTCCTGCGAGGAATTTAGATAATAAAGGCCAGCATTGGATATAAAATAGGACTGTAGTAGCATTCTACCTATATTTACTATGATTGGTGGAGGCTTTAAAAATTTTTCACTAATACCTTTAATACTTGTTTTTTTATACATTAGTAGAGGATCTACATGCATAGAAAGAGACTCAACATCTCTCGTCTAAAACAGCATGCTGCATGAAGCACTGGGTTAGGTTGATGATAACAATAAATGATAATTAAAAAGTATTTTTTGTCGTAACATCACTTCCCTTACGATAGCTTATTGTCATCATACATCTAATTATTTGCCTCTGGGCTACTGGGAACACAGAGAAATGTGTATCATCTTCCCTCCAAGAGGTTTAAAAAAGAAAGTGATGCCGGCGGCATTACATTTTTAACTACAATCAAGGTTAACCTGTGACTGAGATCAACAATATCATGGGACACAGCAAATTCATGGTTGTTGTGAACATTTCCATTGGATTTCTGTTTCCACATGAACTAGACAAGTAACAAGGGAAGGCTGAGGACACAGGCTCTGTGGATGAGAATCCTGCAATCTCCCCACTTCAGGACTAATAAAGGATTATCTTATCTTATTTTATGAGTGGATTCCCTCAGTTTGATGAATAAACCAATGTTGGAGATGGAACGGCATTGTACTGTTTGCAGACAGTTAACTATCAAGGGTGAGTGACAGGCAGGCAGGAAAAGTCTGTAACATTTGGCCGGAAAAAAATCATAATTTGGTGGTGGTCTCTGCTGTCAAAACATAATGTTCATATATCAAGTTGGGAGATTGATCTGCTCCTCTCACATTTTGAAGGGCATGAAAAGACTAATGCGATTGGCCACGATTGTTACCAGACCCTAACACAACGCAGTGATATGGTATAATAAAAGATATTTCACAACCACTCTCATATCTGTGAGTGCACTGTGCATGGTGAACTCTGTTTGTGACTTGGTTAAAAAAATGAAGGCTTCAAATTAGCCGTTGGAAAGCTTTGAACACAGTCGATGTAAATCAGATAAATCTGAATTAAGTTAATATTTTAATGAAGAAAACTTGATTTATTGTATTTGTCGGGATCAAGTCTTTAGTAGAGGAGAGGGTTTTTCATCGAAACACTTCTCTTCTCTTTTTAAGAGCTAAAAATGTACGAAAGGGTATTTAAGCTCTAGGTACTGCTTATTACAATAATGTGACAGGATGACAAGGTGCAAAATCACCAAGTGTGGTTGAAGCAAATATTAATGTTTTACAATGTAGGTCTATATACGCCTGAGTGGACTCTCAAGTCCCGTCAACTTGTAGTACAACAACTAATATTTAGATAGTTTTTCTTATGAATCATGCAAAAATAAAATGCATCAAATGCCGTGTTTTTCTCTGTAAATAATGTGACTATGATCATAGCTATCAAAAAGATTGCAACAACACAGTTAATAGATTTCATAAAGATGCGTTCGCCGAAGAGACGAGGCAACCTGCTGCGTGACGTTGACCCACGCTGACACAGAGCACATCTCATCTTTGTCTTTAAGCTCACGCTGCATATCTTTGCCAGTGGCGTGCATGTGTAAGGGACACCTGACCGATGAACAGGCCCGTTGTGCATAGCGTACTCTGTGTTTGTGGTTTGGAACGCGGCTCGTGAACCGCGCTTGCTCATCATCGTCCCCCTTTTACCGTTCGTTGTCTTTCCTCTCAGGCCCCGTAACAAAGCAGACTAAAGATGAACACCGAGTCATTAGTTACAGGACAGGAGACATATCAACTAAATCGGCGACTTGGCAAAGTGATTGCTGACCACAGGCGTGACCCAGTGATTCATCTCAGGACGGGTTGTATCTCTTCCCGTTCACTGTGCTGTGTCTGAAGCTTCCAGCTCCGCTCCGTTTGCTGTCTCATCGGTTCAATCCTTACACATCTCTCTGTGGTTTCCTCTTTCACATAACAGCACATCCTTAGCTGCTTTCACCTGGGCATTCCTTCTTTACTGTCTCCTTCAATGTCATGGCGTTTTTTTGACAGGTTTTCGGAATGTGCCCAAACAAATGTTTTTGCTCAAGACACAGTTACAGCACAGAGATTGTATTCAATCTTGGTTTGGGTGGTTTATCAGACACTGGCAGGTCTGCACTACCAGAAGAACAAAAAGACTGCTATTTAACAGTCACTGGTATTCTCCTCTTCTGCTGTCATGCCTTATTTTCTAATAATTACATGCAATTTAGATATCACTGGGTTGGAATGAGAAAGACTGCAGCCTTTAATTCCCAGTTGATACCCAACCATGTTCCTCAAACAGCAGCTGCAGTTTAGTGCAGATCAGACATACTACATCGCTCTCTATAATTGAGAACGGGGAAGATACGGTTTGAATCTTCTATGTAAGCATGATTTGAGCTCAGTGGGAGTTTATAACCTCATTGTGTAAGGTACGCTCTAACCTTCTCTTTTCCTGACTTTGCTTCTTCCAGGTGATGATACAGAACAAGAAGATTGACTTGAGCCACGTGACTTCCAAGTGTGGCTCTCTAGACAACATCCATCATCGGCCAGGTAACAATCAGCCAGCACTTGTCCGAGGGAACTGAAGGGGAACACTGGGGGGGACAATGGTGGAAGAAAGGTCAGTGAAGCGCGCTTGTGACCAGAAGGTTGCCGGTGAAATCTCCTACCTTGCAATATAAGTTAATATGGGGATGTCCAGCACTCTCTCAACACTCCCTTGCAAAAAGTGATACAAAAAACACCAATGCAAACTATGTAAATGCAAATACACCTGAATCAGAACTCATTATCCATATAAGGTATCTAGACACACAGGTAAATGGGGCTAAGGAGTCCCACAGATGGTGTAAGACTTAACTGTAAACAGAATAAAAGCAGGCCATCAACTTTATTGCACTCTAGCTGTAATAAAGTGCAATCTAATCCAATTTAAATTAGGAATGTACTTTGCCGTTTCTGTTTAACTCATGAATTAACACTCCAGGCGGATGAAGCTCAGCCTCTCTGTTGAAGCAAGCAGTAAATTACATCTGGATTGACAGCTTGATGTGTCCATCCACAGGCGGCCGAATGTGGGAGGTGGTGTGATTGCTGGGGGCCAGCTTGCGTTTTGTGTGTTTCTAACCTGATGTGTGATGCTTATGAAGTGTTGATGAACTGGATTGGGTCACTCCTGGAGAGGGTCATCACTGACTGTGAACAAAGAATCACACACTGTGTGATTCTTTGTTCATGATGTGTCTGTCCTCAGCCGGTCATTCGGATCTGGGATCAATGTTTCATGTTTTTTAGGTATTACTAAACAAAGCTCAGGTTTAGTCCGATTTTTCAAGACAAACATGACACAATTTGGGATTCGGGACAACTGCTCATAATTCGGGTCTGTCTAGAATATTGCAGGACGTCCGGTCACCCTATTTTTGGGGGTGAACTGGCCTTTCAAGTTATTACTGCTGGAAGCAATAACATTCCTGTTGATCAAAAACACTGCAGGCCTAATTTTACAACACTACCAGACAGGGATTAATTTCCTCCCCCTCCCAGATGGTATTGTGGTGACTGCTTGAGGTCCTGCAGCACCATCTTCTGGTCCCTCTCTGTCTGTCCATTCTATAACCTTTGTTCACTGAGAGCATGCTCATCCAGTACAACATTACGCATTCACTTTGCCAGTTAAATCTGTTTCAACAGACCAGGGTTTTGCACAAAGCAAACTTTCCAACCCCCGTTGACTTTTCTTTCAGCACAAGTCAGTTGCTACCTCGTTGAAATCTCTGCACAGTTTTTACACTTCCTTTTCTCCTCCCCAGGGGGCGGTAACGTGCGTATAGAGACAGTAAAGTTGGACTTCAAAGACAAAGCCCAAGCCAAGGTGGGTTCCCTGGATAATGCTCAGCAAACTCCTGGGGGTGTCACGGTGAGTGTCAGTTCCATCCAACCAATCCATGATTCAAAGGAACACAAGCTTTTGAGAGATTGTCTTACTAGTAAATGTATGTATACTATTGCATATGTATATACAGTGTATATATATATGTGTAATTCTAATCATTGTAATCTTAAAAGATATATGCTTAATCTGATCTACTGTCGGGTAAAACTGTTGTAAATTGCAATAAAAGTGGATTAAGTATGCATGGAATATATACAAAGAAATGTGTTTACAACAAGCCAATCTTCTAAAAACTTGTCGTCCTTTTTCTGTGATGGTTGCAGTAAAGGTATAGTGTTCACCACTGTCAATAAGTAATGGTGAGGTGAATCCAAACATTCAGATTCATCAAGTATTCAGTTTCTGGTTTTGAAGTCAACACAGGATTTAGAGCAACAGACTCTGAGTAAAGTCGAGAAAACTTCTCTTAAATTAGACATTTAGGCGTTGTTCTATTTGCTATCTAAAGCTCAAACCCACTAAGATACAATGCACAAAATAATTACAATTCTACATTATACGAAATGATTGATTTTCTTCTTCTTCCCATTCACATCTTTCGTCACACAACCTGCCTCTGATAGATTGAGAGCCACAGGCAGATTATTCGCGACCACTCCAAGCCACGGGCAGAGACCGGAGCTGAGGTCACTGTCCAGTCGCCAGGCCTGGTGTCCCCCCAGCGCCACCGGGACAGCAACCTGTCATCCTCCGGCAGTCTCAACGTGCTGGAGTCACCGCAGTTAGCAACCCTGGCTGAGGATGTCACTGCAGCTCTGGCCAAGCAGGGTTTGTGAACACTGGTTCTCTGGATCCCTGATCTGCACCCCTGGACATCCTCGCCATGATCCCTCAAACTTTTCTGCCCACTTCTGCCACCCTGAGGCCAACCTCAGCTTAACCACAGCCTCTAAACATCTCCACTTCAAGATCCATCACTCAACTATAAGTAGAGACTCGAATTAGGAGCTACTGTAAAATCTTCTTGATTTTCCAAAAATGTGCTATTTCTGATTAATTCTGTTGGCCTCTCTCTCTTTTTGAATGATGTTGCATACAGTAGAATAGTTCAGTCTGAGCACTGGTCCTAGGTTTAGTGGTACATACAAAGTTGTGGACCAGGTATTGGCATAACTGGTCCTGGATCAGTGTTTTGAAGAAGCTACAGCCTTTTTTCTACATTAAGTAAGAAGTAATGTGGCCAGCACACCATGCAGCACGTGTTGTTGCTCAGTAAACGTGCATGGACGCCAAAACCCCCTAACAAGCCAAGCATCCTTACTGCAAGTCATTTTTGTCATCCAATATATAATATATTTAACAAATATATATAGAAACATGTATAAAAATCAAAGTTCTTTGCCATCTACATGTCCTAAAAACATTTTAAAAGGAAGCGACAATATGGCTATAAAATTACATGTAAAATTGCATTACTGCAAGAACTAGGTCATGTTATGACGAGCATGTATCGATTCTAATATTAAAAGAGGCTATTTTGTAATCTAAAAAAAAAAAAACGATTTTAGTATGTTATTTCCTCAATTATTGGATAATGATTAAACAAGTTCATGTTTTGTAGTTATTAGTTGTTTACAGTGTAATGCTTGGTGACAGTGTCAGACAGCTGATTTGGTGTTGCTGAGGAATGCATCTCAGTCCTGTTGAAGAGCATCACACACTTGTTCCTGCTCAGTAGTTCAATATAGACGGCAGTTTAAACATCTGAACGGTATTAAACACTGGAGCTAATTCCACAAACCTACAGCTAAAAGTATCTCGTCTTTACAGCTGCAGATATTGAACTCGCGTCAATGAACAGTACAGACGTTCCTCTGCTAACAGGCTGACGTTGCACCGCAGCGGATGACGCTACGACTGCAACCTGAGATTTAGCAGAAGATGCAGCTAAGATCTGTCTGTGTGTGCGTTTGGTGCAGATCCCATGCCGTTTTACAACATATGCTACCGTATCTGGATGTTTTGTTGCAATATGTGGGCGATGAAAGTGGGGAAAAAAAATATTTTGAAAAATCCATTAAAAAGACAATTCAAAGACGTAAAACAAACTGGCCGAGGGAACTCGGATCTTGTTACATCTGTTCGGAAAAAAAGTGTTTGGGTGATCTAGTTTCTTTTTCAGACACCATTTGTTGTGTATCCTGCCTCCTGCCCAACTACTGCCCCCACCTGCGATTGTTTGTTTGCTTCTGTGTTTTTTCTGCATACCCCATCTCTGTGTGCCCCCTTCCCACCTCCTGCTCCACCCCCAGCAACTGTAAATGTATTTAAAAGGTCAAGTAGATGTACGCAGTTTTTCTCTTGTTGACCAGTTACAATAATTAATGACAATAAAAACGACAAAAAGTGAAACTGGCGTGCTGTGTTCTATTACAAGACATTAACGATCAGAAGTTAAATTTTTGGAAATTCCTTTATTTGCTTTCTTGTTCAGAGTCAGATGAGACGATCTCTCTAATCGATACAGTCATTGTACACGTATTTCCAGGAATATCAAACTATTCCTTTAACATGCATCTGCCTGAATTAATTATGCAAAGGATTTGCATCAAATAAATCAGACATTTGGAAATAAAATGGGAGTTTGTGAAAAGTTTATTGTGGCAGAGGATACAATAAGTTAAGACCTAGGGATGGGTTGGATTCATTTTGATGGCCAGTCCTGGGCCAAACCTTTGGGTCACTTCACTGGCAGATGGAGAGCCGGTCAGGCTGCAAATGAAAGGAGGGGGTGGTCATCATCATCCCACCTTTCCCTCCATCACTGCTCCACTTTAGAAAACCAGTGACGATAGAAATCCCCAATGAGACACAGTGACTTGTGTGAAGATTAGGAAATCTCATGGGTAATCAGGACGGCTTGCCGAACAGCAGAAAAAAGAGGAGGAGGAGAGGGAAAAAAAGCACCAGTTTGAAAAAAAGAAGAAAAAAAAGTGTAGACCAAAGCAAAAAGGGTTCAGGAAATGACATCTCATAGTCCTTTGTTCCCCCGCTTCCTCAGGTGACACAGGAAACAGCGAGTGGATGTCGCGACACCATGGGGTCTGCACATACACGATGCTCACCAGCGCAGTGGCAGGTCCTTACACAGACATGATGTGCTTGACAAAGGCTGCAGATGAGGACCAGGGCAGCACACAGAGAGGAAAGAAGAGAGGGGAAATTAATGAGCAAAGAGAAGGATAAGTACATCATCCAATAAATTAAGTGAAAGGATTTGTTTGAAATGACCACAGCTATAAATAACATTAAACACTGTATATAGACCACAGCCAGTACAATGTGTTTGGTCTGGTTTATGCACCATACAAAATACTATATATTCACTTGATTAGGATATCTATCAATGTCTGGGTATGCATTGAAAGGATCTCAGCATCTTTCCTTATATTAGGGTTATTTTATTCAAATAATGGAAAGCTCTCTCCAGAGCCAAAGCAAACTGACAGATTGATATTCTACGATTAAACTGAGCTTCAAGGTGAAAGCGTAGCTCATAATGTGGTACGTTGAGGCTCACCCTCGTAGTTGACACAGCCGTTCTCGTCCTCCTGTCCTGCCATGAGAGCGTCAATCTCAACCTCAGTCATCTTCTCTCCTGTAGGGGGAGGCAGAGCACAACCAGTATTACTAACACGCACAGGGACACACACACACACACACACACACACACATACACACACACAGGGACACACACATACGTATACAGAGAGACACAGCAGTGCCCTTGGCCTGACTCACCCAGTGTTGACAGAACAATGCGCAGCTCAGCACCCATCACTGTGCCGTTGCCCTCCTTGTCAAAGACGCGCAGACCCTCAACGTAGTCATCGTATCCGGCCTTGTTTGGGTTGTTGATGATGGACTGGAGCATGGGCAGGAAACCCTCGAACTCTACTCTCTTGGCGTTCATGTCTGCATGAACGGAGCGAGAAATGGCACGATGTCAGTTCCACTCAGAGGTGAACAAGCCAGGCAGGTTAACAAAATCGTTGTCGAGACATTTTCAGCATCAATTATATATATCCCCCTTTCTACTACAGGTGCTACTTCTTGACAGGCGTTTAGACAGTTTGCACGGATACATGTTTCATATTTTATTGTATTTCTCACCTATAATCCTAATGTATGTGTGTGACTGTGCCACTTTGCAGAGTGAGGTAGAGCACTGGTTCTGTCAGTAATGATTGAGCATCAGGTGCTATTTTGGTTTAAAGGTTACAGAGATTTACACCCATCTGTCTGCACGGACCAGTTCAAAGAGAAGAACATGAGAAGAACAATTCTCCGCTTTTTTTAATGATATTATCAAGCAAAATGTGTGATTAAAAACCTGACTAAATATACAGTTTAAGGTGCAACACCAGACCAATTCCTGAATGGAACAGAGGCTTTGTTGCACTGACCTCTAAGGGTTGAAATGACCTGACCTTACTAAACATATATACGATGTGCACAGGTGTTTACATTTGCACATTTGAGTCGACTACACTCAGCTATAATGTTGCATTGCATAGTGTACGTATATCATAGTGGTGAACTTCTTAATCTGTCCTGGCACTATGGGTCTAGATGCACTTTAAAGTTTATTCAAAGGTGGAGATTTTGTGACTTCTGTATTTGCTTCATTTTTGTGGCAGATCAGGTCGATGTGTTTTCTCTCTAAATATAAAAATAAATTTCAAAGGAGAAAAACAACAGCTGATTTGACTAAACACGACTGATTCCAGCCATAACATTTTCTACTGATAATGTCTTCCTCTTAATACATACCCACTTTAAAGTTTCATCACAAAAACTGTGCCCCCCACCATGAACACCAGAGATGAATAAAAAACTAAAATTGATTAGTGCACACACTCTAAACATCTCCTCAGACAAATCTACCCTTTGAACTACTATAACATGTACTATATACTGTTATAATGTTTATTTGAAAGGGCTGCTAGTCATTACTAGCAAGCACACTGATGCCATACAAAAACATACACAATTATACATTTGATAATTATTATGTCTGCAGTAGCCTTTCAGTCCAAAGAATAATTTAATTATTGGTTATTAAATTGTTTAAGGAAATATTTGTATCAAATTCACACATAACAAGTAGGAAACATCTCAAGAATATCTTCAAAACTTTGAATCCATAAAACCCTAACATAAAGACAGACAACTAATTCAGTGACAGAGCAAATGCTGTAAATATCTCTTACCATCAGGGGAGGGGTTTCCCAGCAGTGTGTTGACCTCCTTGTTGGTGGGGTTCTGTCCCAGAGCGCGCATAATGTCAGCGATCTGGATGTAAGCCACCTTGTTGTCGCCCACCCTGTCGAACAGACCAAAGGCCTCCCTGTAGTCTGCATAGTGGAGGAGAGGAGGAAACCATCACCTTCATGAATCCAGTATTCATAAACTGGTTTCTGTTTGTCAGGTACTCAGCAGTGGGCGTGAGACTGCTTGCTGCATCTTGTGATGTCATCCTTTTGTACAATATCATTTTTTAAATGAATATTGCTTGAGGGACTTTACAATATTCAGCGGCATTATACATTTAAAGGTAATCTTGAGAATTAAAAAAAGAATTATCCAACCAAAATATCAGTATTGCCAACTCCAGAAGCTCCAAAAGTCTCTAAATGTAGCAAGAAATTTGCCGAGGCGGTAACATTGACAGCCCGTCCCATCAGTCCTCCCCCAAAATTGTCATAATTAACGTAAACAACAAACATGGCTATTTATAGTACGAACAGGTGTAAAGCTAGCAGCTTGTGGAAGACTCTGGTAATGAGCAATGAGTACACAGAATATGTGCAGGCGGGTAGGTAGACAGGCAGGTAGCTCCTCCAATCAGTGACATGATTAGACGGGCTTATTACAGTCCTGTGACGGCCACAAATACCAGATATTTTTTTGTCAGAGCTTTTGATTGCTGGCAGGATGAAATGAGAATTTCAAGAAAAATATCAACTATGTTTTTGTACAGAAGATTACCAACCCTACCTTTAATTTAATTCCATAATCTTGACTTGTTGTTATTTTACACACACACACACACACACACACACAAACACACACACACACACACACACACACACACACACACACACACACACACACACACACACACACACACACACACACACACACACACACACACTGTCCTGCTAATTCATATCATGTTGAGGTGTATAGGGCCAGTGCTTCGTGTTTGGCTGCAGCAGTGAGGTTGAAGATTGTAACCAACTGAAACTTCTCTCGCGTACCAAGAGGAGAAGGGAACTATGGAGGCCGATGCCCAATTTAGAAATGAAATTGATTTAGAATAAATGTATGTGTTCTGTTTTACATACAATATAAATCTCAGCATCTTCCGTTGTCTGTGTGAAACGTGCTTTTCCCACAATAGGAGACAGTGGTTGCATTTCACTAGTAGCTGTGGCTGTTGTACACCTGCCAGCAGGTGGAGGCAGCTTGTCTGCAAACTAACAAGGGAAAAATACAACAAGGGCAACTTATAACAAGGGCAATATGTCTCTATAGATTGTGGAATTATGGACTGACTCCTGCCCAACTCTGTCACCACTTACTATTTCTATCGCAGCTGTCTCTCTCTCTCTCTCTCTCTCTCTCTCTGCAGAGCTCTTTTAAAAGGCCACCTTGGAATTGACAAACATAGCTGAGAATACGAGCCCCCTCCTTTTAAAGGCAAGGCTCTCTGTGGGTGAGCTGAGTAAAAGTAGGGAATGCTGACTGCAGTGTTACAAGCAGCCGATCAGACGACAGGTCTGGTCAGGTGGTGCCCTGTCAGGTCGCATGGGACCAAGAGCACGTAGGGTTTTTTTCAGTGGTGTCCAGCTGTGGTTTATATGTTAAGTCTGAATGTTTTTTGTTTTTTTACTTGCTTTTTTACAGCTAATTTAATGTATTTCTTTTGTCCTCTCTTGATGGTGACAATACGCACAATCAGCTTGTGTTTGTTTGGAATGAAGCCCTCCTGATGTTTTCCACTGGATGCACAATACATTACTTTTTATGCACTTTTGCTTGCAAAATGTTGCTTTGACAACCGCTGACAATGACTTGATTAGCACTTTGTTTTATATAACTAAGCATTCAGCCAAGAAACTATGATTTCTTTTTTTTAAAGGACCACCATGTTGGGGATGCTTTCTTTGTGGCGTATCCATTTGAGTTGTTATCTGTTTCAACCCAAAACAAAAAATCTTCTTCATCGCCATTATTTTACTCTCAAAATGTAAATTATGGCTTGTCTAATTGTCCAGACAGCTGGCCAAGAGAAAAATAAGGGAAGGAAGTATTGAGTTTTATGGGCTGTTTGTTGTGTCATGGTAGCAGGTTGTAAAATGAGGCGTACTTACCATCAATCTGGTCTGGACTGAATTCCACCTAGAGGCCAATACAAAGCAGCCATATTAGTATAACACATACAAATGCGAGAGTTTTGACATGCCATCGAATCAGCAACACAACCACAGGCATTCACACTTAATGTAGACTAATTAATCAGGTCTACAGAGGGATTAAACTAGTCTCTCTGCCCAAATTAACTTCACATGATGGCATCCGATCTGTGGAGGTCCATCTTTAGCTCCATTGACATGTCCACATTTGGTGTCTCCACATTTGGTGTCTCCCTGCACTCTGTTAGTCCAATCCCAAGAACCGGGAGGGGGCGTGGTCTAAATCATGAGCTGTCCAAGGTTCCAGTCCTTCGCCTCAGTCATCTGAAGTCCTCTAAACCGGCTGCTACTCTCACGTTACTCACTCTTAACTGTGCATCTTCTCATAAATACATAAATGTGTTGATTCCAGTTGGATTTTTTTTTGTTGTTGTACCTGGCCATTGTCAAGGTGATAATGGATATGCATTAAACCCAAAACCCCAGTTCAATTTAGATTTTAATTAACCACAACCACCAATCCTTTACGAGGATATGATGTACAATTAAGGTGTAATGTAAAGTTACGTTGACACCTATGATCAAAGTAGACCTCTGTTATGTCCCTCCTTCAAATGTGTTAAATATAAATTAAAACAATTACAAATCTTGCTTTGTCTGGGCTCCCCCCTCAAGAACCCTTCTGGGATCCACTGAAGTCGGTCTACTTTTGTCATGCAACTCTTGCAAAAGTCAAATCCCAGCTCTCCCCGAGCAGCCATCATCCTACATCTCCATACTGCAGGAGGCGTTCACGGTCATCGTACCTTGACGGCGGACAGGTCGACGGCGGCGGGCGCTGGGGGCGCCGGCGCTGGCTCTGGTGCAGGTGCCGGTGCAGGTTCGGCCTTCTTGGCGGGAGCCTTAACGTCCTTCTTGGGTGCCATTTCAAGCTGATGGTGGAAGAACTTTGTTCCTGAAGCTCAGACAATTCCCGGTTCGGATGACAACACAAGGAGTGTAGCACAGAGTGGAGTGGACTCGGAGCAAGGTATCACCTCTGGGGCGTATATATATATGAGGCTATTTTTCCTCTTGACCCCCGTCAACGTTGTCCCTGTGTGAGGATTGGATGGCGGTGGAAGGGGTGTGCGACTTTTCTAAACATGGAATAGAGGGGCTGCGGCCCAGAACGAACGTGTTTATTTACGCCACACACATATATATATATATATATATATATATATATATATATATATATATATATATATATATATATATATATAATTAAAAACGAAAACACTGGGGAGGGTGTGAAAGGTTCCCTGGGGACGTCCGATTTTCTGCGCACCACACGTCAACAGTTCCACTTTTACGACGTTAAAAGACGAATGAAGTTGGGCCCCATTTCATCCTCTGTAATCTGATGGAATAGATAACACTAATCGGTAATAGCCCCTCAAAGTAAACGAATCAATAAAGCCTTTAATGAGCACTGAAAAGGGGAGAGAGAGTGCACTATAAAGTGAAGACCAGATCACGTGTGGAGTTGCACAACTTACTCGTTCCGGTAAACACCAGTCCGTATCAGGTAGAAATGTATGTTTCAATGAATGGTCAGGAATAAGATACTGGAGATACGGCGAGGAGGGTTTCCAAAAAAAGAGAAAAAAGTTCCTGGTCATAATTATGCCATGATCATAAGCCTATAATCAGTGCAGATCTGACATGTATTGTAGTTTAACTTCACCTAATTTCAGGATTTGATCCACCTTTATCCTTAAAGCCAGATCTGCAGGAATAATGTCTCACTTTGACAGTTTAAGCAGTTTTAAAAAGTCAAAATGCCAATGTGATTAGACTTTATTCACCGTAATATTATTGATGTGGGTATGCAACTCATATCTGACTATCTGCTCGACTCATCATTGGCTCCATCTTTACCAACTGCTGTGTAGCCAAGCATTGCACTGAACATTATCTGAAATATAGCATAGATCCCGGGGTTTCCAAAATTATGGTATATATTAGCCGACATCAGGTTGAATTGGGGGTCAATTTAAATAAAATGTGTATACAATGATGCTCAACATATCTGCATTTGATGTAATGGTGTAGCCATATAGAACATGACATATGTGTTGAATATTTAACTCAGTATGAGCAACTTATATCTGCCTTCGGCGTTGTGATGAAACCAACACATTTAGATATATCAGTGTTGACGCCACACAGTGTGGAAAACGTCAGAAGAAATAAATGCAACTGGAAGTTTGTGGAAACTGTGAAGAAGCAACTGATCAAACTAGTTCAATTCGTGCAGTCAACGGACCAGGCTTTAGGTGGACAGGTGGTGGAAGAGGTGTCTGTGAGATCTAATATCAAGCCATTGTTTATTTCTGTCCCTGACAATGTGAGTTGGGTAGAACAGCACCTGTGTTCAATTGAGTGCTTCGTTGGTAGGGTGAGCGGTCAGCACCACTCCAAAGACGGATGTGACGTAAAAGCACAGGGCGATGGAGATGTAGTGGAGCTTTCAGCTGCTAATGTCAGTAACCCAGACAAGGCTAAGAGTGCAAATTCGGTCTCCTTAATTCTATTCTATATTTGTCTCTCAGTGCCAGCGGTGCAGCCCTGCCCCTACCACCATGACAGGGCCTGGTGACGAAGGAAGCGCATAAATTCCCCACCCTATGGCGCCCCCCTGCTTTCCCTGACCCTAGCTCCACGAGGGCAAGCCAGAGAAAGCCTCAGTCCCTCAGCTGTCATCAGGGCTCACCCGAGGCACCCCACTGCACCTTCTCCGAAGTCTGACTTCCCATTACCCCTCCCCCTATAGAAACTCTGCCCCAGTCCTTGCACCTGTGCTGCAGTCCAATCTGAGCTCCACTATAGAGTCTTAATGGAGTTTTTTTCCAGCAACCTGAACAAACAGGGTTCTAAATATGTTTAGGTGTACTGTTACTGAGTCATTCTAAGTATCACATTCGCGAAGATAAACAATCTTCTAATCTGAATATACATATAACCATTTACTTATTCATTCATCATCTTCTTTGGGAAAGCCATACTGGAGCTGTGAGGTCAGATCTTTTAAAAGGCGGAAGCGGCTTCAACTGCACAATTAAGGCCACAACAGAGCCACATGCCGGGTCAAGATCACTTTCCACCCCTGCTATCCATGATGGCAGAATGAGGAAACTTAATTTAAATGTCTGCTGGTCTGAAGCTGTGCATCCTGCCTTTTGTTTACATTTGGTAAAGCCTTTGTAGAAAACAGCATTGTGTGCAGCATCTGTGTAAATCAACATTGCTAAAGTTCTTGTCAGAAAAGCCTTCCTCAAAAAGACACTATATATAGTTATATTTATCCAGACACTTCTCAGAAGGGATTTTCTTTTTTTTTCATGGTTTGCGCAACACTTTGCACGGATCAGTGTGAAGCTCAGTGTGAAGCCACATAAGTTGGTGGCATTATATCAAATCCTACATCTCTGGCTAAAACAACCAAGACAGAGGCACGGGTAACCATTTATTTTGGTTTTGTGACAAACCACAGCAGCATTTAAAAGCTGTCTTTCACAATGCAGTGGCCTGTCTCCATGTTTATTGGAATACAGCAACACAAGCTCTTCAGATTGGGCTCCGCTCTTGCATGTGCAATACAGTCACCAGTTAGGGAAAGAGATCTCTGATGTTTAGTTGGTTAGTTAAGGTTTGCAATGTAAATCATGTGCCATGCTCACATTTTCTTATGAGCAAAAGTACAGATGAGTTTGATGAGAATGTCATTAATTTAGCAGGAATCTAGATTGTTTTCTTCTTCTAATGGCAATAAGTCCAATAGTTAGTAATAGTAACTTCCACTTTTCACTGAAAACCAGAAATGTGAACCTCATGCTGGTGAAAAAGAGGATCACCTCATATGAGTCATATGGATCTGAACTAAATGTGTCAATCCATCAAATATTAATAATTCAGTCTGGACCAAAGTCATATTAACCAACTGAATGAAAGACATTGTCATAGCGCTATGCTGCTATGGTTAAAAAAGTTGTATATACTGTACCGTCAATGTATAAACCTTATCATATGGGTAGGATCTATTGTTGAGTTTTAATGTTGACCAGATACCTTAAAATCCAACAGCAAAAGCACTATGTATGAAAAGAGGATATAGCTATAGCCTGCATGAATTTAAATTCAGTGGGCAGACCCAAATCCCAGTTTAATACTAATGTATATATATATATATATATATATATATATATATATATATATATATATTTATATATACCCATATTAAAACTAACATGTTATAATAAAAAGGGCTAAATAAGTATAAAGAGATAACTAAGCTTGTATTTTCATGAATTTGTGCATTTACTAATCACTAATGCAAGTTATGGAAATATCTGTCATTTTCCAAGCTCAAACAAAACTGATCTATAAATATGCTAGTTAGGGCCAAGACCATGAATGACAGCTGTCACATCTATTGATATTTACTTGACCTGTGTTCCTTTTTTGGCAGTCAGGTCTAACAGCTGGCCAACACAAGCTCTAAAAGTGTGGTTCTTCTGCCCTTTTCTACAACCATCATGTTTTTCATTTAGAGCTGAGCCAGAGCCGTGTCTGTGCTACGAGTCCACACTTCCTGTTAAAAGTTCATGATATTAAATTGAAATAATTTGTTCTCCACAAGTAATGGCCCCCATATTGCCTTCCACGCACAAAGGTTTATAGATATTCAGCTTCTAGCTCCCTCCATGTGTTTCAAACATTATCATGCATATTATGTTGAGCCTGATGGGAATAAGATCAGTGATCATTATGGGGAATTGGGATGTTAAAGCATCAGCAAACAATAATGGGAAGAAACAAACAAAGTGGAGTAAAGAATGGAGCCGAACAAATGGGGTGCATTTAAAGAACAAAAAGAAAAAAGATTATTAGCCAGCTACTTCTTTTTATTTAAATAATTCCACCTTATTTGCATGAACATTCTGGAGAGATATTGCAGCTATAAGACAGGGATGCTGCAGGCTAAGATCTCACACGCTGGGATGAAAAATATGTTAATCAAATACAGCAGAGAAGAAGGAAAACTAGGTGGATTTTCATCTCCGAAGACAACAAATTCTGGAATTTCTGGATTGTGTCAGTTTAGACTGAAGATTAGATAGATGTGAGAGGAAGGGCTTTCGGGGGATTTTCTTTTGCAAACTAGGATGCTTGGATCAATCCTTTCTATGTCACCTCCTCACCCTCTAGCTCTGTCCTTTGGCGGAGGGGTTTGCTTCAGGTCAGGCACTATAACTGTCTCCTCTCAGGAATGATGGTGTGATCTAAAGCACTTATGCCCGCTTGCTGCAATGCATTAGTGACCTCTCAAATTCACCCTCAGTTCACAGTATTATCAGAAATAAATGTAATTTATACTAACAGTACCAGGACTAAAACATCAACCATTAAGATGTGAGCTGCACAGTGAAGTTCTGGGAAAGACAAAGACGACCTTTGGGACCTCCTATGTTAAGTATGATTAATGAAATGTGAAGAGAAAATATCATGCCACGAGTGCAGTGTGAGGAAGAATTCCAAAGATGCCGTGCGCTCCCAGGTCACTGGCATTTTTACTCCACGGGGAGTTGGCGTGTCGAGTGGGTTGCTGTCGAGAAGGAAAAGTCAGGGAGCACCGATGGACTTCCTTTGCCTCAAGAAATGCAGCAGAGGTCAGCCACGTTTGATGACTAGAGAGTCGGCTTTGGACTCTGGTTGTATCCACTCGCCTGCTTTTCAAACCTTTCAAAGTGCTTCCTTCCCTGCCCTCCAACCACACCAAAAGGAATGAGGCTGTAACTGAGCCCGGGGGCACAGATGGAGCCTATTTATAGTCTCTACAGAGAGGTGTGAAGTTTCTTGGGATTTCTAAGAGCGGGGGCCATGACTCCTTAAGGGGGCTGATACATGCTCTCTTTCCCTCTCTGACTCTCTCATAAGCCCTCCACTGGCCACACAGGAATTAGATGGGGCCAGGCTAAACAAAGCTACTCGTTGGCCGTTTTACTGGGGACACTACCTCACTACAGAGGAAGGGAATCCGATATCGGCCTAAAGAGACAGTCTCCTCCTTTTCTTTCCAGCTGATGACTTAGTCTTCCTTTTACAACTCTGGAGGCTAAAGTTGCCATCACCCAAAACAAGAATGCAGATGCTATGCAGGGTCTTCTTCTAACTTGACAGCACATACTGTCATGTGGTGACAAGATGTGAACAAAGTACAATTCTAAAGATGGTGATAATAGTATACATGTTAACCCCATTACAGTTCGGAGGGCTTGAGTGAACCTATAGACCCTTTTGATGGTCAATTTGATTAATGCAAAGGGTAATTGAATGTAATAACACAATGTTACATTTATAAGTATTTGAGAATAATTTTACATATGTATTTTAAGATCTATTAGGTTGTTCACCATGTAGAACTGGACTTACTCTGATGGTACTAGTACTACTACCAGCTAGTACGGCTCACTATCATGCAAAATCCAGCAAAAGTGTGACACTAAAGAACAAAATCAGGCTCAAACAACTATAAAGATGGAGCACATCACTCCAGTTCTCAAACGTTTTGCACTGACTTCCTGTGATAAAGAATTGATTCTAAAAATGGTTAAGGGCCAAAATGCATTTCTCATCGGCTGCTACGTTATGAACCACTGAGTCAAAACTAAGCATGAAGAAGCACTCTGCAGTTTTTTGCATCTATGCCAGAAAACCTGAAGTCTTCTCCAACTCTTTTGAATCGGGGCTTAAAGCTTATCTGTCTTCGAGTGCCTTTTGATTTATTAAATGTGGGACTATTCATATTTTATACTGCACTGTACATTGTATTCTCCTGTTTATGTATAGGGTAAAAAGCCCTTTGAATTACCTTGATGTCAAAAGATGATACACAAGTCAATTTTGGTTAGAATGATATATAAAGTGCCAATATCTTCTAACTGGTATGTCAGCCTAATCCGGTGCTGAACAAACACCGTCATAGATACTTGAAACAACCATCCATTATTTCTGTCATCTCAGGGCCGAAACTGTGCTCGGAAACCTGGCACAGAGAAAAGAGAGGGAGCCTGCCTGTCTATTCACGTCCTCTCTTAAGCTTGGTCACCATCTGAAACTCATTCTTGAAACCGCAGACAATGTGAGGTCTCTCCGCCGAGGACAGACACTGGAGCTCATTAGTCCACACCGTGGCCAATCAGGGGAAGCATTTGGGGGGCAGCTAATCACAGCCCTCCCCGCAATAAAGGGCCATACAGCACAGGCTTCTCGGGTTCTCCCAATCATTGCCGAGCAATTTTCCACTGTATGTGATTCATTGTTGACTTTAAGTGTGCTGCTTTTTTTAGGGCATAACTTTTTGAAAATAGAAAAAGAGTATCTAAAAATAAAAATGGTTAATAAAACGGATCTTGTAGAATTTATAGGTAGAAGGCTTGTGAAGAAATGGTGACAATTGTGTGTGAGATGAAACACCAACTTTCATCAGCACTGGTTTACATTCCTTCACTTTTCAAGAAAGCTTCATATGATAAGCTTTGGGTATTAGCACTCTATTTTGCAGATAGAAGTATGCCTGTTTACTCCTCATTACACTCTCTGATGTTCTGGCATTTTTTTGTAAAAAAAAAAGTAAAGTAAAAGATGTCAGGTGTTTGACTTGTGTATGGAATTGTGAGACAGTGGAGACATTTAGCAAGGAAAATTGTTTTATCTTTACTTTATTCTACTGCAATTCATATATATCCTCCATTTCCTCAACTCTTATGGGTCTTTTGCAAAAACATTAAACATGTTTTCTAAGATGTTGGAGTTTTTCCCGGAGAACGAGAGGGTCGCCTCCCTGCGCCTACGGGTTGCGCGGGGAGTAAGGCTCTGACTGTTGTCTGTGCTTATGCACCGAACAGCATTTCAGAGTATCCGGCCTTCTTGGAGTCGGTGGGAGGGGTCCTGGAAAGGGCGCCGCCTGCCGACTCCATAGTTCTCCTGGGGGACTTCAACGCTCACGTGGGCAATGATAGAGAAACCTGGCGGGGCGTGATTGGGAGGAATGGCTTGCCTGATCTGAACCCGAACGGTGTTTTGTTGTTGGACTTCTGTGCTAGCCACCGTTTGTCCATAATGAACACCATGTTCGAGCATAAGGCGGTTCATAAGTGTACTTGGTACCAGAGCACCTTAGGCCGGAGATCAATGATCGACTTTGTAATCGTATCATCTGATCTGGTCTTGGACACTCGGGTGAAGAGAGGAGCAGAGCTGTCAACTGATCACCACCTGGTGGTGAGTTGGATCAGATGGCGGGGGAGTCGGCTAGAAAGACCTGGCAAGCCCAAACGTGTGGTGAGGGTGAACTGGGAACGTCTGGCGGAGGATCCTGTCCGGGAGGTCCTCAACTCTCACCTCCGTAAGAGCTTCTCACACATCCCGAGGGAGGCTGGGCACATGGAATCCGAGTGGACCATGTTCAAAGCCTCTATTGTGGATGCGGCCGCCAGGAACTGTGGTCAGAAGGTCATCGGTGCCTGTCGTGGCGGTAACCCGAGAACCCGGTGGTGGACACCAGGGGTGAGGGAAGCCGTCAAGCTGAAGAAGGAGGCCTTTCGGGCCTGGTTGGCCCAGGGGTCTCCTGAAGCAGCTGACGGGTACCGGCAGGCCAGAAGGGCTGCAGCTGTGGTTGTCGCGGATGCTAAAACTCGGGCATGGGAGGAGTTCGGGGAGGTCATGGAGAAGGACTTTCGGTTGGCCTCAAGGAGGTTCTGGCAAACCATTCGGCGGCTCAGGAAGGGAAAGCAGGGCCTACCCCAGGCTGTTCTCAGCGTGGGGGGGGGACTGCTGACCCGGACTGTGGACATCGTCGTGCGGTGGAAAGAGCACTTTGAGGAACTCCTAAACCCGGCCAACATGTCCCCTGGAGAGGGGGCAGCGCCTGAAGTCCTTGGGGTGGTTGCACCCATATCCCTGGCAGAGGTCACTAAGGTAGTCAAAAAGCTCCTTGGTGGCAAGGCGCCGGGGTGGATGAGATCCGCCCTGAGATGCTGAAGGCGCTGGACATTGTTTATGCCAGGGTGCATTGCTTATGCCAGGGTGCTGGAAAGGAGGCTCCGACCGCTTGTCGAACCTCAGATTCAAGACGAACAGTGTGGATTCCGTCCCGGCCGTGTAACAGTGGACCAGCTCTTTACCCTCGCAAGACTACTGGAGGGGTCCTGGGAGTTCGCCCAACCAGTCTACATGTGCTTTGTGGACTTGGAGAAGGCTTTCGACCGGGTGGTTTTGTGGGGGGGGTGCTGCGGGAGTATGGGGTGCCGGACCCGTTGGCACGGGCCATCCGGTCTCTGTACGCGTGCAGTAGGAGCTGTGTTCGTATCCTCGGTAGTAAGTCAGACACGTTCCCAGTGGGTGTTGGTCTCCGCCAGGGCTGCCCTTTATCACCGGTCCTGTTCGTGACTTTCATGGACAGGATATCTAGGCGCAGCCAGGGGGCGGAGAAAATCCGGTTCGGGAGTCTCGGAATCGCATCTCTGCTGTTCGCAGATGATGTGGTCCTGTTTGCCTCCTCGGACCGTGACCTCCAGCATTAACTGGGGCGTTTTGCAGCTGAGTGTGAAGCGGCAGGGATGAGAGTTAGCACCTCCAAATCTGAGGCCATGGTGCTCTGCCGGAAACCGGTGGACTGCTCCCTCCAGGTGGGGACAAACTGCCTACCCCAAGCGAAGGAGTTCAAGTACCTCGGGGTCTTGTTCACGAGTGAGGGTAAGGTGGAGCGTGAGATCGATAGGCGGATCGGTGCGGCTGCAGCAGTAAACCAGGCGCTGTACCGGTCCGTCTTGGTGAAGAGGGAGCTGAGCCGGAAGGCGAAGCTCTCCATTTACTGGTCGGTCTACGTTCCAACCCTCACCTATAGTCACGAACTCTGGGTCGTGACCGAAAGAACGAGGTCTCGGATACAAGCGGCCGAAATTAGCTTCCTCCGTAGGGTGGCCGGGCTCAGCCTTAGAGATAGGGTAAGGAGCTCGGACATCAGGAGGGAGCTTGGAGTCGAGTCGCTGCTCCTTCGTGTCGAAAGGAGTCAGCTGCGGTGGTTCGGGCATCTAGTCAGGATGCCTCCTGGACGCCTCCCATTAGAGGTTTTCCAGGCACGTCCAACTGGTAGGAGACCCTGGGGAAGACCAAGGACACGCTGGAGGGATTATATCTCCCGGCTGGCCTTGGAACGCCTCGGGATCCTCCAGGATGAGCTGGAAAGTGTTGCGGGTGAGAGTGAAGCCTGGGTCGGTCTGCTGAACCTGCTGCCACCGCGACCCGACCCCTGATAAGCGGCCGAAAATGGATGGATGGATGGATGTTTTCTAAGAGTGGAGATTACTGGCAAACTAATAAATTTGTTCTTATTTTTTGTTTTCTTGTTAACGTATACAATGGGCTTAAATGTTAAATAGTATCTAGTGTATGTGGTGACAAAGGATCCAAAAAAGTCAAAAAATACATGTCAATGGCAATACTCTAGAACTAATAAAAAGTTACATTGCATATAGAGTACATGAGCCATTATCATCTTGATCAGTCTGGTTAAACAGCATGGACTTCATTGTATCCCATGTTATGGACAAATGACAATAAGACAAATAATGATTCATTATAATTTGTCAACCATGCTTGACTGGTTTAGCAAAACCGTCTGTTTTACTTAACCCAGTTACCTTCTGTTTAGTTCCACAAATAAATAGCCTATACTGCTACACATGTTGTAGTCTGTTGGACACTGTGGACCAGGTATTTCGCAACGATAAGAATAATGGTACTTTTCATTTATTTTAATGTACCACTTTCTATGCAATATAAATATACACATGTGTTTTTTAGCTGTAAACCTTAACATGCTGCAGCTAAATTAAACGCCCCTCAGTTCTTACTGTAACTCATCGAGCTGCACTGTCAATCTTGTTAGCATGCATCACCACTGGATGTCCCCAGTGCTCCACAGATACTGAACAGGAGTGCAGACTGGTTTTAAACAAGGGGAACGTGTCCTGAAGTTAACAAGTGGGTTTAGAAAAGTGCAGAGGACTTGCACAAAACTAAAGTATACCAAAGTGTGAAATTAAGTCTATAAGTAGATAATTATCATGCATGTTAGTGAATTCAGTGACATACTGTAGGCCTACAATCTGTCTTTCCAAGTCCAATTTCAGGAGAGTGGAGGTATTTCCTGATCCACACAAGTCCTATTACTCACACCCACTTTGTTCAGACTGCTGAACCCAGCATAGTGGCAGTCAGGCAGCCTTCTCCACAGAGGAACAATCTTGCAGTGATCAGCAAATACACACACAGCTCTAATCCCACCACCATGCAGCCTGTCCATGGTCAGTTTGCCTTTTCTTTTGCCGGCAACTGGCATCAAAGAAGAAAAAAACAAACTGTAAAGAGTTTGTTGCACTGAAAGCACTACAGACAAGTTTACTGCAGGCAGGCGCATTCATTCTTTCGACATCTACTTCTTTTTAGTTTATTTTCAGTGTCCTAGAATGTGGGCTGTAAACAATATTTCTCACAGCAATCTTTCTAAAGCTTTCGGTGTGGAAACAAAATGAAAGACAGTTATTTATAATGAAGGAGAATGTGAACTTTTTTGTTTGTTTCAATGTTAGCCTTTAATTAATGGTGCTCAAACGTATTAATACAAAAACTAACAACTAAATAACATATATGATGAACTAATACAACACAGCAAGTGCAATGACTGAGACTAGCCTATACAAGATTAACACTTTGGTGCACTCGAAAGAGTTCAACTTATTTGGCCTTATTTGTTCTCACCTACAATCGTGTGAGTTTTACAGTTTATACCGATGTGAATTCCGTTCATACCTAGTTTGACAGAGTAGGCGTTTTCCTGGGAACCAATCAAAACGCTCTGCGCTTCATGGGTTGAGGAAAACTACGCCACGCGGGCCAATACAGACCCACTGTTTCAGGCGCTCGGCTGAACTGTCTGTAACAACACGAGGGGCAGCCCGAAACTTTTTCAACTGTCTCCTAAATGAACACGTAGCCTAATTGCACTGTTCTAGACAGTGCGAATACTTCAGCCTTTTCATATCGGGGAACTTCTCATTCACGTCTGTGCAACTTTACCCAACGAGTAATTTAGGCTAACATGACAAAAATCCTGTTAGCTTACAGCGTTGTTAAATCTCTGAGACAAGGATGTGTGGTTGGCAGAAGAGTAGGAGACACCTCTGCGTGGCTGAGGCTTCAAACTACTAAACTGTTTAGCGTGAAGGTAAGTTAACGATGTGTGAGTGAAAACCGAAGTTGTCAGTTGTAAAAGCACGAAACGTCCGAGAAGCGTGTTGGAACGCGAACGCCACATCAGGCTATTCCTCTAGGCTTCAGGCCAAATTCCTCAGAAGAAAATCTAAAGTTTGCGGCGCATTGCCGATACACAAACGTACACATGTGTAAACGTTGTTGCACCTTATTTTTCAAAAACAGCAAGAGCTAATTAATTATTCGGCATAGAGCCAGAACAACAGAAAGTTCTTATTTCAACATAATTCAAACTAGTGCTATAGTTTCAGTCACCGGTCACTGCATTAGACACAGCATGGTTAACTAGCTTACCTGCGTGCCACGGCGCAAAGCAATTAAATACAGTTGAGAAAAGTGATTTTTGGTGGGTTGTCATTACGCCGAATTGAAGGGGGCCTACATGTGAATGAATAAAACATTGCAAATTACTTGTCTACGTCGTAAGCGTGCGTCATTAAGAAAGAATGCAGCAAATTGCCAAATTTTGGTCGGTGACAGACAAGTGAAACTTTATGCGTATTAACTCACACAAAAATGAAAAAGAGAGAGAGTTTTGCAATGGTAGGTTATGATATTTCCAGACTGCCGTCTCATATAATGTTCAGCATGCAGTTTATCTAACGCTAATCCTGTTCATCATGTATGGTAATTCTATGTAGAATTGCATCATGTTTGAGGCGCGACCTGCGCAACATCTGACTTTCTCCTCACCTAACTTCAACAACATATAACTGTACTTATTGATATTTATACACGTTATATATCTGGTATGTATTTGCGGAAAAGTGTCTTAACTACTAATTGGTCACGGCACTGTGATGGCCCCTGGCTGGAGCTCACACTGAGAGTGAGAGAGCGTCTCAGCATTTACAGCACAATTCACATTGTCCTGCAGTTTTAGCATGAAATCCTAGAGTCTCACTGGTCTACCTCAGTCATTTCAAACGTTTGCCTTTGGTCTGTCCAAACTCTCTTCATCTAAAGGGAATGCTTTATTCTTTGGGGAAATGTATTTTGTTATCTGCCTGATCTCTTTTAACTCCCAGGCCCAGACAGCCCACCTGGTCTTGGAGGATGGCACCAGGATGAAGGGGTTTTCCTTTGGGCATGATGGCTCTGTAGCCGGGGAACTCGTCTTCAATACTGGCCTGGTGGGGTAAGGAGATGATATACGTATAAATTGAAAAATGGTGTACTTGAACAAGTCCGATACAAATACTAAAATATCAACCTTGCTGTTGTTTCAAACTTTTTCCATAAAGACAAAGTTACACTGGAGTTTCTCACTTTAGGGCTATGAGTCAATGACATGACAATGTGCTTCGTAATCACTACATCCCAAAAGCCTACTGTTTCTCTGCTTTAGGTATCCTGAAGCCCTGACTGACCCCAGCTACAGAGGTCAGATCCTGACCTTGACCTACCCAATTGTGGGAAATTATGGGATTCCCAACACCGAGGAGCTGGACGAGCTGGGCCTTAGAAAAAATTTGGAGTCGGAACGCATTCAGGTAAGAAAATCAGCGGTGGTTTTAGGGTGTCAGGCTTTGTGGAGGCCTCGGTGCTGCAATGTATTTCTTTTAAATTCCTGCTTTGATCCTGTCTGTCTATTAGTAATTAGTTGGTCAGTGTGTCACCTTGGTCCAGACTAAAATATATAAGAATTGCCATGATGTATAATCCATGAGGATGAATTTGAATCACTTTGGTGCCTCTTTTCTCTTCATCTACAGTATCGCCATCAAGTCAACATGTTGGTGTTTTACTAAATACTACCTAGCTGTAATTTAGTTTACATCTTAATTAGAACATGTTACAGTGGCTTGCTTAAACAATAAACAAAAATGGTTTATATCGTAAGTAGCATTATCATTCTTAGCGCGTTATCATGCTGATGCTAAGATAAAAGCACTGCTAAGTGCAGCCTCACAGAGCTGCCTGCATATTGTTCTTGTTATAATGGACTCTTTTTGAAAAATGCCAAAACTTTGTTTGGTTTGACCATATTTGAAGGTTAGTGTTGTGCTTTGGTGTTTCTAGGTATCTGGTCTTCTTGTTCAAGACTACAGTCACGAGTACAGCCATTGGAACTCTGTCAAGTCTTTGGGACAATGGCTACAAGAAGAGAAGGTTTGGATTCAAATGACCAAGTATCTGTTGTAATCTCAGAGAGGAGAGTAGGACTCTGCAGATTTACAAAATGTACTTTCCCTTTTAAAGGTTCCTGCGCTGTTTGGAATAGACACCAGAATGCTGACAAAGATCATCAGAGATAAGGTACTGTAAACATAAAGGTGGGAACTGCACCAACCATTCACAAATTCATTGGTTGATCACTCACTGTCATTTTGCTTGTGATCACTCCTCAGGGCACAGCTTTGGGGAAAATTGAATTTGATGGGCAGCCTGTTGAGATATTTGACCCCAACCAGAAAAACCTAATAGAAGAAGTCTCAACCAAGGTAACAGCTGCTAACTATTGTATTTAACATCACAAAAGAGCAATTCTTCCCAAATGGTGTTGATTACTGCTAACCCCTCTTTTCTGTCTCTCGCCGACTACTAGGAAATCAAAGTTTTTGGAAAAGGAAACCCCATAAAAGTGGTGGCTGTTGATTGCGGTATTAAACATAACATTATTCGCCTGCTGGTTAAGGTGAGAAAAAAATACATATATGTTATTGCTTGTGCATCCTCATTAGTTTACACATAGAGACATTATGTTTTAATGATGTAGTCCAAAATGGCATCTGCCCAAATATAGAAAAGAACATTCACATGTAGTCTGCAACCTGACATAGAAAACATGTGATGGTAATGGAAGGTAAAAAAACAAACATCTTTTAGTATTTGTTTTTTTTTATGCTCCATTTAATGGTTTGTTATTTATGGTGTTGATATTAGTTTGTAATTGCTTGAAATGGTCAGGAAAATAAGTCTGCAGACTTCTAATGCAGTAGTCTGTTCCCTTGTTTGCCTGTAGATGAGTATCTGGCCGGCTGGACGTTCTCATAATACGTTATGGCAATATTGCCTTTTTGAAGATAGTTAGTTGGACAAAATGAGACAATTTGCTTGCCCTAATCGTATAATAATTATAAATGCCAATATTATTATTGTTGGAGAACTTTGGAGTCTTGAGACGTTGGTAAACATTTGTTATTTTTAGTGAATGTAACGGAGCATGGGTCACCTCTGTACCACAGTCGGCGCATTCATCATGACATGGGTTTATTTGGTGTCATTCATTACAACACATGTAACCTGCTCTGTTTACAACTAGAGGGATGGATTCTGAACTGATGTCAATTTTGTACAAAACTATCAAGTTATTTTAGGTTACTTCACATTAACTTTTAAGCCATTTAAGCCAGAGGTCAGCAACCTTTCCTATCCAAAGAGCCATTTTGCCACCCCATAAAATCTGTCTGGAGCTGCAAAAGCTATTTGATATCACAGCTTATAAAGTTTTATATATTGTAATATTATATATACAAAAATTATAGTTTGTTGTATTTTGGAAATTATAGAACAAGAATAAAGACAATTCTTGACATTGTGTTGCTATTTTACCTGTTATAACAATTAAACTCTTATGAAGAGGAGGAAAACAAATAGTCATGTGTCGGCCTACATTGAGGTCAATTAAAAACACAACTATGCCGATCTTGAGTCCTATCTATATTTGTGTCTCATGTAGTAGAGTTTTCGCCCTGTAATCACAAGATAGTAGGTTTGGTCCCTGTCCTCCTCACGTGAGGTTTCCATTTTAAAACACATATCTTTTGCTACGTTTACACTGAGCGTCCTCACTACGCCGGACTTTTATAGCACCGCAAACGGAGGAGGACAAATCCGTTTTTACTAGCGGACGCCTCACTATCTCATGAGCTGCCACACAACTAGCAGCAGTAGTTGAGTTTGGAGACTTGATCCACTTTGTGAAAGTATATTTACTTTGCTCATTTTGCTGCAGCAGTTAAGAAATCGCTCTTCTCTGCCCCTCTGCAAATGCTGTGTGCTTGTTCTGGAAGAGTCTTTCAACATTAAATGTTTTGTTTGATAATTTCTCGCCACATATCAAGCAGACAGGTCAGCCAACATCGTTGGCAGTGAAAGCAAATGTTAAAACATTTTTTTTATTTTCAGTGACCCAATATCACCTCAAACTCCCTTTTGAGTTCCCTTTTGAAAGATTTTCCACTTGGCAAAAAAGAAAAGCCTCGGGTTGCCGACCCCTGATTTAAGCAATATCATAAGATTACATAATATAGTATCTCTCTATATTCTATATGTCTCTCTGTGCAGAGGGGTGCAGAGGTCCACCTCGTACCGTGGGATCATGATTTGCAGAGTCTAGACTACGACGGGCTCTTCATCTCCAATGGACCAGGAGATCCGTCTCTGGCCAAGACACTCATCGACAATGTCCGCAAGGTAGAAAATCATGCCGTTTTGATTGTTTGTGCAACATTTGAGTTTTAATCAGTGCTTTTCTTTCATGACCGATTGACTATATTTATATCATGATCTACCTTCATAAATATTATTTGTATGTGTTTTGTCCTGTGAAGGTGCTGGAGAGTGATCGTCCCCAGCCAGTGTTTGGGATCTGTATGGGCAACCAGATCACTGCTCTGGCTGCAGGAGCTCAGTCATATAAGCTACCTATGGGCAACAGGTGAACTCTTTTGTGTTACCGCCACCAGTTGTTCAGCGGAATAGTTTGACACCATTCATAGGACTGTGTAGCCTGTCGCCTGTGTGGATCCACGTGTGCGTGCACAGGGTGATGAAAAATAATATTGTGCTTTCGCCCTGTTTGTGGTTCCCCAGAGGCCAGAACCAGCCGGTGGTGAATGTGATGACGGGCCAGGCCTTCATTACGGCGCAGAACCACGGCTACGGCATAGACAGCAAGTCGCTGCCCCCAGGGTGGAGCCCTCTCTTCACCAACGCCAATGATGGCACCAATGAGGTTGATTTCATTCTGTGTCAAAGTCTGTTTCTCAGACAACATGGCATTTTGGTATTTTTGTTCTGTCTCTTTCGAGATAAGAAAAGCACCTGATTCTCCTACAGACCAAATGTAGTCAAGCAAATAAGATATGCCTATGGTAGACCACAAAGTCTACACACATTAGTTTACTCAATAACATTTTCCAAAAATAGACTCAACGGTTTCAGAAATGCAAACAAATTAAATACAGAATACCGTTGGCTTGATTTTTGTTTTCTAATATCAAATCTGCATGTTTTTCAGGGCATCATGCACAAAACTAAGCCTATTTTCACGGCCCAGTTCCACCCAGAGGCTAAAGGCGGTCCCACCGACACAGAGGTAATTAAAGACTTTTATAGTGCTGCATAAACTACCTGAATGCTATACTAGAATGAAGTAATGGTATCTTTACAGAATGCTACTCAAGTAGAAATTGAAGTCGTCCATTGACACGGGACTTGTGTAAAAGACCAAAGCAGAACTGAGGTGGCTTTGTGACGGTCATTTGCTTCTATGTATATTGTACAGTATGTAAACCAGACATGGTGCTAAAAAAAGAACAGAATTTTTAAGCAGTTACTACATTACATCTCTTTCAATGGAAGATGTAATCATGTGTGGTGCCTCACATTTAACTTCACCAGAGCCACAGGTGCCTGTCCCTTTCCCGACAATAAGGCGTTGATGATTCTGTGCTACAGTTCTTGTCTCCCACATGACAGGCACGAACTGTAGTTCAAGTCACTGGTCAAAGTATGTTGTAACCTCTGTCATATTAAGGCAGAATAATAAGACCTGTCCTCTCTACCATAACATGCAGTTGACAGCTCTGCTGGAGATTTCTTGCTCCTCCTGGGTTTTTCTTTTGGGGGGGTATCACAAAAATCATCTTGCACTGTGCCCATGACAAATATTGTATTCCCTTGACTGTCAGGAAGAGCAATATTTGTTTATAACTATTGACTTCTTTTACCTTCTGCATAACCCAAAAAGTGTCAATTTGCCTGACTATCAACAAATAGTCGCAGTCTGTGCAATTAGCACAAATTATCACAGCTGATTGATTTCATCTTTACGTGTAAATGCATTGTAACAGATTTAACATGTAACTACTTCCATTGTCCAGCTGGTGTCATATCTTTGTAGTCTGAAACAAAGCACTTACTGATTTATCATTGGTGGGCTAAGGAAATAAAGTAAAAAGATGTATATGTAGTATATATTGGCTCTATAAAGTAGTAAAAAATGTTTTTCAATACCAGTGTGAGGGTAACAAATACTGAAACCTAGGCTCCTACTAATGCTATTAGTATATGACTCAAACGATGGTTTCATTGGTATTTTTCTTTGTGTCTACAGTTCCTCTTTGACGTCTTCATGTCTCTGATCCAGAAAGGAAAAGACGGCAATATAGTTTCAGTCATGCCTAAGGCACCACCCATTCCTCCTAGAGCTCAGGTAAAGAACTGTATATCAAACATGTTCAGCATGTTTACCTTTATGAACAGCATGGTATTTTAGGTGTGTAGGGGTAGAAGGTTATTAAATAATGTATCAAATAGCTTGCTTTTCAATAAAATACCAGGATTTTTTATTTTTAGAGCATTTCTAGTTGTATACCATAATGATCTATAGTGAACAATGATAAGAAATTGACATCTGGGTCAGTGCTGTCTATTTGTGTAACTGCAGGTGTCAAAGGTGCTCGTACTGGGTTCTGGTGGTCTGTCTATTGGTCAGGCTGGAGAGTTTGACTACTCTGGATCTCAGGCCATCAAGGCCATGAAGGTAAGAGATAACAAGTGTTGTTAATCTGTTGCTGAAATGTTTAAAAAAGTACTATACTATTTACTCCTCTTTTGAGTAACATTTACAAATGACAGTACCCAGCTGTTTTAGGAAATAACAAAAAAAGAAAAAATCCAACAATGACGAAGAAGCTTTCTGCTATGTGACACTGTTTGTATCTGGCAGGAGCAGGTTTTATTATTTAAGTAAAACAAGTATCATTTATTGATATTAATACAATTATTGATAGGATTATTTAAATATATTAATAATAACAGTAGCTGAATTAAACACAACTGCAGTGAGCAACTCAGCAGTGTGGACCAGCACTATTACAGCAGCTACAAGCACAACAGTTACACAGCACTGAATGGGACTCAGCGGCCTGTAAAATACACAATAACAGTAAAGACAAACAAACAAGATGACCAAAAAACACGATGACCTAACTCTGCCCAGATAATAGTGGACAGTGACATGCTTTGCGCGGGTTAAGTGACAGACTGGTCTTCGAATGGCAGCGGGCCAAACAGCAAACGGTGACTTGAATAGGAAGAGAGTGGGGCTTAGTTGTTCTCTGAAGACGAATCTTCCTTCTGCAGGTTAAAGTGGAAGAGTATGGGGCGAGTTGTACGCCTCTCCTTCAGAATCCGAGTGTGAGACTGACAAAAACAGACTGTTGCTCATCCAGCAAGACGAGGAGACTGTTACCTAGGTTGTTACCTTCTTCAGCATTGGCACATAGTGAAGGTGTGCGCCGGTCTTTACAGCCTTGGTGAAGTCCTGGCCGTGTCACAGGGGGGTACATCCCAAGTCTCTAAATTGTCGTTTCCTCGATCCTCGATTGAACCGGAAGTGGTTCTGCGGCGCCATCTTGGCGGCCGTACCAAAGCTCTTATTCTGCTCTGAGGATCGAGGAGCAAGGAGCGAGGAGGGATCGAGGAGGAGCCATGATCGAGGAGCCCCGAGAGCGAGCTTCCAGGAAGTCTTTTAAAGCTGGACACGCCCCCTCACTGTTAATCTGTTATGTGATTGGATGCTGCAGCTGAGCGGACTGATCGCTGGAGTTTCATACCAGAGTGAAGACTATCACAGATTAAACTTAAGCTATATATTAGATTTGTTTTCTGATTTACCATCTAGTTAAAACACTTTTTGCATGTATCTTTCATTCAGTCACGTGAGGCGGATCGTTCCTGACGTCGTTTTTGATGAGTTATTTCATTTAAGTTTAACCTGAAACATTGAGCCTAAAAAAATAATTCCAGTGTTGAAGAGAAACCATAATCATATTGTGGGTTATTTTATAATGATGTCACAATCAGAATAAAATAAAAAAAACTAACGTAAATAATTAATAAATAAGACGTATTCCACCGGTAGAAATCGATCCTGCGCGTATAAGCAGGACACAGAACACAGTATAAAAATACTCATTGCAGTTTGTTATTATTGTATTAATTAATATAAGTAGTAGTTTAACACCATCAACTGAAAACATTATACGATCATTTATTATCAATATTTTAAGTGCATTTTTATTGGAATGTTCGTTTAAAAACTGTCCGGAGCAGAAAACGACTCCATTACACTGATGTTTACGGACACAAACTCTGTCATAAGTCTCTCCAGCTGTTACAGCGACTGACAGCTGATCACAGCTGATCCAGCGCAGTCATCATAAACCGACGTCGCTTCACGTGACGCTTCAGAGGAAAGGACGTCTCATGTCTCTTAAAACATATTTCCTCGCGTCTTCTCTCCGCGCTTGGTTTCCTTGCGTCTCTCCATGCATCCCTGGTGGGAGGGACTAAGACGCAAGGAAAGGACGCAAGTGAGGGAAACGGGGATGCAATTTAGAGACTTGGATGTACCCAGGGACTCCCTGGTGTTCCCGTGGGTTTCGTCCAATGAGGCACTAGTGTTGTGCTTTGAACCAAATCTCTTTTTAACGCTTGATGGGTGGGTGGGCAAGGTTCCACAGTTTTTTTTTTTTTTTTTAGGCCTCTCTCTTTGTTTCCCCAACATGGTGAAGTCCCAACAACACTGACGGATGTGTTTGTTGGGATGTGTCTGCCAAGACTGAACTGAACTGATTGTTGGTTTTGGTCTTTTCATAGAAGTTGTGGAGAATTACAAAAATAAATTGTCACATTTAGAGCAGACTTTTTTTTTTGAATACCTTCAGAAGACATTTAATAAATAAAGATCTTTGAATTATATAGTGTGCATACTGTATGATGCCCATTCTAGACCTGTGAAATTAATAGGCTATTTTCACGGAGGGCTTTTGACATGTCATAGAATTCTATTTAGCTGCTTTGTTGGCTCACTGTCATAGCTTACTGGGACACTTGAATAGAACAGTGCAATCATGAAAGTTATTAGTAACACCTGTGCTTTCTCTACCCTGTCAAGTCAAAATATCTGCTGTGTAAACAGCCTACCGTCGATAGTTGTATTTTAACAACAAAAAATAAATGCCGGACTGAAAAAGATGGTCTAATCATCTCTCTCTGTTTTTCTTTATATATATATCACATATTACAACCATAATCTATATATATATAAAAATAAATAAATAATTAACCAACCTTGTGGACATGTTTTAGGAAGAAAACCTGAAGACGGTGCTCATGAACCCAAACATAGCCTCCGTTCAGACCAATGAAGTGGGCACCAAGCAGGCCGACTCGGTCTACTTCTTGCCTGTCACTCCAGAGTTTGTAACTGAAGTCATCAAGATTGAGCGTCCAGACGGCATCCTGCTCTCCATGGGTGGACAGACTGCACTCAACTGCGGTGAGATGTTTGCAACTGTTTGCGGCAAAGTCTAGTGGACTTCTGTTCAATGCACTTACACTGACTTGGGAGGAAATAACTTGCACACCGAAGATAGGTGAAGCTCATGTTACTGTGGGGCTCTTAGGCTGGGTTGCGCCGACAGGGAAGAAGTTCTACCCCGATTGAATCATGGTTTAACTTTAAAAAATGTTTTGCTCCAAACTTTAAATCGAGCTTTAAACTCCAATTCAGAATGTGATCGAGTCCTAATTTCAAACTTACACTTGAGGAGGTTCAACTTTTGAAATGGCTGCCTTTTTTTTAGATGGATTGAGCAGAATAATCAAGCTCCTTGAAGTAAGTTAAGAGACAGACTCCACTCGATTAAGTTTTATGATGCTGCTGCTGAATTTCTGTCACTATACCTATTCAGCAAGAAAACTGTCATAGAGATGAACAGGAAGATTGGATCTCCATATTGATTAAACTCTATTTAATTTTGGTTTGAACTTGTATTTACATAACAAATATTAGTTTTTAATTATACAAGAGCGCTCTGCTTAATTTTTCATTTGGATTTACTCATTTTAAACATAGTTTAGCTAAACTCTGTTTAGAACTTATCTTTTAATAAATTAATCCTGGTTAGTGTAACCCAGCCTAAGGATAGACAAATACACTAAATGGCATAGGCAATGCTCAGAAAGACTTTTCCACTTTTCAACTAACTTGAGTTTCTGGTTGAGTCTATACTTTTTATATTTGGATTGGTGTCTTGTGCTGTGTTCAGGAGTTGAGCTGTTCCAGAGTGGTGTCCTGGAGCAGTACGGGGTGAAGGTGCTAGGAACCCCAGTGGAGTCCATCATGGCCACAGAGGACAGACAGCTTTTTTCTGACAAACTGATAGAGATTAATGAGAAGATTGCACCCAGTTTTGCTGTGGCGTCAGTAAGGATCAAAACAAATAAGTTCATTTTGTAAGAAACATGTTGTATACATTTTGCATGTATTCTCTATTTGTTTGTGTGTTAACCAACTGTTGTTTTCACTTTTGTGCATCCCTCTCGAAAAGTAACTGATTAAAAATATACCTGTCAAAAACTACCATAAAATAATTACTTCCCAATTAAATCTTGTATCCAACTTCAGTCCTGGAACACAAACTCTGAAATATTTTCTAGATTCTATGGGGATTTTTTTTATGTCACAGTATGTTATGTCAATGATGATTTGACATAACATTTTATTTTATTTTTCGTCTATAACTCCCACTTGATACCTAGGAGGACCAAAATGTCCCCTTCCTAAAACTGCGATATAAATACTGTATTATAATATGCATTGCATCAAAAGCTTCAGTGCTCCATAATATAGCAACACTCCCTCGAGTGGAAACCAGGAAAAAAAGCGTAGATATGCCTCCCTACAAATTTATAGCCAGAAAGCCTCATATACTATAATGCATGATGTTATGCTGTAATGATGTGGTATAAAAATTGTGTTTTTAATGGGTCTTAGAATGGTTCCTTTTTCTCCTTAAGGACCTGAGTGCCTGTATTTTGGCAACACAGTTTATTTTAGACTTATTATAGGAGCTGTGGCTGAACTTCGAAAATTTGAAAAAGCATTTATATAGCACATTTCCGCAACAAGCCAGTTCAAACCGCTTTACATAAACATCCAAGACATTTAAATTAATTAAACGGTCCTCTAAGAGCCAAGAGAATATAAAATGAAAAAGAGCTACCGGTAAATAGAATAAGACAAGAAAATGACCATGCAGTGTAAGAAATAATTTAATAAAAGGCAGCGGCAAACTGTAAAGTCTTCAGACTTGATTTAAAAAATGGTCAAAACATCAAACAAGGTCAAAATGGTTAAATTAAAAAGCCAAAAAATGCCCCTCAGGATGCACACGGTTTAAGTGTTATTATGGGAAATACAGTATAATATATGTGCGTATCTTTCAGGTATCCGATGCCTTGAAAGCGGCAAAGGAGATCGGTTACCCAGTGATGTTACGGTCGGCCTATGCCCTTGGTGGTCTTGGATCTGGTCTGTGTGCCAACAAAGAGAAGCTGGAGGAAACTGCACACCAGGTCAGAATAAATGGTGTAATGTAGAGGAGGCATCCAATTGTAATTCTTATTATTTAATTTCTTTACAAATGATTGATCGTGATCACCAATTGAAGAATTTTACATTTTTTGTTTCATACCTTTACCCATGTTTCCAGCATTAACCTGCACAGAGATGAAAGCTTTGAAATTGTTTAGATTTTTTTTTGTTTTTTTGGTGCTCCGACAAGAAGTGAATAGTTTGCTGTTGCTTAGCAACAGTCTTTTGTGCTCATCCAGTACACAGCACTATTATATACACTATAGTCAGAAAGATGAACTGGTTGTAATCTGTGATAGCAAGCTGCAAAATGAACAGTCTGTACCAGACTGATTAATGCATACTTTCTTATGCCACGCTGTATGTCGTGCTGCCTTCCTTATCTTGCATTTCAAATTATATATTTTTTTGTTTTATTTGGACGTTCCAATGGCAAATGTTTCTTTGCCAGCTGTGTTCTGCCACTGTGCCACTGTTTTGTGTCAAGTACGGAGCAAAGATATAGTTCACAAGGTCCTTGTCTAATCTTTGAAAAACAAACAGTGAGACCCAAGATGAACACTTTCACCATGATCAAAAAGAGTATTATATTTATTTCTATCCATTGCATGTGTTATTGTGAAAACTGTTAGTACATGTCCTTGGAATAGGTTACCATGTTTCATTTGTATTCCTAGTCTCAACAAATGACTTCATATGATTTCAGTGCATTTGCACAACATGTTCTACATTGTAGGTACAATTTATATGTAGGGAAGCTGCAATAAAGTACATTTTGAACATAACAAAACACAAAGTACATGTATTGTAGTTTATCTAGAAAGTAGCTTTTCTGTTGAGGCTTGTGCTTTGGAAGTTGTTAATGTTACAAAGCTCATATATTTTAAGAATAGCCTGTTTTAATCCTGGAAAAAAAACATTCTACAGTGTACTGTATGTAACTATGAGGTTTAGAGATTTTGATGAGACTGGGAAAGCATTTGTTCAATTATTGAGGCTGTAATTCATTGTGTGGGTGTACTAAATTGCATTATATTGTTAAGTATGTACTATATAGCCATCTGGAAACAATATGCAAAATGTTCCCTTTTCTTGAGGACAGTTGGGTTTACATTAAGATTCATGGAGGAGTTATACAACATACAGTATCCCCCACTGCAAAGGAAATGAAGTACAAAAACTATCAGGCAATGTATTTGTTATGTTAAACTATTAGAGAAAATTGTGGGTGTACATAAACTTGCATCTAATTTTTAATTATTTCTACTGAATAGTGTTATTTTATGTCAAACCAAAAAACACTTTATACATCCCATAGCGTTTTAATTGCAGTTTTAGAATGATTAAGCATTAAGCCTTGGTAATAAATATTAGATAGGAAGCAAGTGTTCCAAATTGCCTCCACTGATTGTACATTTTCTAAATTGTAAATATATATTTAATTATATTATAAGGGTCTTCATGTTCCATAAACATTAGCTGTGACGTCACAGCGACAGTAGAACGAGAAAGACATTGGGACAGTCCTGACTCCATCCCCGATGACCACATCCACCAGGTGCCCCAGCTCAGCAGGGGCTTGTGCCTAATAACCATCCACCCCAGAGTCCCCCTTATCCCCCACCACAATGGTGACTCTATTCTGGAGAGAGACGTTAACGGTCTGTCCAGTCACCAGTCCATCAAGCTCCTGAAGTTTGCCGATGATACACACACTCATTGGACTTATCTCTAGTGGGGATGAGTCCGCTTACAGGTGGGAGGTTGACAATCTGGTGCAGTCGAAACAACTTTTAGCTAGTTGTGGATTTTCTTTGCTCTGCTGAGAGACCTCCACAACTTGTTGGTCTCCAGTACCCTGAGGCGGGCAAGAAAGATTGTAGCAGCTCACCTTGGAGACAAACATGTTGAGTCCTTCCCTCTGGCAGGAGAATGTAGACCAAGACCTAATGTCTAACAACAATAATAATCTGTGCATTTTGTACTGTAGGCTCTGGCGATGAGCAGACAGATCCTGGTGGAGAAGTCTTTGCTGGGCTGGAAGGAGGTGGAATATGAGGTGGTGAGAGACGTGGCTGATAACTGCGTCACCGTCTGCAACATGGAGAATTTCGACCCGCTGGGCATTCACACAGGTACTGAAGCTAAAACCCAGTACTACATGCTGATGTAATTGTCCTCAGGCTGTCGGGCACTGTTTTGTGTTATATTTTTGCAATATTGTGTTCTCCCCTCTGTTCTGCTGTGTTTGATTCAGTTGTTTGCTTTTTGTATTCTGTCGTCCTCAAAATACCTATACATTCTCTCTCTGGGGAGGCTGCGTCAGGGTGAGCGGGTTTTCTTTTTACTCTTCTCCAAGCGAGCCTGTTGTTCTTGTTCCTGAAGTTTACTGTGTACCTGGCAAGGTGAGACAGATGTTTTAGACAGCTGTCGTCCTTGTGTTATTTCTTCATCTTATTTTGGCAGATCAACAAAAGCATTGAGTCGATACTTAAGTGGAACACTTTAGCCTGTGGATTCAATTCAGTTCTCACAGCCAACATCTAGAACTTGTACAGACTGAAACACTTGAAGTGTAACTAAGATTAAAGATGGTTTGAGTGGTCTTTAAAGTGTGCTTTTCATCAAAAATGGAATGATCTCTAGCCCCAGAGCTTCTCCTGTACAACAATAGATGATAACTTTCCAAAACAAATTTTACAGGTTGTAATGATGGTTGTAAAACTATATTGTTGGGCAGATATGTCTCGCTAATTACAAGAACTGTACATTAACGATGTAGAAAAATTCAGATGTCACATTTCATGTTAAATAAAATTACAGTATATTCTTATAGGTTATGAAGAAGGGGAAACCGCATTACATGGTTTAATTGCTGTAAATCGTCTTTGATTCCACATTCATGTGAGAAACAGGCTTCTTTTTGTGATGTTTAAGCTCATTAAACAAACGCCAAGTTCAGAGACTGTTACTACTGTTCAAAACCTTTAAATCCTTCTTCCACTTCCTCCTCAGGTGACTCCATAGTCGTGGCTCCTAGCCAGACATTGTCCAACGAAGAGTACCACATGCTCCGGGAGACGGCTATCAAAGTGGTTCGTCACCTTGGCATTATAGGCGAGTGCAACATCCAGTATGCCCTAAACCCGTTGTCCCTAGAGTACTGCATCATTGAGGTTAACGCCCGGCTCTCCAGAAGCTCCGCTCTGGCTTCCAAAGCCACTGGGTAAGAGATTAATTTATACAAACAGAAGGTGCACACACACGTTGGACAATATCAAAGCATATATCTTGCAACCTATAGGAGTCAACACAACATCCCAGTTTTGATGAAGATCATTACTGATCATGCTCATAATGCTTATTTGGTGCCGAAACTTCAACCAGTAGTTGATTTGGTCTTCTTGGTCCATGTTTTACAGATATCCCTTGGCTTTTGTTGCAGCTAAGCTGGCTTTGGGTATCCCCCTACCAGAGATCAAGAACGCTGTGTCGGAGAAGACCACAGCCTGCTTTGAACCTAGTCTAGACTACATAGTCACCAAGATCCCCCGCTGGGACCTGGACCGCTTTCAGGGCATGTCCCATGAAATAGGCAGTGCCATGAAGAGTGTCGGAGAGGTGGGGGAGGATCCACGGATAAACACTCATTCGCTCATTGTCTAAATCTCTTATCCACTTGCTTATTCTCTATGCTCGCACACCCACATTATTTAGTTATATATTTCCCTCTTCCGGATTCAGGTGATGGCAGTTGGCCGGACCTTTGAGGAGAGTGTGCAGAAGGCCCTGAGGATGTGTCATCCATCAGTGGATGGCTTTGTGCCCCGGCTGCCACTCAAGAAAGCTTGGGCTGATACCCAGGACCTGCAACAGGAGCTGGCTGTGCCCTCCATCACCCGCATCTTTTCCCTCGCCAAGGTACACTAGTCTTTCATAACATTAATAATGAATGACTCTGACTACAGCTTTGTCATTAAAATCAAATTTTGAACTGAAAAATGATCATGAAAAAAACATGAAATGCAGAGCAAGATGTGTCCTCGGCCTACCTGCATGCTAGATGTGAATGCCTAATTGTGTGGAACATTATCATGTTTTATTTAGTTAAATAGTTTCACAGGAGTTATAATTTTTTGAAAACGCGTACAGCACAGTATAGTGTTTGATTATCTAACTTAAATAGTAGGGTTTTTTTAAAACATGTGAGGGGAAGATGATTCCAAATCAAATAATCTGAAAGAAGTGTTTGCTAAAACTGCTTTCGTGCTTACCTAATACAGTGCTGTTAGCCTTTCTGTTTGCTCATAGAATTAGATGAAGGTGAATCAGCACTTTCATAAGCGCATCTAGACACAGGGTCAAGTTCTGCCATTCAAACACAGATATTGGATGAAGTATTGCAAGGTCAACAACATTTACAGGTCCAGCACTTCAACATGCTTTTATTACCAGCTGAAAGAAGAGGAGAATGAGGTCATTTTAGTGTCAGAACTTCCACCGGTGTGAGCTTGGTGTTCCAACAGTGGAGATATATTTGTCCTCTTGAATATGGATTGAGTAACTGCATTATAGATTATTGATCCACATCTTTTGAGCAATAAAACACCAGCTATAAGGTGGTCAGCACAGTCACTTTTACTCTTGGCTAATCTCTCTGCCCACCAGTTTGATTTTGAAACCGAGACGTCTAAGATACAGACCAGTAGGTCTGGATCGTTTACAGGGCACACCAACCCCCCTAATCAGTTATTCAGGCACAATTAGAACATACTTGAGAAATATAATTATCTGATATGTTGCTGGAAATTTTCCTCAGGCATCACACTCAAAAGCAGCAACACATTAGCATGTTTCTTGACCATTGGTTCCATTAGGTATTTGGAAAGAATATCTTGCATTAGATCAGTTTGCATCTGAATTTCTTCTGAAATCACACGAGACACTACAACTCTGAAAGTCAGAGTAAGTGAAAGAAGAAGAAGAAGAAGTAGTAGTAGTAGAAGCTCCTTCTTTACAGGGCAAGGTAGGTTTTTACTGCTGAGTGAAATCCTCCCACACTAACTTGGAATGATTCCTCTGGTCAGCCATCTACTGTCAAAATGATAACACATATTTACAAACTGTTGTCAGGGCAGCGCCTCTGTTATTTTGCAGGTTAATGACACAGACTGGCTTGATCTCAGCTTTTTCATAAAAGGCCAATATTGGCAAAGTAATATATTGTCTACAATATATTTTACATCAAGTTTAATCATTAGCAATTCATGAAAGAATCTGTTGAAATTGTGTGAAACCTATTGGATGTCTTTGCTCTCAGAATGTTCCCAGAAAGGCATTAATGATGAACTTGATAATGAATGATACATGTATGCTGAGTCTGTTTCATGTCTCCTCCTCCAAGGCCCTTCACAGTGGAATGAGTGTTGATCAGATCCACCAGCTGACATCCATAGACAAGTGGTTCATCCACAAACTCAAGAGGATAACGAAGATGGATCAGCACCTGGCAAACTACAACAGGTAGCGTTTTGTTTCTTTTTGTTTTTCTGTGTGTGCTAGTCACACGCTGTGTCGTTGAAATAAGAATTCAAGTGATACAAATTATTTTTAGCCTTTGTTTAATAATAATACACTTTATTTATAAAGCACAATATTTATCACAGTTACAAAATGCTTTTCATGGTTGAACCGAGATTAAAATATTTCAGGACTTTAGGCCAATTAAATTAGGCAAATAAACAAGTAAGACATTTTGTCATGCAACATAACACATCACAAGTGTCACCGCAGTATTTCTATGTTTACAGCAATCGGACTGTTGCTTCCAAAATGTTCGCGACAATCAATGGTGTCCACAATTATTTTTTTTTATATATACATTAAAAAAAAGTTGCTAATTTACACAATCCATATGTGCGTAAAGGTTATTAATACCTCACCTGGTGACAATTTGCCAGATGAGGTGACTGGAGAAGGCGCGGTGTGTGACAGTCACGATGGTTACTCATCTACTCCAGTGAGCTCTGCTACTCATCGCATAGCGGTTTTCAGTTTGTCCCTATAGAATAAACCATGAATTAATAAATACAGTAGGGTTCACTGCAGCGATTTTACTCTCAAACACTTCATATCGTACTTGGTGACATATGCACACTATTGGAAGATTATTGAAAACTACTGACCTTCTGTCCTGCAGTTCTTTAACACTAGCTGACGTTATCTTACGGTCGATGATAAGTTAATCTGTTGCTCCACAGCTGACCACGAGTGTCTGTAGTTCGGACCTCTGCGCTGAGGAGAGCAGACGCCGCTGATGAAATATTAAGCGGAATTTGAGTTGAGGCTTGAGTTAGTTTATTCTTTTTTTTATTTATTGAAAGGTGCTTATAGTTATGTCTTACTGGTACAATTACAAATAGCACTGCTATTTTGACTGTTTATGATAAAGAGAATGTATAAGTGCAAATTATCGTGTCATATGAAGTGAAATGAAATGTGTTAGAGGCATCATTATACATGAAATGATGCCTCTCACATTTAATTTCTACAGTCTGGCTTCAATTCTCCACCTCACCATCTGCGTCGCCAATTTCCCCTGTCTCCAAAATGTTCGTACTCATGGGTCAGAGTTTTCGTACAGCTGGGCATTCTCTCCCGTCAATTTTGTTGTTATAGATCACAACGTTTGCGTAGGGAAGTGGCATAAGCCTTTTTCAGGCCCCATTTGTAATTAGTTTTTCAAAAGAAAGGTCAAATATCACACCCAGATTTGACTGAAGAGTCCAAGATGGTTCTGTCAATAAGGGCTTGACTTTGGAGGACCGAAGATAATTGTTTCCAATTTATTTTCATTTAGGTGGGAAGGCTTTGGGACATCTTTATAGCACTTTATGTCTGACAGACAGGATGTAAAATTATTAAAATTGCCTTCTTTGCCGGTTTTTAATGGGACAGATTTGTGTGTCAGAGAGGCCACTGAAGAGTAAGCATTATCCATAGGGACAGAGAGAGACTCGTTTTTTAAATAAAATGTAAACCATTTTAGGTCTGTCACTGGAAATCCAGTAGGATCGAGGAATGAAAATTGCTGGAAGTAAATGGTTGTTAATGACGTGCACTAAAACGTGATTGGAATTTGTAAAAAAATGAACTTTTGATGGAATTAGTTCTTTTGGAATAGCAGAGTCTGGCTTCTTTCATAGTTTGGTATAAAACCATAAGGCGGTCCTTTTTTACTATTTTATTTCTGATTGTCTACATGTTCTCTTTATTTCTCTTGTGTAGTTGTTAACCAAGGGATGCTGTGACTTTTAAAGTTGCTATCGAGTCAAGTACTGCTTTAAAAGTATTCTGGAACTTTGTTAGTATTCTTATGTAGACATATTTGGTTTAAGGTTATTGCTATGTGTAGATGCAGTTGTAAAGGCCTTATAAAATCTGTCAGCGGAGTTTACACTGAGGACAAGAGAAGAAAAATAAGTAGCCACTGTGGGAGTAGGAGATGGGAGGAGGGACTTAAAAATAATGGCTTTCGTGGACATACACACAAGATTTAATGATAATAATATAGTGTGAGAGGGTAAGGACACATCAGGACACAGAGAGATGCTCTCTCTGTGTCCTGATGTGAATGTATGCATAAGAGTGTGGAAATAGTGCTTTGCCATTCTCAAGGACTAGAGTAACAGTTACACTTACTATATGGTATCTCTCTGAGTCTCTCCTTTTCCTTGATGGTTGAACATATCTAGTCAAGTGGAATCATCTGCTCCAAAGTACAGTGCTTCCATCCATCCATAAAGTTGCACTCTATTGCACCACAGGTAGACTCATGGATTATCAGATTTATCGGAATAAATTGTTATTCCTTTCAGAGTTCCCAAGCTGTCTCTGTCACTGCACCATCTACATCCATCAACTGGTTATCTGGCCCATTATATCTGCCCTAGACTTTGTTGGTTCGCAGGTTAGTATTGGCATTTTGCTACAGACGAGTAATGAACCATGGCACATTAAAACTCTATTTTTTGCTTTTAATTAATACATTCAGTTTAATCATTGTATTACTTTCAGAAGAAAATCTGCATAAAAAGACAAAACACAAATATATTTTTAGCACAGTATTATAAGTCACAGCAGTGTCCTGACTAACTAACACGGCACACAACAATCCACTTCATGAATATTTGTACGACTGGTAAATTATGCCCATTTGTCAGCTCTCTCTAGAAATGATGAAATATTCCTCAATAGGACAATGTTGGTCCTCCAAATGAGATGGACCCCCGTCTCTTCACAGCTCTCTTCCTCTCTGATGGTTTGCCGCTTCTCAACTGCCTCTCTCACTTTTTGCCCTCGGGGTCTCACCTGGACAGCCGCTGTGAGTTCTTCTGGCTCAGCCACAGGTTACCTGCTGCTTCCTTCTGACTCTGCTGTTTAATAATTAATGGCTGGATGTCTGGTGGGCGCTCAGCGCAACACGCTGACACATGGAAGGCTGTTGTAGTCTCCACTGCCTCTGAAGCAGGGGACACTGGGATGGACACACAACAATAGGCTGCTGCCAGACTGATGGAGCGTAGAGCGGCGCACTCTTAGTGTGTTGTGTGTGTGTGTGTGTGTGTGTGTGTGTGTGTGTGTGTGTGTGTGTGTGTGTGTGTGTTTGTGTGTGTGTGTGTGTGTGTTTGTTTGTGTGGTCTGAAGGATATGTATTGATAAAGATGAGAAACATCCTTTTAAAGTGAAGGCATTTTATTTTTCTTTGTTTGTACAAGTCACACGTGCTGTTAGAATTTATCTGTAGTTGGAATTAAGTAAATAGAGACCAGTTATTTTAAATATGATTTCCACTCTGATAATTAATATCTTGATTTCAAACGACAACCAATGATTTGTCCTATCATGTATGTGATGAATTTTGATATTTATAACATAACAAATATGAAAAAATTTGACTGTTAGCGAAAAAGATCTGTTTGAGACGAAGCATTTAGGTAAGTTGACTGTAGTATCACTAGTATTGTTATGGCCACACAATGTCTGCATGGGTTAAAGTCTCAGAATACATTTTTGTATTAGCGCTGCAACAATTATAGTCGTTATTGATTAATCTGCCAATTATTTATTACATTATCACATGTCAAGTGAATGAAATGTTAAAGAAAATTGTAAAAAAAAAAAGCCCATCTGTTTCCTGAAGGCCAAGACAACCTCTTCAGAAGTCCAAAACCCAAAGATGTTAATTTTTTACAAAACAAGGAAAATCTGCAAATCCTGTCATAGCTGGAACCAGAGGATGCTTTTACTTGAAAAATGAGTGCAACCATATTGGTTATCAAAACAATCACATTCCATATTCTGCATTGACATTTTGCTTTAGAATACCGTTTGATCAAACTTCTATAGACAAACACACAAATCAAATTGTATGGTAACTTCACATGACAGAGATATAATTAGGGATATAGCCCTATGCTGGACATGAATTACAATTAAATAGACTTACTCAGTGTATAAGGACAACAAACATTCAACACACAAACGTGTCATTATAGTACTTTGAAGGTTCATATTTGATTAAGTGGAAAAAAAGTGTGAAAATATAGAAATTGGTTCTTACCATTTTTAAGTTGGCAGTCCCTTTCTTCACTCTTGGAACACACACACACACACACACACACACACACACACACACACACTCAAAGAAACCACACTGTCTAAGTGTGGCTTCATGTTTTATTTGTGTGTGAGGGCAAATGTATGTACGTTTATGGCATGCAAAGGATTTCCCTCTTGCTTTAAACTGCTCTTTCAGAGAGGATAATTGCACACAAGACAACCAAGCTCACTGATCAAATATCTTTCCTTCCTGTGGTTCTAACTCAGCTGCTCTCTCCTTTCATTGTTTCCTGGGTTTGCTATTTCTCAGCTCGGCCATGTGCAATGGGAGTGAAAACACTTTTGACATTTCCAATATTGTTATGCTACAAGATCATAAATAATTCAGATAAGGAGGAGGGAGAGCGAGTTGTATTTTACAAGAAATAAGAATCCTTTTTTTCTGCTGTGACATTATAGGACATACGCTTGTTGCTTTCTTAGTGGGAGTTGCATGAGGAGATCAATATCAATTTCCTCATGCATTTAGTTTAACTTGGCATGCAAAGGGAGTCAGTTTCCACCTTCCACTAACTCTATAACTGTTGTGTTTAAACACTGTCTTGTTTTTGTTCTACATGTTCAGAAAAATAAAAGAAATGTGAAACTATTTCATAGCCAAATAAGCTGAGCCCAGTAACTACACCACCATCGCATATGACCTCACTGTGAAGTGGCTTACTTTAAAGACTTTGCTGACGTTTTGATATTTTGTGTGCTAGCTTTCAAGAAAACATGATACAACATGTGACCCAACATTTACAGTAAATTGTTGTAAAGTATAAGGTATGTTTAGTAATGAGGGAAAGGTTAAATAGAGAAAGACATTAGTGTCCTCTGATTTTTCAGATATGGAAAGAGCAGCTCTGATTTGAAAACAATTGGATAAATGTTTCTCTTATTTTATCCAAAGAAATCCTGAGAGGTCACTCCAGGTTGCATATTCCTGATAGTGATTTCTCTGTCGGGCCTGTCTGGTTTTTAATCTTTCTCTGCAATAAGCTACATCACATACATTTTAATTGATAACTGCTTCAATTTTATGAAGATTAAACATGTTGCATAATGCATTAGAAAGAGAGAAATACTGTAATTATAACAATACTTCCTTTAAATTCTCCAATCTTTTTCCCTGTCCTCTTGTGCTCATCTTTCTATCTATCGACTGCCATACTGTCCCTGTCTGATCATTTTGTAAACTACTATTATATTCTGTGTATATATACGCTGATGCAGGGACCACCAGTAAAGTAAATAAGCAGCAGAAAGTCCAAAATGGTTTGAATTTAAGTAAAATTATCACTTTTATAAATTAGTCCAGTTCATAAATGCCACTTGATACCTAACTTTATTTCTGCTAACAGTTATCTGTTCATCCCCACAGCTGGTATTAAAGTGGGTTTTAAATGGCTGCCCTTGCCAACCTAATGCTTTGGCCCCTCGGTGCCTTGCCTGTCGATGTGTTATTGATCACTCTAAGGTGGTGCTGTTCACATCGCTGGGTAGGCGAGCAAGTCATGACCCACTTGCTGAAATGACCCTCTTAGTCCACTGAACTTGAAAATACACGGCTATATGGGGCCTTAGACAGAAATATTCAATAATAAACTCACCTGTCTGTCTTTTCATCTACCTCTGCTTCTTTCCCCCCACTATCATTCATGTCAGGCGTATCGTGCATTACACTTTTACTTTTTTTACACATTTAAAATCCAATTAATCAATTTTAAACTTACTCAAGTTTTAAATACCCCATGTATGGGGTTCTGAAGGATTTAGCAAAACAGTTGTATGACAACCATTATTTATTGTCTTTTCCTACAGTTGCACAGTACCCACCGAGCTTCTGCTGAAGGCCAAGCAGCACGGCTTCTCAGACCGGCAGGTCGGTCAGATACTGGGCTCCAGTGAGAAAGAAGCCAGAGAGCTGAGGCTCACTCACAGCATCAGACCCTGGGTCAAACAGGTGAGCATCACTGCGCTGCTTCTTAGAGCCTCCACTGTAGTTTAGACAATACGAATTAACTTTATTTGTATAGCAGCCTTCATACAGGAAAGAAATGCAGCAGAAAGTGCTTTACCATAAAGGAAAATTGACATGCAATGAATCTAAAAACAGGAATGGAATGTCAGAGTTCATGTAAAATAAGATGTACCTGGGCTTCTGAGGCCAGAAGCTAACAAAGACCCTTCCGATTTCCCGACTGACACAAAGTCACTACAGCTCTCGATTACACCAAATTAGCATTTTTCACCCATCAGATAGTGAGATAACACACCCTGCCTGATCAATGTACACAGACTGGTTTCCCTTTGCCACAAATGTAAATGAGGGACCTATGAAAATACGCCCCGGGCGAGACGGGGGGGGAGAGAGAGGAGAGAGAGAGAGAGGGAGTTTTTTTTTTATTCCTCAATTGCACAAATCATTCAATAGAACATTTGAATAACACACTTAAGAGAATCAATGCACACAATTCTGCACAACACAGTATAAATTACAACATAACTGACTTAAGCCCACTAATTGCATTAGAGTATTGCTCTATAGCCTACAGTGGATCCCCCTGTTCCCCCCCTTGTCCGTTCCATTTGGGAGACCCAGAGGTGAACTATTCCCCTGCGCCCCCTCCCCTTCCCCCTTCTCACACATGATCTGTAGACGGTAGTGATGGGAATTCCGGTGCTTAAATTAATTTAAACAATAATGTAAAATGATGCGCAATATGAATTACTAATGTAAAAAAAAAACATGCACTATATCAAATGTTTATTATATAGATACATTTTTATTTATACACTCTACAGAGTGATAAAACAAAATTAGAAAGTGCAAAAACAAACGTTTAACTATTTACAAATGAACTTAACTAACTTAACTATTTTAAACTTTTAGCTTTTTAATACTTAACAGATTTAAAGTAAAACAACATACAGAAGCTTACAGAATCACACAACAAAATATAAATTAAAATGTGTAAAACAAAAAGAAAAAAATCAGCATCCAGAGTTTTGTCCTTCAGTGAAGATTTACATTGAGAAAGACCAAGTGCCTCAGCTTTGAGGGGCTGATCAGCAGCTGCAGGGGGCGCCAATTCCCAACACAGTGATATGATAGATAATGGAAAACCGCTTCGCGGCCCAGATGATATATATATTTTTTTTTTAAGTGGTCGTGCCGCCCCCCACGTGTCATGAAAAAGTGCCGCCCCGGGCAGTCGCCCGTGCCCAAAACCGTCCCTGATAGGAGGCATAGAGGTTAAAGCGATCGACTGTCTTTCCACTTCATACAGTATTAAAGTCTTTTGTTCAGAGGGTAATTCTTGATTCACGGGTCAAACCATGCAAAACTCAGAGGAAATAATATTAACACAATTAGGCCTGAAATAATAACATTTGCATTCTTTCATCTCTTTATTTTTTTATCCACAATTCATCAAAACTATTGCTTTAAATATTATTTATTTTGAATATTTTTGACACTACAGCTATATACATCACAAGTGATAGTCCTGCATTTAAACATTTACTAAACTGAAATATACAGAAGAATTAGTGGCTATATGTACCAAAAGTATTGAAAATCAATCTACACATTATGTAAAATTGCTCCTTTTTAGAGCATTAAACTTTGGTCTCAGTCTCCAGATCATTACAAAGCAGCATTGTGCATGAAGGTTTTGGGTCTTGGTTGATTGGGGTCTTTCTATGTTGAGTTTGTATGTGATAGTAATATTTACTGTAAACTTGATCAACACTGTTGGATTGTAGGGGTGTGATTAGCTTCTTTCTTTTTTTACCCATTTTAACCTTTCTTTTATCTCCTCAGATTGACACCTTGGCAGCAGAGTATCCAGCCATGACCAACTACCTGTATTGTACCTATAATGGTCAGGTATGGGCTCTACATAATACAGTTCCATTATGATGTACATTATTTAGACAATCCAAATGTGTCTCATTGAAAATACATTTTGCAGTACAACAATTTCAACATATATACATTTGTTATGAAAATTACTACTAAAAATAATTATAAAATGGGTGTTTTTGCTTTGCTATAGAATAATTGATGTCCCCCAGAGTGAATCGCTAACCATGTTTTTGTCATCCAATCCAACAGGAGAATGATCTGGACTTTAAAGACCAGGGCATTATGGTTCTTGGTTGTGGGCCCTATCACATTGGTGAGCTCAACAAGCTTTCCAACCATTTTCATGCCGTTAGGGTTACAAGTTTAGCTGATTATATTAATATGCAGTTTATTTGTTATGCTGACTTTGTGAACTGCTGTTTATGGCTAACATTTGTGAAATTCGTCGCCTGTTTGATCCGACAGGGAGCAGTGTTGAGTTCGACTGGTGTGCGGTGTCGAGCATCAGAGCTTTGAGACAGATGGGTAAGAAGACGGTGGTGGTGAACCACAACCCTGAGACGGTCAGCACCGACTTTGACGAATGTGACCGCCTTTACTTTGAGGAGTTAACCCTGGAACGCATCCTTGACATCGCCGAACAGGAGGTCAGGACACAAATGCAAACATGCCATTTCTAACTTGACACAATTCAATCAAAGTATACAAATTACCGATATGCCTCTTCATATTTTTATCATGGAATATAATGTTGTATTGGTAGGTGATATAACTATTTAACTCTCCACTGAAAACCCCAACACTACAACTACCATTGCTGTACCACTGATATTATCAATGTTCAATGATCTACACCCACTTACATTGTCCTGTTCTGGGTTGCTGGGCTTATCCCAGCATGCATTAGGAGAGATGCAGGGCACTCTGGATAGGTCTCCAATCTATCAAAAGGTTATATCAGTGCGACAAAAACGACTTATATATTCATGTGTATTGAGTGGAATCTGGTTGAAATATTGCATTGAAATCAATGTAAGACCTCCCCTAGGCAGAGTAGTATAACGATTTTATGAGGTTTATTTAAACAAAAACTGTGGCAAAGCCTCCTGCATATTTAACAACAAGAATCCGAGGTGTTTCAATATAGTATCACAATACAGATTTCTAACAAAATGACTAATAGTAGTGATTGTAATTTTAGTTATATGAAACTTGGCATTAGCCTAGCCTAGTATATTGAAAATAATTTTAATTAAGTGGGGATTTCACATGCATGGCAATGCTTGATATATTATCATGATTCATGCTTATAAGGATATGGAATTCCCATCTTCTTGCCCAAAGCTACTCTTTAGTATGCATGGGCCAAAGCTGCTCAAGGGCATGAATAGCTGCTATTTCCCCTGCTATTTTCTATGTATATGTTTGTTGATATCCGTTTGTTTATGTTGTGTATTTGCGTACTTATATCCAGTGACTTTCCCTTGCAGAGGAATTGTAATCCACTTAAAGTCACGGCGGGGTCAGTGTGTGATTAAGTGTTTGTTTGTTCAGGGGGATAGCATTACCATCAATCCATCTCTCACAGCTACAGTCCCCTCTTGCTTTCTGTGTATGTATGCGTGTGATAAATACGGCATTAGAGCATTGAGATAAACCCTGGACAGGAGCAGGAGAGCAGGTCCATGAATAATGAAGAGATGCAACCTGGCATTGCCATGGAAACAGCATCCCCCTGGATCAACTAGACAGGAAAAGGGGCTGCATGCTGTTATTAATGGCACACACACACACACACACACACACACACACACACACACACACACACTGTCCCTAGTGATGACTAAACTCATAGAATGACCAAGATCAACATATTTTGTTTGTCTCATATTATGTGATCAGTGGCCAGGATAATTGGAAGCGGCCGCAAGTTTTACACAGTTAATTGTGGCTGATGGGCCTTTAGAGGTCCAAGACTTGACAGAGTATCTTTGCTTCTCTTGTCCTTTTCTCCTCCTTCCCTTCCTCCACTTCTTATTCTTCTATTCCCCTTGTTGTCTTATCCTCTTTTTTTGATCTCACGCCTCTCCCCTCCAGGGTGTCTCTGGCAGCATTGTGTCAGTCGGAGGCCAGATCCCCAACAACCTTGCTGTACCATTGCATCTCAATGGGGTGAAGATTCTCGGGACGAGCCCCCTGCAGATCGACCGAGCTGAGGAACGCTCCGTCTTCTCAAGTATACTCGATGACCTCGGGGTGCACCAGGCCCCATGGAGGGCCCTCAGCTCCCTGGTGAGAAATATATAAATAATGGAAAGCATATATTATAGCACGCTATATTGTGATATGCGTTGTGACCATATGCTGAGAAAGAAGAAATTGTTCCTGTCCAAGGAACGTGAGTATCATAGTAGTACTCTTGTTCGATGATAATACTCCAGTAAGCGCAGTTCAGTTACTTTGACCAAAAAAACTGTAAAAGGATGACTTTCCTGTGTCAGGGTTTCCACCATAACAAGAGTTAGCTCAGGGTGTTTGGAGAAAGTCAGTTCAGACAAATGAGGTTTCCCTACATGGGAAGATATTCCCATGTAGGGATAGTCCCATGGGGGAAGATATTCCCATGTAGGTCATTCTTATTTTCAAATTTCGATTTAAGTACATTCAGATACTTTCAGTCTATATTTGCATTTTACAGAGAGAAAAAAACGGTTTTGAAAAATGTTTGCTCTTATAGTTCCAGTCAAACTGAGTATTAACAGTATATTGAACCACCAAGAATACAATCGTTCCAAACCGTCTCCCGAAGCCATCATCATATCAACAACATGTTAAAGTTGGATTTGATCAAATACATCTTGTGTTCCCAACACACTGTTTCTCGGTGCATGTTTTCGAGCAGAAAAGTTGAGAGGGCAAGCTCAAATCGCGGACCACATGAGTCGCCCGCAAGGCATGTTTAATAGAACAAGTAAAAAAAAAAATCTAATTATTATCAAAAACGCTGCCATTAAAGATTTGAAAATGACAATATTTAATATAACATTTAAAAACAAACAAAAATTCTGTATATATGAACTCTGACCATTTCTGAAGTCAATGTTCAATATTGCGCGCATGTCAAACCAGCATCTTCAGTGTTTCCCCTCCCGTTATATCAGGGGGCCTCCGGCCTGTACTTTAAGGTTCTCTATGACGTTTCTGACTTCGCATATCGAGGCTCTGGAAATATTCTTCCAAAAGCCTGAAAAACACTGCAGTGACAAAGCCTGCACACTTTGTGGTTGTCATTAAAAGCTAAATATTAGTTATTTTTTGAACGGATATAACTTTATTTTCATTTTTCTAACAAAGTGAGAACACTTTTTTTTTTTTCCTACCATCATTGTCGTGGAAATTATTGTTAATAATTATTGTGAGGAATAATTAACATTGATATGTGATCAGACAGTCACTTCACATATATTATTATTATTATTAAAAGGTGATCTGTGCAACTTTGTTTTTCAGGAAGTTTGTATCAAACAAGTAGCCCTTCGTATTATTTTGTACCCTTGAAATAGCTCTTCAAGTGTAAAAATATTGTACATGGATTTATATAAATGTAAAAATATATGTAAGCAAATTGTTCTGTTACTATGACATATATCCATTTAATTTAGGGTTAAGAAACCCACATTACTCTATAAAAGATCAAACTTAAAACAGAAGAAAATAACAAAGGCAAAGATTACACGCACGTTATTATGGGGGCAGTGGTTCTGAACTGCTTAAGCTAATATTAAATAAATTAAAAAGTCAGGAATGAAGGGAACTATCACAAATAGTCCGGCGTGTAAACTCACGCAAGTAAAGCGTGTTGTGAACACAGTATTGAGGAGTGTGAGTACGGCACTATGCTGCATTAAAAAATTCCCTTCAAAATAAAAGACCCGTGACTCACTGAAAACGGGTCTGACACAAGTGCTCTACGAGGTGCGCCACGATTTAAAAACTAGTGGCAACTGCTCCGGCACGGCGGCTCCACGCGGCATGGCCAGCAGGTGCGCGGCAGGTGCCGGTGCCGCGATTCGAGCGCCCCAGATGCCGCGGCATGGCCCTAGATGCCCCAGCAGGTGCGCAGCAGGTGCGCAGCAGGTGCGCGGCATGTGCCGGGTGCCGCGATTTGAGCTTCCTCCTACTGGAAAAGTTGTGTTTTTCTGGTTTATTATATTCTTTTTATTCATATATTTAACCACTCCACAACCACTCTAAACACACATACTATTATCTTCAGCTACAGCCCTAAAGCATCACACCTTTCCCAATAGGCAAACTTGCATGATTATTGGTAGAACTTTCTTCTGCATTAGGGCACTGTGCCCCCAACGTACTGGCTTGTTTAGCATTTTTCTTGTGTTTGGCCCTCTCAACCAGCTGTCGGCTGCATCAGAATGAAGCAACTGGCAGGCCCCTCTGTGGAACACGTGGAGCACTGAATTGTGTCAGCCGTCAGAGCTGAAATATGTCTCTTCAATTACCGGTGTATTCAGTTACCACTGAGGAGCGATTATCCGTTACAAACAGATAAAGTTCTGTGTCTCTCCAGAGTCTACCTACATATTCTATTTCCCTGCCGAGCTTGAAGAAACAGTTTGTTTTTTATTGGGCTGAAATAACTCCAGTAGAGCCGTGGGGAGATTGTTCTCTGGGAGGCTGTTTTGTGTTTGTTAATGGTATCCCACCTGGCGAGTGAACAGTGGATAATGATCGCAAGAAACGGGCTAGACCTGCGAGATGGATAAGAGAGAAAGAGCGATGATAATGATGATGATGAGGAGGAGGAGGAGGAGGAGGAGGAGGAGGAGGAGGAGAAGAAGAAGGTCTCTCACTGCTAGACTCCTTCCACGGCTTGTACTCTTTCTTCTTTCATTCCTTATGTGAAGTGAATGGAAGAAAAGAAAATCTAAAGCGAGTTGACTTGAAGCCCCACTTTCTGGCTGTTATTGGAGCACTTATTCTCTCTCTTTTACTCTTTTGATTAGTCCTGTTCTTGGCTGACATGGGAGTACACCTTTTATTCTTGAAGCCTTTAAACTGTGTGTAGTATAATTTAAATGGGGCTTGCTGTAGAGAGGGTTTGTTACAAGGACACGCGCAAACACACACACGCGCACCCTTGATTTGATATTGATTCTTTGTTTTGAGTCTAAAGTGGCTCTAATCATACAATGTTCGAACATTATATGAATTCCTTGATGATAAATACAGTTACATAAACATTGGAAAACCAAACAAAGCTCAGGGTAAATATGGGAAGGGATGGAGCTTTCCAGGCCATAGATCAACCAAATTGGTGTCTTTCTTTATTTGTTTCTAGCCTGTTATTTTACTAAATGCTTTTAGTTTTTTCATGAATAACTTTTTTTCTGTTGAACAAGAGGTGGTTTACTATTACTTTTATTTTTTTTAGATGTTATTTCTTTTATTTATTATTATTTATACCTTCAATCAAATGTGATTACATTTCAAACAGTTGGAAATTCTTCTATATTTGTCATGTATTTCCTTGACATATTTTTATTTTAGTAAATCCAAATGACAAATAAGGCTGATAACATCTGCTGTGCTTTTCTCTCCCTTCAACAGGAAGATGCCATTACCTTCGCCAACCAAGTGGGCTACCCCTGCCTGCTCCGCCCCTCCTATGTTCTCAGGTAGGTTTAAAGACACGTCAGCCAGCATACTTTGCATTTGCAGTAGATTCGGCTACCATACATGTATCAGTAGGCTCCTAATCAGGAATGAAGTGGCTGACTAAGACCTTATTTTAGCTTTCAATTAAAATTTGGTATGAAATCCAATTTCTAGCCAATACAGAGTATTAAGAAATACAGGGAAGAAAACAGTTTACATCTGGCTGGCTGAGTTATGTAAGAAAAACAATCAATTGACTCTTAATAGCTAATTCACAGACATATTGCTAACTGAGTAAAATACAATTTTAGTTATGATTATTAATTAACTTTACTATTACAGCCCATTCAATCTTGTAGTGACACTGTTGTCCAGCAGATGTCGTGATGAGACCCTGTATTCAGAAGGGCTTTGGCACTGAGCAGAAACTTGTTTTTAAGGGGAGTTTTGGACTTTATTTTACATGCAAGCCGTAAAGTTGTTTTGAAACTGATTCTGTCTGTGCTTTGATATGCAGTGAGTGTCATGCACTAGGTCACATTAAACCAAATTTCAAAGTAATTTAATTCGGTAAAATGATAGCTGCCGGTATTTAAGTCTCCCACTTGATCTCAATGTTGCAAGAATAATACCATTGGTAATATAGAGTTTATTAGTAACACATATTAGTTATCATTTGCAATTTAAATATCTCACCCTACTGTTTATTGACCTCTGTTGGAGACTGTTGTTTATAAAGATGAGCCTCTCCTCGCCTCTCAGCATTAGCGTAGGGTGAACTCCCTCTGATCCTCTCCCATCCCCAAAGCGTTTTCACTCTTCCCACTTGACATACTTGTTAATGGTTTTTGAATGTTCTTCTCAGCCTCGGTACATATGCACAAACTCGCACATTTCCACACCAAACACTCTTTGTCACATTCATGCATCATATTCTTATAACCATAAAATATCAAATGCACACACAAAAACAAAGTTTGAAGTATTGGTAATTATTACTAAAATATATGCACTTATGATCTACATCTTATTTGCATACTTTAATCTATCATGTCTTAACATATCATATGAAGTATTTTTGCTGTGAACTGCCTGTAGAATGATATGCACAAGCAATCTGACAGTTTTCAAACGAGTTTCTAGTTTTGACATTTTGTCTAGTGACTTCTTTATAAGTAAAGAAACTAAACACTAATACATCACCACAATCATCAACTCCGCGAGCACTTTCTCTACTACTGTTAAAAAGTGGGACGGACAGAGAAATAATCATATTCTTATCCAAGGCTTTCCATAGCGTGCTGACTCATTTTTGTCAAGGATCAGCAACTGGGCCAACATAAAAACTTTATTTTACTCTTCATAATAGCAATATCTAATATAAAAAAATATCTTATGACCGAATTTATTTGAAAATTCAGAGAACAGTCGCATAGAAACTAGGTGGCATCAAGGAGCCAAGGATATGCATGAATGTAAATTAAAATTAATCTTCAATCAGTATTAATTGTAGGGGTTGGACACAAGTCAGCCTCTGAGCAACAGACAGTTAAGGAATAAAGATCTGACCCAAGCCTGTGGCCTTTCTCTCTCCTGTTTCTATCACCGCCTCCTTTTCAAACGGGAGGAAAGCCCAGCGAGCAGTCTAAAATCAAAAACAACAACAACAACCACAACAAAACTAGCCTGAATCTATTGTTTTTTAATGACTAAGTTCTGAACTCGTTTTCAAGAGCCTGGAGTGCTTTTCGACCTAAATAGCTGTTCTCCTTCTCTCTCTCTCTCTTCCTTAATTTGACTGCTTCTAGACCTTGTTCCCGATGGTAATAGTGATGCAACGGAGAAATAATGAGTGTTTTGAACGATAATTTGAAGCTTGTATGTTCTCCTGTTTGCTTCCTTCTCTTCCTCTCCTGTGGCCTATTGTTTTCTCTCCCTCACTCTTATTTTCACTCTCTCTCCTGCTTGCATCTCACCAGTGGCTCTGCAATGAATGTTGTGTATGGAGAAGAGGAGATGAAACGCTTCTTGGAGGAGGCCACTCAGGTGTCCCAGGTGAGAGCAGCGTTGACTGTGTGAGAATGTCCGCACGTGTGAGAGAGACCTTTTGACATTAGCTCTTAGGAGAAGTGATAGCTCTCTGTCTCTCACACGCACATGCACTCTCAGGCTCTCTTTCTAGCGTTGGATTCTCCCTCAGCTTTCAATTAACTGATGCTACCAGCTGTCGTGGCTGTTGGCTCATAGTGTGTGCGTCTCTACTTCACTGAACCCCCTGGTGGCTTTTGGGGACCCAACCCCTCCAAGGGCCCCTCACTGGGACTAGAGGCAAAGCACCAACACAAGCCTGTTAAAGGGACAGTTGACCCCAAAATCAGAAAAATACATATTTTTCCTCTTACCTGTCAGTGGTTGTTATCAATATACGTTGTTCCTACATGATACTGCTCACAACAAGTTTTTTCAAATGTGTTTTTGTGGTGATTTAAACACCACACGCTCAGTGCTATTTAGTCCCATTATATTCGAGAGAAGGCTGGCATCTCTACGGTTGATATTTCCAAAACTAGTCAACACGCACCAAACATCCATCCATCCATCCATTTTCAGCCGCTTATCCGGGGTTGGGTCGCGGTGGCAGCAGGTTCAGCAGGCCGACCCAGGCCTCCCTCTCACCCGCAACACTTTCCAGCTCATCCTGGGGGATCCCGAGGCGTTCCAATGCCAGCCAGGAGGTATAATCCCTCCAGCGTGTCCTCGGTCTTCCCCGGGGTCTCCTACCAGTTGGACGTGCCTGGAAAACCTCTAATGGGAGGCGTCCAGGAGGCATCCTGACTAGATGCCCGAACCACCTCAGCTGACTCCTTTCGACACGAAGGAGCAGCGACTCAACTCCAAGCTCCCTCCTGATGTCCGAGCTCCTTACCCTATCTCTAAGGCTGAGCCCGGCCACCCTACGGAGGAAGCTCATTTTCGGCCGCTTGTATCCGAAACCTCGTTCTTTCGAGGTGAGGGTTGGAACGTAGACCGACCAGTAAATGGAGAGCTTCGCCTTCCGGCTCAGCTCCCTCTTCACCAAGACGGACCGGTACAGCGCCTGTTTTACTGCTGCAGCCGCACCGATCCGCCTATCGATCTCCCGCTCCACCTTACCCTCACTCGTGAACAAGACCCCGAGGTACTTGAACTCCTTCGCTTGGGGTAGGCAGTTTGTCCCCACCTGGAGGGAGCAATCCACCGGTTTCCGGCAGAGCACCATGGCCTCAGATTTGGAGGTGCTAACTTTCATCCCTGCCGCTTCACACTCGGCTGCAAAACGCCCCAGTGAATGCTGGAGGTCACGGTCCGAGGAGGCAAACAGAACCACATCATCTGCGAACAGATGCACCAAACAATCTAGATTTATAAATGGCACAACGGGTTTGTCCTAATTTTAGGAAATTAAATGTAATTTGACAATCCTTAAAAAGTTCATATCATAATTAATATTTGGTGTTAAATCTTTTGCAGTAAATTAAGTCTGACTCATTCACATCAGCAGGCACTGCCCTGGAAGATGCTTTGCCAGGCCTGTGCTGCAGCCATTTTCACTGATTGACAAACAATTAAAGGGAATTAAAACACTTGAAACAATAAATGTTGTTAAAATTAATTGGTTGCTTAAACTGAGCAGAAAATATGTTTCTGTAATAATGTGAACACACTCAAATTAAAAGTGTACTTGCAGTCTTAGCTTCATTTTAAATCCAGTCCAACTAAAATCTTACTAACTGCAATACACCCAAAAGGCTTACCCTTGTTAATAATGTTTTATTTCCCTTTTTATTATTGATAGAATAATCATCCTGCTGTCTTTCCTCCAGGAGCATCCCGTGGTCATCACCAAGTTCATCTGCGGCGCCAGGGAAGTCGAGGTGGATGCTGTCGCCAAAGATGGCAAGGTGCGATATTACTGACATGTTCCGTCTAGTTGCATGAGCTTTTGGGTCTCCCTAATGTCAGTGTTGCCATCCTGTGTATGTGAAGAAGCCTTGCCAATGCAGGTTCAATTTACCACATATGCCAGTTGTAGTATTTTCTGCCTGCATCAAAAAGGGAGTTTAGTTTTATTTAGAATAGGACTCGTTAGGAGAGTATATATCTTCTACATAATGTAAAATAAGGTTGCAGTGTGTAACAGCCTGGAAAACAACAATCTGTAGTCTGCTTTTATTCATATTGACACCCTGTTTGACCATATTTTCATTTATAACAGTATCATTGCTATTTATCTCTGTCGCCTGGCATTTTTCAGTCCTCCATTATTTTTCAGTTTAAACGGAGAGGTAGGACAGATATTGAGCCCAGTAGATGAATAAAGTGGTATAATCTCATTCATCTTCGGTGAAAAGACCTTACAGCACAGACGGATCGGATTCGGAGAATGGAATACATTAAAGCCAAAATTCAAGGAAAGTGGTGATACTAAATATATATATATATATATATATATATATATATATATATATATATATATATATATATATATATATATATATATATATATATATATATATATATATATATATATATATATATATATATATATATATTTTTAGATCAGTTTAGGGTATATTGAATTTATTCTTGTTCAACAAACTGTTTTCATATCTGATTGACATGCAACACAGATTCGTCATTTTCTTTGGCTTTATTTTAAATATATACTTCTGCTCTGTGTTGCTTCATTTAAAATGCACTGTACATATTGTCAACTTAATTTAGCCTTTTTAGTGAAATAGGAGATGTCTTGTAGCCAGCAGTTAAACTTTTGAAATGAATAATATTTGCATATTAATAGATTCTCAATTTGTCAATGTGGAGTAGGAGTCTGTGAATTTTTAACACAGTAATACTTTTTTTTGTAGGAAAAACATATTGGGCTTTATTTTTAAGCCCACTATTCAAACATCTCATGTCTGGAGGGGTCTTCAAATGAATCTGCATATACTTCTTTCACACGTAGTATTATGAGTGTTAAATGTAAATCCACTGGTTGCTCAGTATAAAGAGGCACACATGTGTATCGTTATGTACACATTCTGTTTCGCTTTTTTTAGGGATAATCAGCTAAATAAATTCATGTGTGTAGGGAAGGATACAGGAAAATAAATAAAAAAAATAGATTTTAACTTGACGCCTCAGACACATGGGACCTCAAAGACTGATGATTCCTGTCCATTTAAAATTTGACATGATCTGTCCCTTAACAGTCAGAGGGTTTTGAAAACAAATGTAACTATAATTGTGAGCATTGTAAGTTGCGAGAGCCACCTAGGTACTTAATGGGCCGTTTGTTTTTCTATTGTTTAGGCTGTGGGAGTCATTTCAAGGGTGTTATTTGGAACGTGGGCAATCCAGTTGTATGGTAGATTTTCTCTCTACTTACCCTGAATAGAGCCCCTTCTTTATCTTCAGTATCACATTAACAAGCTGTACATTCATTGAATACCAAAAAGGCCTGATTATTCCTGGCCTTGCGCTTTCTCTCTCTCTCTCTCTGTGTGTGTGTGTGTGTGTGTGTGTGTGTGTGTGTGTGTGTGTGTGTGTGTGTGTGTGTGTGTGTGTGACAGAGATAATACGTATTAATTACAGACCCTATCTGAAGAGTGCTAATGAATGCTGTGGTTAGCAGCAGTTTAAATGAGCTAATGACACGGCAGCTCATTAACAGACAGACGCGCAGAGTTGCTTGGTGATACAAATCTCCTTTCCTGTGGGTGAAATGTTGGAAGTTATTCTTTTGACACGCATATCCGCGTACATTCTTTCTTACATAGTCCTGCTTCAAAATATACAGATCCTTTGTCCTGAGCAGAATTTTTCTTCTGCCATGACTGAATTTATTTATTTCCTCCAAGTGCTCAACTCAGCACTCAGTTTTTTTAATCTGGCTCACGATGTGTTGACAATGACACTGCATTTTAGTATACTATTTTGCACCGTGACATACTGTAGGTATATAAACACATCAAGCCTGGAGGCCATCTGGCTCTAAGTCTGAAAAATGATAATCAGGAAAACAGGCAGAGGCTGTAAAAGGTAGGTTGCCTTGAGTAAGGATTTCTGATGCTTATTAGAGCTATGATCTGCATGCAAATGCTTTAAGCATTACATAATCACTGTGTGTCTGTGTCTAGGTTCTGGCCCATGCCATGACAGAGCATGTTGAAGATGCTGGAGTACACTCAGGAGATGCAACCCTAATGTTACCAACCCAGTCTATTAGCCAGGGGGCAATAGAAAAGGTCAGTTAAGTCATCCTCAGCATTCAGTCAAACCATACCAATAATACCATCCATTTTGTAATTACCCAATCAATATTGCATGGAAAACCAGCAGTTTCACCCATATGCTGTATGTATTTAAACCACAATGTACACAATGAAGAAGAAAAAAAATCTCTCCATTTGTGTAGATATAGATATTATGGGATGAAACTGTTAAAGCCAGCCTTATAAATATTGTATCTGTGTATTCATTTTTCATCACTCTTAGGTCAAGATTGCCACACGGAAAATTGCGCAGGCATTTGAAATTTCGGGGCCCTTTAACACTCAATTTCTGGTTAAAGGCAATGATGTCATGGTAGGTAATATTTCTCAGGCTATGACTAAATGATAGATCAGCATTTTCACACCTGGTTGCAGCAAATGCAATTCGCTCACAAATTGAAATCCCTTTTGTGTTCAAAATTATTTGCAAAGTTGGATGGATTTTATGATCAATGCTGTTGCTTTCAGTTTTGATGTTCCAGCTACAGCACACAAACAGGAAATGTGCACGTTCAGTATGTTGTAATTTAAATATCTTCACTGATATCTGTGTTTATTTTTTAGATGACTGTGTTGTGTACCCATTTAGGTGATAGAGTGTAATCTGCGAGCATCTCGCTCCTTCCCTTTTGTATCAAAAACAATCGGTGTGGACTTTATCAATGTGGCAACCAAAGTGATGGTGGGAGAGCCTTTGGATGAGGCCAGCCTGCCCTCTCTGGAGAATCCTATCATACCTGTAGACTACGTCGGCATCAAGGTAAGAAAAGAAAATTGAAATAACTGTTGTGAGCTGGAAACTGTGTGTCTGGCTTTCTTCAATCTTTATTTTAATGTTGAGTTGTTATCGAGCACAGAGCTTGAATGGGTGGATGTATGAATAATATTTGAGAAAAAGAAGTTGACAGTGTTATAGTATGTAAGTCAGGACCTTCCTAATTAATGGCTGAAGCACCAGCATGCTAAACAATGGTCTGCACTTTAAAATGGTTTTGTACCAGTGCAAGCAGGGCTTAGATACAGTCAAAAGTACCAGAGATAATAATCATGGTGGGCCTTTGACACAGTAGGGTTTGCACACACAAATCAATTATCTTTTTCCTTTTATTCAGTTGGCACTGTCGAAAGCAAAGGTGTAAATAATCCAATTAATTATGAAACCCGATTTAATTGCTTCAGTTTGAGGGTCTTAATCTTGGCACATTCATACAGAATGGAATCATTATTATTAGTGTTATTAGTAACACCTGTGTCTGCTGTGAAAAGAGCCTGGTCTCAAGTGAAACTGCTTTCTCTGCTACATTTCTCAACTAGAAGTTGGAGTGAATTTGCACCATGTCAGACTAAGCTTTTCTGTGTGTACATTTGCTTCAGGCTTCAAGAAAGTATTTGTTTTGATCTGTGAAAGTAATCGTTGTATTTGTACCCGGCACATGAAGACTAATGAAAGTAAAAAAAAAATACATGAAGCATTTGGCTAACATTTTTAACAATTACAAACCGTTATTGCTTTTCTGCAACAGCACTCAAGTTTGACGGCATCGCTTCACCAAACATAACGATTCTTGACTCAAGAAAAACGTAGACAACTGGCCCATGTGTGAAAACTCTTTAACTATATATATATATATATATATGCAAAACATATATTAATGATCATTCAAACACAAGCGTTTTCTTTTTAGCCTTCGAGTTTATAAAATATATTGTGTCCAAGGTAATGAATGGGAGAATCCTTTCAAACGTTATCCTGCGCTGTCGAGCCTGATGCCTGTTTCTGGACCAAAGAGAACAAGACATAACCAGATGTAAAAAGTAACTCCAAATTGTGCCAGAACACCGCTTAGTGTAATTTCCTTAACAACACGTCGCCAGTACTTTTTCCCGTTACTATAATGGCTCCACCATGTACCCGGCAGTTGCTGCATAAGACTTGCAACAGTATATTCAGTTTAAGAGTGGAGGGGAACTACAAGACTAACTTATAGCAGTGAGGTAGATGGCTGAATGTGGACAGACCATGGATGTATTGAGGAAGACTGGGCCGACTGCAGCGGTTACCACCTCAATTTGAACTAGCATTAGAAAGCTAATGACTCAGTCTCTTTGTGCAGCGGTCAACAAGCGGGTTGACGTGGGCAATTCATGGCATCCTTGTCAGTGTATGGCTAAATAATAAATTGGTTCCAATAATGGCAGCCAGCATTGTTATTATATAGTGAAAGAAAAAGTACAGACACTGGTATACTATATTTTTATTTCAAAAACCTTAAATAAAATCAAAGAAAGTACATAATAAAGCCTTGGAGGGCCAGGTTTAAGAGGAACCGCTCGTCAGGGACGCTCTGAGCAATAAAGTGATTACCACGATGCCGGGATAATTTCATCGGTCAACACTACACCTGGCATTCTATTGATTGGGGAATTTTAAAAGGGTGTGCAAGTGCAAGCATACAGTTTGAGCAAAGATCTAAATGCAAGAAGGGCCTATTTGAGCATGAGGACAGGGTTTTGAGGGAAAGCAATACAATATTTGAAGTGAAATCACTGGGTCATGCTCTCAAATTGAAAGACCAAACTCTTGAATAGATAGGAAAAAAGCCAAAAATGATGGCCATAAACACAGTCGTAAGTTTAATGGCAATGACTACTTATTTTAAAAAGTGACTTTAAAATGTTTTTTACAAGTCCTCATGACCATGTCTCTGAACTTCTGACAGCCTAATGTGTTAATAATGGTTGGACAATTAGTTCCTTTATAAAGATCCCTACAAGTATGATATCTTAATAGATACTGCAGGTTTCACTAGTACAGCTTCTATTGGCTCACATAACAAAGACAGCAATTACTGCTCCATCCCTCTTCCTAGGCATGATTGGGTGGGAGTAGTAGGTGCTTTCTCATAGTGGCTGGGAGGCTTACTTCTTAGATTGGGTACGAGAGAGTTTACGTGTCGCCAGCTGTTCCAAAGCTATTTTTCCCAAAGTAATTTCTCCCTCTAATTACAACAGAGCTGCTGTAACAATGGCTGTAGTTTGGAGCCAATCACGCAGGTATAATCCCCCACTCTTCCCCACCACCTAAAGTTTTCAATTTCTAGTCTGCACAGTGGTGAGGAATATTAATCAGAGCTCTGAATACTCCCAGCGCCAGGCTTAAAAGACTTCTGGAGTTTACTTGGAGTCTATGATTTAGACTTCATACCCCCTGACTAATATGGGCCTTGCTTGAAACACTGCCACAATACATGACAATTGTGTATTGAAGTAGTGGGGTTTATTTCTACCTGTTAAACACATTATTTCTGCCTCAAAATCAAGCCCCCTCTAGAAACAGTGATGTCTGAAACTATATCCAGCCTTAGTAGCCTGAAGTTTGTGCCATCAAAATATACTCTCTCAGCCTTCATCCATACAGTCCTCACTGTATCCTCACATCACACAGTTGCTATTAGTCATTGCTATCCAGAGAGACAGTCTTCATTTATATATCTCATTTCCTTTCATCCGCACTCCGTTGCTCCGGTTGTCTTTTTCTTTTCTCTGACAGTCCCTTATTTGAGGCTGTGTTTTCTTTTCACTAACAAGTCCCCATTGGGTAATTTTCTCTCTACCATATACAAAAGCTCATAGGAACAATAACAGTGGTATTTATTATAGAGAGATGAAGAGGACCGTGAAAACAATATTTGAGGAGGAGGAAGTGGTCGGGTGTCAGTTCCTGGTGCACACTTATTGGCTGGACTAAGAAAAAAAAAAAAAAAAAATTCCAGCTGTTGCACGTTTTGTCCCCCTGACCATGGCATGCCGGACATTATAGAGACTTCTGAGATAGACGCATCCTTGTGAGCCCAATCACTCGTGAAAAATGCATGCTAGAAACATCCAACTGGACTTACATTTCTGCAAAAGGTTCATTGTAAGAAGGTCAAGTGTAGAAAAACTTGAAGAAAAGGATGTTGACGTAGAAATAATTGGAGTCATTTAACATCAATGACTCACTCAATGTAGAACTGTATTACTTTAAGTACATTGTGACATCTTTGGAACATTTTGAGGTAGTACGTTTTTTGCTTTTTTTCCAAACTTTTTCAGACTTTTAGCCAGCTACTGTACAGGAGGATGTTATTGGTGAAGCTGACTACTCAATCCACTTCATGTGGTTTTACAGGAATATATATTTTTTTCCAAAGACTGCTCTCTATCCTCATTTTTACTCTACTACTAACTAACTAATGATACTACTAATAGCACTAATGCTAGCATCAGTTGTATTTACTTGACAGTTGCATCCACTTATTACACCCTAGCGACCACCACAGCAACACGTTTTTTAACTTAAAGTTACTGCAAGGAATTTTCATTTTGTTTGGATTTTGGCGGTCCCTGTGGACAAAAGTGGCAGTGTTTTTGAGCACCAAATTCCCTTTTCGAAAACGGCTCCTTCTACTGCAGCAGGCTCTGACAATCTGCTCAGTCCTGGCTCTGGGTCTTGTATACCTCCCTTTCCTGCAGCGGGCCTAGAAATATGGCCTGGACCTCCAGCGGCGTGATGTCGGTGTTGGCTCCCAGCAGCCTATTTACTCCTCTGGAATCCACCCCAGTAACTTTAGCAACTACCTAGTAACAAACTCCTGGTAATGCAATCAAAACCTCCATCAGCAAAAATGTGGGAATTCTCATCAAAAATCTGTAAGTACAAATGTAGCTGTTAATTTCCACTCCAGCTGCGAAGATAAATACATTTACACAAGTGCCACGTCTGCCTCTAACAAGGCCCATAGTGTGCAACAATGTTTTGTGGGAATGTCTTACTTTATTCATTTCCTTCTCCACTGGAGCTCAGCTGGTACACCAAGATAATATTGTTCATGTTGTTGAGCGCCACAATTCTACTGTCTCTCTACGGAGTGGGATAGAAAGATGGGGAAGCAGTGCCCGTGTGTTAGTCACTAGAATGTTGTGGTTACAGAGCCTTGGTTATTGTCCGACAGTCACATACATTCTGTCCCGGAGACATATCATTGCAATTGGACAAAAAAAACTTATAACTGAGAACCTGAAAGTTTTCATAATTCTGGTCATGAATGCATGTGCAACGTTTCTCATTTTAATTCTCCACTGGTGTTAGTGATGCCATTTTTCTAACGGCTCCTGTTTACATTTCCACTTCCTACTTCATAGTGTTTGTTGCAGATTTGGTTCTACGTGTTGGTTTGATGGGTGAAATGGGGAAGCCCTTTTTTATTGGAGTTATGTGCAAATCCACTATTCTGGATTTACACAAAGAACTCGCAAATATCTTTGTGTGACTCGTGTCCTGTATTTCACAATTTCGCCTCCTTTTTATTGTAGTTTCTTGTCTCTTTTATTGCACTATTAAAAGTTCCCCCTCACTGTTATACCCTCTGTGTGTGTTTCTCTCCCTCTCTTCCATCTCCTTTCTTGGTAATATTCTGTTGTTTTATCTATGCATATTTTTCTGTCTTTCTGACTCTTTGAACAAAGCCATGATAAGCGATGATGGTTCCCAGTCTGCATTCACTTCTCTTCGTCACTTCTTACATTAGTATGCTAACATTACATTCAGCTGATTAGATAGCCCGCTTCAAGGATGAATCCCCCCCTAGTGGCCCTTGTATCTGCGTGTGCGTGCATATACATAACACAACGCCACACCACCTCTCTCGCTCTTTTCAAGGTAATGGGGGTTGTCTACTTTTAAATGGGGAAATAAGAATGTCTTTTCACATGGCACTCCACTATTCTTAATTTGGCTATAATACAAGTATGATAAATTACTGTCTTCTGCTCTTGTTCCAACACTTTCCTTTCAATCATTCTCTCCTTCACATCCCCTCTTTTAAAATGTAGAATTGTATCCTTTAATTTCCCCCTTTCATTCTATTCTCTTTCCCAATTAATTTGTTTTCATCTTCCTTTAATTATTAAGTTTGTTTATCCTGTCTTAACATTAAATATTTCTTTCCTCCTTTTATTCCATCTCTTCTTCACTCGAGTCTTCTCATCTCAATTAATTTAATTATTTCTCCTTTTTATGTTTTTTTTCCTCTCCTACTGTCTTCTCTTTTTGTCTCCTGTCTCTATCTTCTTTCCTTTTTGTCTCCTCTCCTCCACACTCCCTCTCATCTTCTGGCTCACCCTGCTGTTGCTCCATCACTCAGGCCACCAACCTTCTTCTCAGTATTGACTGTGGAGACGGCATGTTAAAGCGACCGGTGGCCTGCAGTTTGGGAAGCCTCCTTTCTTATCAGATTTTCCTTTTTGAAGTCTTTCTTCACAAGCAATTGTAGCACTAACCTCCCTAACTCTGTGTTACTATGCCTCTCTCTCACTTAACGGTTTGTTGAAGCAGAAATGGTGCATGACACAAATTACTCGTAGTATTTTGGGGGGAAAATACAATTTCTCCAACTGAAATTGTGGTGTAGGTTCAAGGGTGGTTCATTGGCATCACACGTGAAGATGTCCTATTATTCATAAGCATGTTGAAACACATCGCTCTCTCTTATTTCACCAGGCGCCCATGTTCTCCTGGCCACGGCTGAGGGAAGCTGACCCTGTGCTTCGCTGTGAGATGGCCTCCACTGGAGAAGTAAGCCCCTGGGAGTCATACAACCTAATATCTCTGATGTGCAGTCTATTTTTTCCCCTCACATCTAGTTTGGAGATTCAGTGTTAACACATACTCTTTTGTGTGTGTGTGTGTGTGTGTTTTATTGCAGGTTGCTTGTTTTGGACCAAACATTTATTCTGCCTTTCTGAAGGCGATGCTCTCCACAGGCTTTAAGCTCCCGCAGAAAGGCATCCTGATTGGGATTCAGGTAGGACTACAGCCATCTGGAAGTTCACTTGCCTCCTGGCTGTGTTTCCTTATGGGGCCTCATGCCCACAAGACACTAAATGCAAAGTGTCGTCTAAACAGGTGGCATAAATCTTTAGGCTATCAGCTTCTTTCAATGCCAGTACGGCACTACTCGGTTTCTTTCACACCCAATCACACTTTGATTCATGTGATGCTTACAGCTCTCATGTGACTTAAAGACAACGGCACTCAAGCGACATTGTGTGAATGACCCAGAGAGGTGAAATAACTTAGCAGAACTGGAGATGAGTGGATAAGATTAATAAACCTGATGCTGTTATCCCCAAATAACTTTAGAGGAACTATCCAAACATAAAACTCAATTTGTATCCAAACAAACACTAATCATGATTATAAAATATCCCACAGTGAAAAGAAACATTTCGTAAAAATGTACAAAAATAAAACCAACATATTTATTTCATCAACCAAGTGCTCTGTCAAAAGGTTTGAATAACCATTGATAAACTTGCAGGAAAAACAACTCTGAATCCTTTTCAAATCCACAGCAGCAGAAGAAAAAAAAAACTAAAATGTAAGCCTGAGCTTTTTAATGACGTTACGTGAGTTTGGGTAATTTAGCCTTGCAGCCATTCTGGGTTGCCAAACTGCGAGTTTGACTGATGCAGCGTTTCCAAAGCACTCACAATATTAGCTGTATAATTGGTGATCTTGGAGAACGGGTCCACTTCAAGGTACTTACCTGAGGTCACATACTGTATGCACCGTAACCGGGCAAACAAGCACAGAAGCAACACTTTAGGCTAACAGATCCAGAGCCCACAGCAACACAGAAGTGATTTGCCTCCACTCCAGTGAGTTTATTGGAGGAGGATTTGATACATTTTTCTGTTTTGTTAGTCAATGTGGTGAAAAGGACTGTGGCCTCTAGCTTGATGGCGGTACAGTTTACAGCTTCACACAGGTGGTATTGAAATGTCTTATTTGTATGGGGACATACGTGTACTGTTGTGTGGGTGCAGTTCTCCTAATGTGAGTGTGTTATTCTGCTGACGATGTGCAGATTTGACTAATGCGTTACCGCCTGTGCAGTATATTCAAGTCGCAAACACACGCATACAGTTTGTGTGGTTCTACTATATTGCTAATGTGTAATTTATCCTTTGACAGTTTGTCTGTCTATCTCTCAGGCTCTGTAAAAGTCTCTCTGTGTTTCAGTCATAGCTTAGAAACTGTTTCTACTCTTGTCTATGAAGCATTAGTTTCTTCAACACTTCAAAGCTTGTGAAAGGGCAACTAAATAGTTTATTTCCTCTACGTTAGCGGCTAATGTTGGCTTACTATCAGTATTCACCTTCTCGACCAAGGAAGCTAACGGAACATCAGCTAACTTAATTTATAGGAGGGTTGCAGGTTACATTGAAAACCATCAAGTCAGCTTTCAAAATTAGCTTGATCCAGCCTTTACATTTTTCAAATCTGAAACTAGATTTTCGAAGATGCAGCTTGTATAGCACATGGCTATTGCAGTATCATTTGCTGTTAAGACAAAATGGTTGAGCACTAAATGTGTTTATTTACACTGGTTTAGATGCCGTGTGTGTGTGTGTGTGTGTGTGTGTGCGAGATGGAAAAGAGGGCACACAGTGACTAATCACAGTAATATTGCCTGACTTTGCAGTCCCTCTCAGCTCAACGGAGATTTTTTGAGTCCGTCAGCTAATTGTTTGGTTCCGTCCTGCCGCTCTCATCAACATCGTTTCCAGCAGCAACAGGCAGCTGTTTAACAATACAGAACCTCTAAAACACCACTGGATGCTACCTGCACAGCACCAAACTGCAGACGGACCTAATTAGCAACTTGCTGAGGAAAATGGTGGAGCGTTTTGCAGCTCAGAGATTGTAGAGAGCAAAACGGTACTAAACGGAGTGTGAATAGTGGACTTGCATTTGTTAAGTTAGCAGACTCCAAATGAATGCAACTGGTTGATAACAACAAGTTATGATAACTTAAAAAGTAATAATAATTCAGTTGTGTTTTGACAGATTTTAATTACCCTGTTACACCCCAGCTGGCCCAAAAAAATCTGTTCATGCAATTGTTATTGTGACACACATTGCTTGCTTTGAGTCAGAAAAGTCTGACAACTTGGAAATGACTTGCAATGTGCTGCTACAGGGAGTGAATGTGATAAAACTTCTGCTTCTCTGTAAAGTTTTCACGCATCAACCTGGGAAAATAGTCCTGTTGAACGAACCTGCACTCTCTGTCAAACTCTCTCCCATTCTCACTGTTTGCCTCTGTGTTTTAAATCAGCGGTACCTTTTATTGTACCAATACAGAGGCTGTGTCAAAATTGCTAAAATAATTAGAAACCTCTGTCCTATAAAGACTTAGTCAGGTAGGCTGCACAAAATGTCAAACCATATCACAATGGTTTTGCTGAGGCATCAGTAATTTTAGCAAGCATATTGTTTACTAAGCTGAAGGGCACCCAGTTTGAGTATATCCAGTTACAAATTAGCAGCAAAAACTCACAAAGGAGTTTTCAGCACTTTTGCTGGAATTCATTAAGTGGGTCATTTGAAGCTGATGACAAACATAAATGCATCACAACAGGATTTTTTTTTTAAATGCTTCCTTTTACATCTTGTGTTTTGTTTGTGACAAATATATCAATATATGTTTTGCTAATGTGTTAATTTGAACATTTGTTTTTCATTTAGATTACAATCAAATTACAATATTTACATGCAGATTCAATTGACTACCATAGCCATGTTCAAACAAGTCATAGACGACAAGGTGAGCAATTCAGAAAAGAAGAAAAAATATGTAAATGAATTATACAAAATACAAAAAAAAAGCAAACTTAATGTGACTCATCTCATTTGGTATCTTAAAATATCATGCTACAATATTGTTACATCAACTGTAACAAGATAAGGGGTCTGACTGTTGGACTTTTTCTCCTACAATTGCTGTGAACTATTTTAGAAAAAAATCTAAGTAAAAGCACTTCTGTTCTCTGTATTCGAATGCTGCATTTAATTTCTTCCTTTCTGTTTCTCTCCCTTTCAGCATTCCTTCCGACCCAATTTCCTGGCTACCGCCCACCAGCTGAACGAGGAAGGATTCAAGGTGAATACTGAAAGCTTGACTGTCTCAAAATCTTATTTCCTTCCTTGATTTTCAACACTGGTTGATGGAGTGTCCTACTTCTGAGGCTTCTGCCCCCTCAATATTGTTCATGACATTCTGTATATGTTGTCGCCTTATTTCTGTCCTCTAGCTCTTTGCTACCGAAGCCACTTCTGCCTGGCTGTGCGCCAATGATGTGCCTGCTACTCCAGTTGCTTGGCCATCTGACAGAGGAGAAACCAGTTTGCCCAGTATTAAGAGGTTGGGAAATATTCATTCTGCACACTTAATTAATGTTTTAATTCGTTCGACACATTTCAGGAAACATTGAAAACAAAGACGTCTGAAGCAAAACTCTAATCAAAACGCAGAGGCTAAGACTTGCTTATGGTTTCCTGAGGCAGTGCTTAAGTAAAACATAAATTCAGATAGATTGAAAATGAGGATATCTAATCAGATATCTAATCAGATACTGCCTTTAATATCTAAGGGCATAGCCCCCTCATTATCTCTGTAATATGCTGACGAAATCAAAGAAGATCTCGCCGACTTAGAAGTCCAGAGTTACTGCATTAGCCAAAATTAGGGCTTGAATAGGAACGATGAGGAAAGTCTTGTGAGAGCAATGTCACGTCAAGATTGTGAAAATTTAAAAAGCAGCTGAAGCATTTAGCTTTTCATTGCAATCACCCGCAAAGCCAAAATATGCATTTCTTCCCGTCATTGTTCAGTTGTTAGAAGCATAATCTTTTTCAAACATTATAGATTGAGTGTAGCAGGCTGACTGACTGCAATTTTCAGGTAATGATTCCAAAAACAAGTCATGATCATGCTACACTGAAGCCATCTGGACTGTTTGTTTGGAAATGAAGAAGAGGATGGAAAGGGAATTTAATAGGCCTAGACCAAAACAATAAACACACACACGGCTGACTGGGAGGCATCAGCTGTGCTAGGTGGCTTAGAGGTCAGCTCTTTTTAGAGAAGAACATGACCTTTGTTGTGACTGTCCTTCATATTTTCTTTTAGAATTCAGCCCTAATTCAATGCTGTCTGTCAGAGGCCTTCAAATGCATAAGGCAACCCAGACAGGGGTGTGTGTGTGTGTGTGTGTGTGTGTGTGTGTTACAGAGTAAAATATATACGAGGTAAACTAAATTAATTCAAATACTGCTACTAAAAAGGGGTATAATTGGTTTATTGCAAGTTGTTGACATGCTTTTGTCAACTCCCTTGTAAACAAAGTAACTTCTAATAAACTAAACTTTATTTTTCAATAAAAATGCTTTAATTGTTCTATGTATTGGATTTATTTAATAATTGTAATGGCAGTTCTGTGTATGTAACCCACTACCCAACTAGCTTACAAAAAGAGGTATATGTATTATTTGGCACATACATGTTAATTTTTCACCACTAGGGAGCAGACACACTCTGAGAAGCAGTGCCCTTATATACTTCACACAATTCCATGCAGAACACAAATTGGCAAAGGATTGCCGTTCACATCCAGCCGAAACGGAACAGTAAGGGCATCCCAACCGTCCGGTAAGGTCTACAAAGGGACCCAGTTATTTCAAGGTGACCCAGTGAATTAACTGGGTCACTTTGACTCGCTGTATGTGAGATGGATTTTCTCATCGCAGTCCTTTTATGCTGGGCAGATAAGCTAGTTTGCTTAGACAAGCTTTGCTTCGTTTTAAGGGCTCAGTGAGAGTCATTTGGGAACACACCAAATCTTTGGGCTGAAAGTGGCTATAAAGGCTGCAAAGAGCCGCAGAAGGAGGGCTCGGTTCCTCATGGGATCAACAATACAAACGACTCTAATTACAGGAAACGGTTTATTCAATTGCAGTATCACAACTCTGACACTCAGTTTGTTTTCACAGGCTTATCAGCGAGGGTCATATTGACTTGGTGGTCAACTTGCCCAATAACAACAGTCGCCACCTGAATGATAACTTCATCATCCGTAGGATGGCTGTGGACCACAATGTTGCCCTCATCACCAATTATCAGGTCAGTAAATGTCACAGCACCAGTGACTGGGGAAACCCACTGGATTGGCTTCAGCTTGATGTTTTTATGCCTCGGCGACGGCCGTCAGCATTATGTTTTCGGGTTGTCTGTCCGTACGTCATTCTCACTCAGAGAGGGAATTTCTTAAGTGGGGAAATTCAAATATGGTATGGATATGGTATCCAGGTATGTCCACCTGGATTCAAGGATGAACCAATTTGATTTTGGTGGTTGAAGGTCAAAATCAAGGCCTTTCAAAACTAACTCGAGAATGAATTCGCTTACGATGACAATTTCACACAAATATCTAATGAGATAAAATGATGAAGTGATGACATTTTTGGACAGACGTGGATGCAAACTGAAACTTGTCGGCGGAGGCATACCACCGCGAGGCGGTAACTCTAGTTTCTGTGTGTGCGTATAGGTGGTGAAGCTGTTTGCAGAAGCAATCCGCCATGCAGGGAAGCTCGACACGACCAGCCTCTTCCACTACCGTCAGAAAGAAAGGCAACAAAAAGGGCCGAACCAGCAGGGCTAAAGCTTCCATTTCCTTTTGGTTTCCTCTGTAAAACGATGAAATTGGGAGCAAATGTTCGAAATACGGTTTTCTTAAAAATGCTGTTTTACTACCCCATGGTGTCAAGAAGGAGAAGTTCTTTTAGTGGATGTCTCTCAGGAGTTACCCAAACCAAAACACAATAATAAACGATGTTGCTGCGTCATGACAATTTTGGTACTATGGTTTAATAAGATACATTTTGAAATGTTTATTTGTTGTAACTGTTGTTTATAACTTTTCACAACATGTATTTACTAGTGCTTTACACATCAGTTGTAAATCATAATATACAAATAACTTTTGAGTGACCAGGTTTTGAAAAATCTAGGCTGCGACCTTTTGAAAAGTGAAGCCGATGCGGAGGAACCTTAAAATAGCATTCTTCCTAATGATCTATGAGAAACTTCTCACTTAATTTGTTGCCCCAGTATTTATTGTAATCATGAGTTCATGCTCTTAATTCCTCATTGCTAGTCTTCATGCATCATAATCATTTTGAAACTGAAAGTAAACCATTCACAGTGTAGGTTCAGTTTGCAAAAGTTAATTGTAACCCTTTTGGTCCCCCAAAAATGTCTATTCACCTTTTTGATTGTTCTTAGTGTCACTTCTTGATGTAAAAAGCCAAGATGGCCATTGCCAGAGACCAAGATGGGGACAGGACACATGCTTATATATGTAAAAAAAAAATATATAAGAATGGCTTCTTACAGTACTTTAAGTAAGTCTGGAATTATAAATTCAGACATACCCTTCCAGAAAACCTCCCGAACAACTAAAAAGACAAACAATTGTCATGCTGGAGGAAGATGAACATGGACCAAAGAAAAGTTTCACAACCTGAATATCCAAAAGTTGTTCTGAATAATTCTAAGTGAGCCACAAAGTGTTGAAGAACTTATTATAACCCTGTTATAAAAGGTGACTTATTATAAAGTGGTTCGAGGGAGGGTGTTTCTTTTTTCCCGTTTATTTTTCTTTTTTTCAGTTGCTTTTGTACTGCAATTTGTGATCGGTACATCATCAGTTAATGCAATGCACTGACATGTTTCCCACTACTCCATTCTCCCCGGGCTCATTTTAATACCAATGGATTGGGCAAATTCCATTTTGTTTATTTGGTCTCAATTAAATATTTTGAACTATATGATGTACTACATGCCTGACTTTTAAAGAACTGTAAAGGTAGCTGTAATGAAGTTTTTTTTTGGTAGCGGTTTCTGTTCATGTTTGCATTGTATTACAATCTATGAAACACAAAAAAGTCTTACCTCACATAACATCTGCCTGTGTCTCAGTGTATGCAAGTGTTGTTTGTACTGGACATGCATTAAAGTGGCAATCTCGTAGATTTTCATTTCATTAAATGTCTGTTATGCACCATTGCCAAAGAAGGTAACACAATGGAGATTCAGCCGATGGCCGGCTGATGATATAATTTCTATATTTCTATATTTGCAGTAGAACAAACCTTGTGCCAGTAGCGACATTCCCGGTATTACTATATTACGATTTCTCTATGTTTAGACCTATGCAAATAGTATAGGCAAACGATTCTGACAAATAGCATGCAAGTATGGGATTTCAGACGCAGACCAAAACTCCAGATTGCTCAACTGGAAGCACAATTTATTTTTCACTCGGCTGACATTTTAAGGATTTTCACTTTAAATTTAGCATGCTTTCCCTCCCAATGCCTTTTAAACATCAGTCACAAACACACACTACAACTGAATTTAAACATGAGTGCTGTGTGCCAACGAACAGCTTGGTACAAGATGTTAATGAAATAGTTTAGCATACTGACCCTTAAACAGGATTGTGTGGATGAAAACACTTGTGTTAGGGTTTCTATCAGAAAAGTATGGAATGCAAAGTAAAATCCATTAAGAAATTCCAACCATTGCACAACCCTCTAAAATAAGTCTAATCCAGAGGCCACATCATTATGAAGTTCAATGAATTTCATACACATGCTTCAAGCCTTCATTGGATCATTCACCTCAGAACAGAATAAACAAGTGACATTAAATTAAATGTACTGTACAAAGGTATCCACGCGGGTTCACATGGTCGGACACATGCTGTCTCATCAACTGACCCAAAATGTCAGCATGCTATGAGGAATAATCATTCATAACTTTAAAGTCTTATCTCTGTAGGAATTACATTTCTGAATACAACCAGAGGACGTTATGTTTGTTTATCAAGACGTAAAAAGTCCCAATACTGACAAACGATGGGGAAAACCTGGAAGAAATGTGGAAGGACAACTGGGATGTGGGCAAACTTGCTTCAGAGTTTAAACTATAGTTAACATTTTAATAGCTTTTAGTCTACTGTAATTTGTAATATATAATTTTGCTTTCTTGGCTTTGGTTTGGCCAAGGATGTGAGAGTGAGAGTATTAGTAAGAAATCTAAATATATTCACGGTTCCTTATGTCGGACAGAATGGAAACATTATACTTAGTTTGCCTTCCGTTGACTGACTTGCACACATGAAATATCAAATTCTGTATAAGCAAAGTCTCAAATCATGTTCAGTTGAACTAATTTTACCCCAGCAGTCCAAGGCCACCGGAGTCACGATTCACTGCAGGCACAGTAACCAAGCAACAGGGGCGGCTTGTGGTGTTCATTGCTGATAGTAACTCCCAGGTAAATCCCTAGTTTGTAAGCAGTATGTCTGCAAATCCCACTTTGATTCAAGTATAGTATTGTCCAATGTATTGTATTGTCCTCTGTTATTATGAAACAATGCATTGGTTCTGCTGGCCTTGAATCCTGTTGAGTCTTACAAGATCTTAGTTCCTTAGGCAAGTAAATTGAAAGAAATTACGACGTAGTTAACAGCCAATAAAACATCTCAATGATTTGTGAGGTTAACCTGAAAATATTAAAAGTGTAGCAAAATAGTTGCACTCCATCAAAGCTGTATGACTCCAGCTCATATCCTCGCAGAGACGGGAAGAAAAAGGAGAGAATCTGGAGTAAAATAGAAACTAGAATTTGTTGTAAGATGTTAAAATTATTGTCATTCTACTGTACTAGATTTGGGTCAATACCATTGGCACCTTCAGGTGTCTGTGGGGGGAAGTAACTAAAGCTAATCACAGCAGGCAGACTTAGAATCAATCCTCACCAATTAAAAGAGAAGCTATCGCTGCTCAAATCAAACAGAATAACTGACACTGTCCAGCTTTGTTCCAGTTGTTGTTTTTTGTTGTTTTTAAAGGAAAAGAAAAATGAGGCCATGCAGTCTGAGCAGCCATGTCCAGAGATGCTCAACGATGCACTGTTTCACTACATTCCTCTCGCTGGCATGAAGAGAGACCCGCTGTTTTTTCACTGTCGGAAAAAATAAACCTGGCTAATTGATATGCGTTTTTCATGCTGTGCTAAATGAATTATTTATGGAGGTGAGGAGCAAGAAGGGTTTAGAAGACAGCGCATACCTTCAGGATGAGTCACATAGTTGTTGGCGGCCGATTGCCATGTGTTGTTACAGGGCCCAATCAGCTTATTGACCAAATAAATAACAAGGAGATTTTTATTTCAAACTAAATAGTGTTACCCACCTACCTTGATGACTCCCCGTCGGCACACACACACTCAAATGAACATATACTTGCACAATGCAATGTGTAAGAGCTGGGCACATGCTCCAAACAAATAGCGACAGCATTTACCTCCACTGGGTCCATGCAATCTAAATGTACTGCCATCAGTTAGCCAACTAACAACTAACGGCAGCACTGTGTCCCAAACCAGGGGCTGTACGGTTCCGTGTACATTTTGATAGTTTGTTTATTGGATTAAACCCAAAGTGGCAGAATGGAGAAAATAACTCGTACTCCCAGTGCTCGGGTTTGGCTGGCTGAACACAAGTTGCTCCAGCTAACCGCTGACTGAGAGCCCTTCTCCTGCCAGCCCTCCTCCCGGGGAAGTAGCCTCCTGGCGGCGAGGACTTTCAGAGAGTTGTCTTTGTTTTCCTATCAAACCGCACACAGACCCTGTACCTTCGACGTGGTTGACAAGCTCGAGGGACAGCACCACTTTTTCGTCCTCTCGTGAGGGCAGACTGGATGCCGCAGTGACTCACTATTGCCTTTCGAGGTACAAGCGGTATTACAGGACAGGGCGGGCCAGGACTAGCTGGTTAGCATGCTCATTTCAGCAGATATCTCTGGAAAACAATACATAGATAATGTTTTATGTTTTAAAGTAAATTCCCGCCAGATCTTATACATTGCACCTTTAAAGAATACACTCAGATCAGTCCACCAGTACCAAGAAGCACTATTGTTACCTCAAAAAGCGATCAAAAATAGGTCTTGATATACAACTAGCGATATTGCTCTCTATAGTGATATTGAAACAGATTGGAGTTGGAGCAGTTTCTCAAAACTTAGAGCAAGGGCGAACGGTATTTGAAACAAGCATACGACGCTTAGCCTGTTCGCTGGCGCACAGAGCAGGTGAGGACGACATCATCATTGGGGGACAAACTGAAACAACCTGACGCTCGCTCATGTGCATCGTGTCCAGCTAGGAAGAGGTGTAATGCTTCACAGAGCCTCATCTTAGCGTCTGCCCTGCTCCGGTGTGTGGTAAATACCATTCTGACAGCAAGACACCACCCCATTAGCCGTAGCAGTCGGCTATCTCGGTCTAATAGTGATTGTGCAGCTTAATTGTTTCCCAGACCATCAAACAGTTTGAGTTGCCATCTGTAAAGAGAAGATTGCCGTAATGTATCTGCATGCTGCAACAACACCGTCACCCATTGTTCGACAGCCTCTACGCACCTCAGGAGTCTTAGAATAATTTACAGTGAGTTATCCCGTCTCCAAAAGCAGAGACAGACTTCACACACACGGTAAACCTGCCTATGAAGCTGTGGGGGAAATGAATTGCCCCCATGTCATGCAATTAAAAAAGGGTTTTCACGCGAGTCAGTTGAATCCTGAGCCGTTTGCTGATGATGGCAAGTCTGATGTATTGGGGTCTGGCTACCACATAGTGTGCCTTTGTTAGCTACATACAAACGTGAATGCATTAATGTCACGATGGTGAAAATGTGTTCTGATAATTCTGTTATAAAATGTCATTCAATAATATACAGTGTATATATGGTGCATTGGCATTATAAAGTCTTGCAACTCCACCTGTCAAATGGCCACACCGACACACCGCCTACTTTCATGGGACACAAAATACAAAATATGTACGGAATAAAATGTATTGACCACTATAAAGTTGCACTCAGTAGAGTTCAGCTCAATGCCAAGTGTGTCTGCAACGACCACTCATGCATTGTGTGGTGAATAAATGCGACCCACAATTAGTTACCCCCCACACCCCACACCCCCTCTAGACACCGATGGGCTGTAAGGCATCGAACACACACGTCATTCAACTAAAAAACAAGTGGTGACGTATGCAGACAATCGGCTCAAAGTCGTCCTTTTATACATTTCGTACAGTCTCGCCAAAAACAAAATTCTCACAAAACTCACCAAGCAATCTGCCCACATACTTTTACCACCACCATGTAGATATCTACAGCAGATACTGGTTCATAGTGTCTTACGTTGCTTCTCATCATCTACTATGCTGTCTTTGATTCAGAGATATTCAATACTCATTAAGTTAGATTTAGCTCCTTACTCTTTCTGCCCATGATTTTTATAGAACTATTTGTGTAAACACAGAAGTGATGGGTGCTATGACTATTGTGTGGTCACGTTGCAAATGGTGCTTTTAGCTTCACATCTTTCCATCTAGTTTTTGTTTTTGTTTATAATATTCTAAAAAAAACACAAGTTATTATAAGTTTATAATAACTTATATATAAAAACTGAATGAAGGTAACAAAGGTAACAACAGTGTTTATAACAGGTGAAACACTGTCCACTTAATTTATGGGATTTAGGGTTTCAGGGTCTGTTCACTGTGGATATCTCTTAAATCCTGATTATCAGAAGTTGGCTTGTCTAAATGGTGGGATAGCTGTTTATGTCTTAACAATGAAGAATCTGAGCCTCACAAAGTAATTACTCTACTCCTGAATTGCATTAAATCCTATATGTAAGCTTGATTGATGAGCCCACTTAAAGTACACCTTCTGAATTATTTTCTTGTTAACATACAAATAGGAACCCTTAGCGAGAAAAACGGCGGTGATGGCAAATCTCCTTTGTTGTGTTTTTACCGCCCAGGTTTCAGGGGAGGACTTTAAGAATGAAGGCTGTAAAGATTATATTTTGCAATCAGCAACACAAAACTTAGGCACTAGGCTCAATCATGCCCCTTGTTTATTGAGAGGGGGGGGGGGGGGGGGCAATTAAATGTCGTGGTGAATGGTGTTGATATTCTGTTGATCAAGGGAAGATCTCCCTGTATGGTCCGGGAAGGTTGTAACTCAGGCTTTGTCTTGAATTCTAAAGACAAGGTGTGTTGCCCCATCCCCCAACACACACACACACACACACACACACACACACACACACACACACACACACACACACACTGTGAGGCGAGAGAAAACCTGCCCCATCTGCTAAAACCCATAGCAAAGCTCAGAACACGCACCAGGGAAAGCTCCAGCCTCTGAGTATCATATAGGATTATCTTCTGAAGCCTCGAACCATTCTTCACTTCAGCCTGGGTTGACTAGTTTACTAATTTAGTAATTAGAGTAAAACGTGATTAATTATAATAAATCCAGAATGACAGGGTTGTTTTAGTTGACTGATTTTCTATATAGATAATACCCACTATATGCAAATACAATACACAACACAATGCCCTGATAGAGAAACATTATAGAAGCAGGCATAATAAACAAAGTCTATGGCCTTCCACTGGGCCCAAAAAGAAGGATATATATATATATAGTTAATTGGAAAAGGGCCAGGATTAGTACCTGTATCTACTAGCTTCTCCTCACCATATTGCATTGCCCAGCAAGCCTGCTGATGAAAACGACGATTCAAAGAAAAGAATGAGTAATTAAATGAACATGTTTAATTAGTATTTCATTCAATAATTACATAAAACATGTAATGAGTATCACGGGTGGGAAGCCAGTAAGGGATTGTCTTTGCTGTTGCATTAACAACTCGTTCTGGTTCAGGTCACATATCTAGGACGTGACGTTTTAAATAGAATATAAGAGGTATGGCTATACATATCCTTAATTACATAATTATATTTCTATCCAGGTTTACAACAATCAACTTTGGTTGATGACACACCTACTTATGCACATAGCAAACGTTAAACACAAACCCAGATAAGCTGCTTCTATACCACACACTATTCCAGTTTTTACACCAGCATTTAAATGGTTTCTTTAACTGGGAGAGGATTTGTTGCTGAAATCAGGATCATCACGTTTACATGCACGTACACATACTTTGTAGCTTCTCTGAAGCTTAATTTCCACCGTTGACTGATAGTTTGCAATCCTGCATGAGAGATTAGATTTTAGGAATAACAAAATATTCTTGAAAAATGTTTGTGTGGGAAATTACAAAGATCGGTTTGAAATTGTGACTCAGATCAATGTTAAAAGGGGTTTAATAGTTTTAATGTAGATTTATTTTGAATTCTACACCTGCTGGAAATGAGCTCATTAGGCTTTCTTCTTATGTAACTCCCCAACAACTCATCTTCCTTTTTGATTGGAGCAGGGCTAGTGAATGAATGTTGATGAATGTGAGTAAAGTCAAACTCTGAACACAGATTGACAAAAGCACAATTTACAGAGCACACTCACATAAAACACATTTCTGAAGGAACCACAGAGCTTTATTAGTCTCAAAACAACTCATCTTTTGTCACTTTGCCTTTGGTGACACGGACACATGGCCCAGGAAAAATAAGAAAAAAAGAGGCTTTAATGAACATTACAATGGTTTTGTTGGATTATTAGACTCATCAAAAACTCTCTCTTCAAGCCGGGTCACTTGTTTCATTGTCCAGCCTCGGGGTACAGCTCCACACAGATAAGGGCCGAGTGTGTTCCTTAAAGTGTAGGACCTTAAGACAAGATACTCACAACTTATTAAAGATGTAGAGGGCCACTTGTGCGGCTCATGTCACCAAACAGCTCCCACCGAGAAAGGCCTGGTAGACATTTGGAGGAGAACTTCCAATTTATTAGGCAGCTGTAGAAGTCTGACTCACACTGCATAATTAATAATAGCAACAACATTGTAAAACATTCAAAGCCAATCAGTAGATGACATATTGAAGAATAAGCCTTCGCTTATTCTGAAATTGATTAATTCAGTTGGTTTATAGTCAGAGGACATATAAGGGTTGCATAAGAAAAAAGCCTAAAGAGCTCGTTCCAAATTCAAAGTCTTTGTATGATGGAACTCATTTAACGAGTGTCGGTCTATCCAGTGTGTTCACAACAACCCAACATTAAACATTTAACATTGGCTCTGTTGCATAACTGGGTTTCTTTAAGCTCATTAGATATGAATCTAGGCCGAGTAAATATTTCACCATAGGCTACTGTTAAGTCTGATCCCTAGCCTCTTCTCTGTTTTTGAGCCACATCGAAAATATCCCTCTCTGTTGGTGAGGCTTGCACTGCTCAAAAAAGACACAGAATACATTGCCATTTTAAGACTAAATCATGCTAAGCATATTTACAGTTTATTATAGTAGATGTATGTCATTGCACAATGTAAGTTGCCTCATGTGCAGATGACAGAGACAGCCATGCCATTCTTCCCTTTGCTGTCCAGTGGCTTCCACTTGATTATAAAAGCCTTCGGGCTAAACACTAAAAGTTTGTTGTTTCACTGATGCAATGCAGGGCAGCTGCCGTTTTCAATTCAACAATTCTTGGAAAAGGGGAATAATAACATTCGTTATGTGTGGCATTGCAGGGGGCTCACAGGTATGACAGGCGACGAGGGCAGTGACAACAACGCCCACAGGGGAAACGGCTGCTCGAGTAAAGGAGCAGAACCATAAGGCGATAAAAGTGTTCATTGAGTACCCCTTGTTACAATACAGATGATCCCCATCTTTAATACTTAGTAGATCTCGCATCCTTCCCTTCCTCTATTTACTCTCTCTCTCTCTCTCTCTCTCTGTGATATGTTCCATTTGTATGCATGCACAGTTGCACACAGATAAATGCATCCATTCCTGATTGTAGGATAATTAAGCAGCTGAAATGCAGCAAAGCCAAATGCTTAAAAAGTATTCTAAATGTATTCTCAGCTAGTGCACAGAAACTATAAGAGGGGTAAAATGTGTAGCTGGACTGCTGCACTTAATACAAATTGTAAAGACAACTAGTTGTCTGGCTAATATTGAATAACATTATGGACTACCTTTTCCCTGTATGTATAGCAATCAATTGATTATAATTAATTGAACGTTGAATAAGATGTAAAGCTTAAAGAAATGAGTTTGAGTCCTCAAGAACACCAAGATGTGACACCAGAGATCCATGGACTTTTATGAATTTAGGATGTCAAAATGCTTAATTTCACAAAGGTTTTCTAGAACCCCCTCCCCCACACTTTTCCAACATTGGAAATGGGGATGTCTAGCAATTTGAATAACTTTCTGAAACGAACAAATCCAACAAGCACGTCAACTGATGCTGTGATGCGACCTGTGTGGTGTTTCTTTTACTCAAAATAGGACAATAATATACGAAATGAACATCACAGACTTGAAACTAGCGACTGAGATCATGAAGTTATGTTTACATAGGTAATGAATCACGTCAGAAGAAGGATCATTTTCTCAGAGACTTCTATGACGTTTGATAAATTGGATGGGAAAGTATGAAAACAAGCCAGAACTAAATCAACTAAAAGGGAAGATAGCCAGTTTCTGTTAAAGGAGTGTTCTACAGTTTATAACCTTGACCCGTAAAATTTCTCAGTGGATTATTTTTAAGTGGAAAGATGAGGATCATTGACACAATTGATGACTCTAAATAAAAAGTTTGGCCTGCAACATTATTGTGTTATAAGGCCTAAAAAGATCATTACTGCGACTTTTTTCATGTTCATATTTCATATATATGTTCATATATATATGTTCATATATGGTCAGTGAGCCTTTGGCGGGATGATTGTGTTTTGTGAAGTTTCCACTTCTTCTCAGCTTGCTTGCGTTCTCTCCTGCGGGCTGTTCCTGTGTCTCAACCACGCTTTAAACAATGCTAGCAACATGTGCTCTTTGACTACACCGTGATCCGGCTGGAACGCTTCTTTGAGAACGGAATATTAAGCTGACAATGAGCTGACAGAAAGCAGGAAACATCTTTTAAGGATGATATACATGATATACATGCAGTTTCAGAATCAGAATCAGCTTTAATGGCCATGTAAATTTTCACATACATGGAATTTGACTCCGGTTTCACTGGCTCTCGTACTTTTTTTTCCACACACAATATACAAGATAAATATAAAAATATAAAAAGGACATTAAAGACAGTAGTAAAACAACAAAAAAGTGCAGATAGTGCAGATGAAGAGTCTGTTTAACTGTTCATCAAAGTGACGGCCAGTGGGAAGAAGCTGCTTCTGTGTCTGGTGGTTTTGGCGTACAGTGCTCTGTAGCGCCTTCCAGAGGGGAGGAGTTGGAACAGCTTGTGTCCAGGGTGTGAGGGGTCTGTGGTGATCTTTACAGCCCGCTTCCTGACTCTGGCGGTGTGCAAGTCCAGGATGGAGGGCAGGCTGGAACCAATGGTTCTCTCTGCAGACCTGACGATCCGCTGTAGTCTGACTCTGTCCTGTTTGGTGGCCGATCCAAACCACACAGTGATGGAGGAGCAGAGGACAGACTGGATGATGGCGGTGTAGAACAGGATCAGCAGCTCCTGAGGCAGGTTGAATTTCCTGAGCTGGCGCAGTTTATTACACAATCTAATGTTCCACAAAACTACAGGGTTAGGATAGATTAAACAAAGACAAAATAATTATTTAGTGGTTAATTATCTGCAGTTCTGTTAAAAAGTTAACATTTATTGCGAGAAATCCCCAAAAGTGGGATATATTGCTGGGATTTAATCATTTTAAAATGATTATTCTGTGATGCTCAATGGTTCAAATGTAATGTTCTTCTATTCAGCTATGCAGTGTAGATAAGCTTGATTATGAAGGCGATGGAAGAGATGAGTAAAGATGATTTGCACCCCTTACTCAAAATGCAACTTGTCAATTGATTTCTCCCTCTCATGTTGTGCACTGGTATTCTAGAAGCTTTAGAAGAGAAAACAACACAATGACACAGAACCACATGATACACAACAATAATGCACTTTTTATTTGATTTTAATGAGTCCCTGTATAATGTTATAGCACCATGACTTCTTTTAAATATGTTGCTGGCTTATTGAACCTTTATTTAGATTGCAGAGAAAACCTTTTTAAAATTTATTATCACACTAGAGTCAAACCAACATCCACAAACACAACACACGCACAATTTCAAAATAACTTCACTTACCATGACATTTTGTGAGTCTCTCACCGTTCAACGCCCCATGCTCACATTGACTGACCCCTGCTGCCCTTATTTTCAGAAATGTTCTGCCTTCTGCTAATGAGTGTGGCCGTCTCTTCTTCCACTGCTGTTGATTCCCCCATATGGAGAGGCTTTGCATTAAATATCAGCAGGTACCACTGTAAACATCACAAAGGTCAATATAAATTAAAAATAAATTGTGGTGAATATGTTACTTATAGGCTACGTAGCTGTCACATTAAACCATCATCCCTACTTCAAATGCAAATCTCAGTATGTGTTCTTTTTGTCTTAAAAAATAGAACGAAAAAAGAATGACAGTCTGTACTATGAGTCTTTTATGATATTGTTTCTACAACATACTATACTTTTTTAATTCATCTTTTTGACGTACAATTTTTTTACGACTTACTACGCTACTAAGCTATGACCTTTTTATGACATACTATAGTATGTCATAAAACGGTCATTTCTTTTTTAATCCTTTCATTTTTTAGTATTTTTGGACTTTTTTTGTGATATTTTTTATGACGTATTCTATAACATTTTCTGGGCTATGATTTTTGATGACATTTTTAGAACATACTAAACTATGACTTTAAAAAAATCTACATACATACTATGAATACAAAAACATTTTTGGAACATACAGTATATGACATTTTTATATTTATTTACGACAAACTATTGTATGCATTATTTCATTACATTTGTGACATTTTTTTATGACATACATTACTATGACTTGATTTAGATGACCAACTAAAACATTTTTCTCCAGTGGAAAATTAACAATGAGTACTAATCAATAATAACTTAATTTGAAGCAGTTTCTAAAAAAAATTTGAGGTCACGTTTCAGATTATTTTCCACAAAAATATTGTGAAAAGCTACAGTATGACTGCTCTTTGTCTGTATTTTCAATCTCACAATTCATACAAAAGGGTCAAGGATTCTGCCCTGAGCTCTGGAACAGAAAGAGAGCAATGAGCACCTTTGTATATGAGTTTATTCAATAGAAGATTGACCGACTTCCTGAGTACAGATCATTATAAGCACAATGTAACTTTGTGGTGGAAAGTATCCTCTTAGAAACCTCAATAAAGCTGGGAAGAAAATGGATTCAGGGTCAAACAAAGAGATATGCCGTTATAGTTTAGAGGAATAAATGCAAAGCAGAGGTCAGTCTGACTCGCTGCAGGCTTACAATATGAAGTTTCCTCAATTGTTTCAACTCACCTTGATGTTGCAGCATCCCTGCCATACAGTAGGCGTCCAGCCTTTCTGTATCCCTGCATCTCTAAAATCTCCGATATTTTGAGTCCTCTGGGACCTCAGAAGTTCATTTTAGAGAAAATAGATCATGGACTGTGGAAATAAAAAGGTGTCTTGCATTGGCACATTGAAAGCTGTTCGTCTTGTAAAGTACTTTATAACTTACTGTTGTGAGCTCTGGTTTTCATTCCAAAAGTTGTGATGTAGGAAGTAAATTACAATCCTTAACTAAAGAAAACTAGTGGGACTGAACTATAAACATATATAATTACAAGTGAAAATCCTGCGTTGAAAATGTCACTTAGTCTTATTGGCAAAATGCACAGAAAGTACTGACAATGTAGAATACCACCAGTGAATTTTATACTGCATTACATATTGTATCATGAGATTATTATTACTATCATGAGATTATTATTACTGATGCATTAACGTGTAACAATGTTGTAACACATTACTAATTCTAAATTAACAAAATGCATTATTGTCCTAAAACATCGATGACAAGCTATAGCATGCCTTTGTGAGCTTTAAGTAAAGTGACAGGATTGTATAAGGTTATTAGCAAGTCTATGTTAAACCCACGATACCACAATAATAAGACATGTCAAGTCTTTATTTTCAAAAGGCACATGAAAAGGCACATGAGCGCAATGTTATAAAGTGTCATAGTATAGTATGTCATAACATTGTCGTTAAATGTCATATTATAGTATGTCATAAAAAATGTAAATCATAGTGTATAGTATAAAGGTCATAGTATATAGTATGTCATACAAATGTCAAAAAAGGCATAGTATAGCGTGGTCTAAAACGTTGTTGAAAATGACGGGTAGGCGACAGTGCTAACCAAGTGATTGAAAGCCAATTATATAACAGAAAACCTCATTATCATCACCCCAGCACCTCCCAAGAGAGATCCCAGGTCAATGTCAGTTTTGGAATAAAAAGGCTAATTAAAAATAGCCCAAGAACCCCTTTGTCTAAAATGAACCAGATAGGGGACTTACTTGTTTATGTGGCGATGGAACCACCAACCACTAGGTTAAACAATACAAACTGTCTAAGGTCCTTATGCTCACGATAAGGGTGCAATATAAATTAATCAAATCAAGCCAAAGCTAATACATTATGCTATATACACTAACAGGAAACGAGATTAAAGCAGTACTTTTGCACATATTACCTAACACACAATTGAACGCACAGCATCATTTGACATCTCGAATCCGCCATATGGGTTGTCTGTATTTTGAATGAAAGAGTTATTCATTGTGATCAACATTAAATTGTTAAAATTACAGCTTAATGTGTTTAGGTCCATGCCACACACTTCAGCTATCATTTAAAAAAGACTGCTCAGGCACAGGATCGTTGTTTATGGTTTTGTATATCCCTCTAAAAGCTAGTCAAGCACAGCTAAAGGTGGGACCATACTCCATATTTATGAAATTGGCTCTGTGTGAAATTGGTTTTTGCCTAATGGATCCCTGCATGGGTGCTCCGCCTGATACCTCTGCCTCAGCTTATCGGCACCAGAGTCACACTGAGGACAGGAAGACCAAGCAGGAAGAAGGACAAATAAAAACGAAACAAAGCTACAACAAAAAAATAGGTATGTTAGGTATGCATGTGGAGAGTATTGTCTATAGATTCCAATAGTTAGTTAGTGTGTGAGTTAGAACTTGTATCACAACCCAGGAGTTGGATCAGTATGTTTCAGATTCTTAATAGTGGCTTCTTTAAGAAAAAAAGTCACTCTTTCTGCGTTGTCCGCCTCATGTCAGGGACCAATTTCCTCCAAATCCTTCCCGCTCCCTGACTGGATTGGGAGTGGAACCCCTTCACAGCGGGTCCTGAGTGTGTTTTGGGGTCTGCAGAAAGTGATAAAGGCTTACAAGAGCAGACACAATGAGAGTACCACAGAATCCTTGTAAAATGTTAAATGCAATATTTTTTACAGACTGATGTCGACTGTTGCATCAACAACTAGTATTTGCGACATTTGCATCATTAAGTTGTTTACCAGCTCAACAAATCTACTGCCATCTCTGCAGGAGTATGGGGAATCCAAATTCCAAAGATCCTTTCTACAGATGTCCACTCAGGTGTTGAGGATCTAACGATAGCAGGACATTGGTGTCTGTCCGTCTCTGTGTCTTTCTCATTTCTCATGAACCGCTCAGCCGAAATTCTTATACTTGATGCAATTTGGACACAGGACACATTCCAATATTAATAAACTTAGAATAAAAAAGCAGACAGAGCTCTGTAGCCGCGGGGACGGAGCGTCAGAGCTCTGCAGTGGGCAGACAGCGGGTCATCGGCTGCTGTGGTTCCTGTGGCTGCTGGATCCAGGATGTAGCCGCTGAAGCTGGATTCTCGAACAGCCGACAAAGAAACAGTGCCATTCTGCCAATGCAACTCAAACTGTGTTTGTGCTATGTCACACTAATAACTTTGCATCCGCCAAATAAGTGAGACCATGGATTAATTGAAGTAGATGCAAAATGACGACTGCACCGGTTTCAAGGCTCCCCGTAGCCCCAAAAATGATAGCAGCAAAACTCCAAAAAGGTGTTATGTGATAAACTGCCGACATGTTGGGAATCAAAACTGTTACTTTCTTGCATGACAACTTATACAAAAACGTAATAAAACAGTAAAAGTCCAACATTCAAATGTTAACTTTGTACTTAAATTCCCTGGACATTTGTTTAAGGTCATGCTTTCAATTCTATGATACTGGATAGTTTAATGAATTCAAATGCATCATATTTTAATTCTGAATCAGTAACATTTTCCCAACAGCTAAATGTATTAGTACAACGTTTTCCTTTGAAGTAGAAAGTAGTAATACATTTAAAAACGGCATAATACAAGTCCTGCATTTATCTTTATTTTTTACAATGCTTTAATGCTGTTCAAGTTGGAGCTTTCAACTTATAATGATGGCTAGTTATATAAATAAATAATAATTTGTCATGTTTTAATTATAATATCCTGTGAGTTAAATCTGAATCTGTAATGTCACTCAGGTACATGTAGTAATATAATGTAGAAGAACACAGTAAGTGGTATACAGTTGAGTTACATTTCTTCTAAGTGCTATTCACTTATTTTGGGGTGCAGTGACTTAGAATAAACAACATCATTTAATATTTTTCACATCTAACATCATAATAAATTAGACGCCTTGTAAATTTGGGTCTACATGCAGTTGGGAATGGTTAAGTCTGCCTCTGGTGGGTTTTCCTGGTAACCTGACCGTAAACCTTTTTCACTGTTGTTTCTGACTGTGAGTGGCCGCGACTTGGCTGTGTGACGCAACTATGTCCTAGCTGGACCCAAGGAGGCTTAGTGTTCAGTGTGAAGTTGTTTGAATGAGCGATTCTCCAGAGAGCAGCAAGCAGCAACACCACAGGCCGAGCATAGGCCCGTTGTGAACAAGTGTGTTTTGAACAGGCTTTGCACTTGTATTTAATAAAGGGCGCAGCACATTGTGGGGTCGTTCTTGGAGCCTGACACTCTCATAAAGATTACAATGTAGACCACCATTGAAGTAACAGAATAACAGATTTATAGCAACAAAGCAAGTCCCAGTTAATAAGCAGTGAAATCGTTTTGAGCAAAATTAGAATGCACTTTTCTCTTACAGCTATAGCAGAAGGAAGGAGCTGAGTATTGAACGAATGTTAGATATAAAAAAAAAGAAGAAGTCCAATGTGTATTTGACTAGATTAGATTTCTCTGTGAGATTACGTATTAGATCAGCTTTCAGTGAAGGTATAGCATGCTACAGGTAGAATATTAATTTTCCCGTGTGACATAATAGCCTACAGTTCTATTTTTAGCAATACAAGTGGCGGCAACGACTGTTTGTGCTAGTTCCAAAAAAAAGACCAAGGATTTTAGGGGAGGCAGAGAGGGATGGTGAGAGTGGGAGGGAGGGAGAGGGGGATGGATGGATGGAGGTTGGCTGGAGCTGTCAGTCTCATCTCTCTCCTGTCTCTCCTCATCCATCCTCCCCATGCTGACAGCAGTCCTCCAAGCAGAACACCGCCTGCCTGCCAGGTAATTCATATTCCCTACCTGCACAGCCACTACCTCCACCATCGACACAAGGAGACAGACATGCAGGGGGGGACTAGAGGGAGAATAAAAAAGCATGAGAAGGGTGATACAAGATGGGAGAGGGGGAGAGAGAGAGAGAGCAATGTGGATAGTAACATGCAATATTGAAGATGTTGGTTAATTCATTTTGAGAGAATATATTTGTATTTGGATGTGATTAAAAAAAGAGATAAAGATGAATATACAAGTGTGACGTTTTATACAAATATCCACTACAATTTTGCCGTCTGGGAGATGCAACGGGTCTCTGTCCACCAAAACATCCTGCTTCAAGAACATATGTTCTCTTCTGCAACCCAATTATGAACTCTGCCTCCCAATTCCAAGATCCTTGGAATATATAGCCCTCTATTTATTAAACATGCTGAAGATGCTGCAGCATCTTGTGTCATTAAGGCTCCACAGCAAAATGGTGAAGCAGCAGCGTACGCTAACAAAGTCTTGTATGTTATCTGAGATTTGCTGGAGCCTCCTCGTAGCAGCCAGCATAGTGGTCCTGCGTCCAAAAGGTATCCTGTGGAGTTTTAACCTTTAGTAAAGATATGGAATAATTTTGGGTCCTGTTCAGTTTGTCTTGCACGCACGCAATGAAGCGCAGCATGAATGGGCACGCAGATACACATTCCTGCCAATTTTTTCACATTATTAACTTTTCTCCAGATAATTTCAACAGTAATTTGCCAAAAAAAAAAGAGGCTGGAAAATGGATGTAAATAACGCAGGTTTCAACATTTCAAGAAACATTGGCTTTACAAATGTTTTCTTGGGGAATTAAATGAATTTGTCATATTTGTTAGAGCTCAATGATACACACAATGCATTCTGGTATCAGAATCAGAATCAGCTTTATTGGCCATGTGTGTTTACACATACATAGAATTTGACTCTGGTTTCACGTAGCTCTTCGTACTTATATACATACACAATATACAATAAACAAGATGAATATAAAAAAGACAACAGAAACAAAAAGATGTTAAATTCTTTATTTAACATCTTATTAAAGACAACATTAGTCAGAGTAGTGCAGATGGAGGTGTCGGAGGTGTCTGACTAATTGTTCATCAGAGTGACGGCCAGTGGAAAGAAGCTGTTCCTGTGTCTGTTGAAAGTAAAGATTATTTGTTCACAAAAAGCTTAAGCTTAACAAAAAGCTTAAACTTTAAGACAGATCTCCGTTACCTTTCAGCCTGTTGGTTTGCATCATATAAACCACAATCAGTGGTGTCTTACTTGCATTTGGATGGACTGCCTGCCACCTGTATTCTAATCTGACCAACTAGCATCCTTATCTCTCTCTGTCTCTCTCCCTCTCTCTCTCCCTCTCTCTCTCCTGTTCCTTTCCTCCTCTCAGGAGTTGTCCTTTGCTATTCAGGAGACATCACAAAGAAATCTCAGCCATCGGATGAGGACAGATTGTGGGCCTCTGTAGCGTAGCGTAACCAATAGGTGATTGGATTGAGAATGATTCCCTCTAATGACGAGGCCGGCTCAAGGCTGTTAGTGGTAATGAGAACACGGTACGTGCACAGAACCAGACACTGCTTTGCCTTCCAATGCAACACTGGAGGTCAGGAAACACACATACACACACATCGACTCACAGATAGAGACAAGTACTGAACCCGATACAAGGATGAGGACCCGCTACAGCGGGACAAGTACCTCGCTATATATATTTAGTACTCAAGTGAGCACACACACACAAAAAACACAAACACTTGACACAAAATGGTTCAAGGTATTGTAAGGCTAAACATTTTTAATACAGGAGCAAAGAAATATATAAACTGCATGTTTCTGTTTTTGCTTGCTTTAGTTGAGAATATATTTCAGAAAAGATTGTTTTGATTAGTGAAGGACATCCACATATAAAGTGCCTTATAAATGTCCATTAGCCTGAATTATTAAAACATTTTTAATACAGGAGCAAAAAAATAAAATAAACTGCATGTTTCTGTTTTTGCTTGCTTTAGTTGAGAATATATTTCAGACAAGATTGTTTTGATTAGTGAAGGACATTCACATCTACCTCCTAATGGCTGTTTCTCTGCCCTGAACGAGCCCCATGGCGTGGCAGCAGATTGGCATGGCTCCACTCTGGTGCCCGGTGCTACTACCTGGCACATATCATCGGTGTGTCGCAAGCCACCTACAAGGCACACATGTTACCTGCATGTTGCCAAGAACGGCATTTCCGCACCCCTGCCGCACATAGTGTGAACGCAGCAGTGCGTCCCTCTGTCTGCCCGTGTTTCCATGCACGCTTGCTCACACACAACAAGGAACCCCATCCAAACCGAAGGCCAGACGCGTGCAGGTAAAACATGCCACGCAAAAACAAACTGGTTGATGATGGTGTGCGGGTCCACACACAAGAGTGCACGCAAATAAACACTCACTCGCCCACTCACACATCCGGATATATGCATTCACAATTACACGTTTAACGGCGGGCAGATTGTGTACCGTAGTATCGGGAGCCTAACCAAATGATACATGGCTGTGGGTTCTGTAATCATAAAACTCATCCGCTGCCCCCGTGTGGGAATCACAGCAGAGTATGTGAAATAGTAGCACTTTAGATGCAGTGCATAACGACGGACCGCCAGATGCTCAATGGAATGCTCAATGGAGCTGATCACTGCTGAGTGTGATCATGAAGCTCCCTGTATGCCCACTATTCCCACCTCCACCGGAAGGAAGAAGACCACTGGTAGCAGTCAAGGGTCATTCCACCACCAGAGTCGAGTGAGAGGACAGATGTTCATCTCTTCATCACCTCTGGAACGTTCGACCGCCTTGTTTCCCCGGAATAGGATTTGTATACTAATGTTCAGCTATTTAGGCCCTGAGACTGTATGCACTTGTGGAGATGTGTTATTGTGACATTATTAGCTGAAGTGCTTAACATTTAACATTTACAAAGAAGTAATAGCCTGGTATGGACTTCACTATATGTGATCTGGTATAATATGGATCATCAGCTAATGAGAATATTGGTCTTATCAGCATTTCCTGATCACAATTAGTGTTGTCCAATCAATGATAATCTATTGTATTCTTTAAATAATGTATCTCATTTTCATTAATGTTAATATTAGCTGCATGAGCTTTTACCTGCTTTTAAAATGTACAACAACTGCCAAAATCTAGCTTCACCATGCCCACCATTGGAGAGAAGAGTGTTGAATGTGCCCTAAATCCAGCAGGGGGAGCTATTGCAGCTCACCTTGACTAAATCAACAGCCCATTGGCCCAGGATTTGACGTAACAGTTGGGTAAAATATTCACTACCAACACATCTGGGGGTGGCAGTAATAAAAAATATAAAAAAATACATGAAGAAATGTCAGATTGTCCCACAAATGTGCTGTGATTTAGCAGACAACATATAATTGGACTGGTACTTCCATGGTAACTCCATTGTGCTTTTTGGCTCAATTTGGAAACTCGGAGAGGCATGTAAGTGCACATGCTGTGGATTGGATTGAACTCAGTTTTCATTCTTAGGCCTTAAAATTGTCTCACTCCTGTTAAAACATAATTTTATAAAGTCAGTAATGTCACCTTATACATACATTGTAGACTAGGATGAATTGTGTTGCAACCTTTTCACTTAAAACCATCAGTTATATATACTTTATATATAAAGTGTCTAAATGTCCATTAGCCTGAATTATGCATTAGCATACATGTACCGTACAAAAGATGTAAGTCACATCAATTACTTCTGAAGAGTTGAAGATGAATGAAGGATTTCTAAAGATGCAGTTGTATAAAAACCAAGTGAGCAACCAGAGCCTCCACATTGACACACGTGCACAGGCATACAGAAAGGTAAATACAGCAGAATATTCTTTATGTATCAATGTTATTTGAAAAAAAGAAAAAAGAAACAGTCTGACAACATCAGTCTCTGCTGTGCCTCGTTCCACAAGTCAGCTCCGGGTGTCCGCCACAGATGATTGAATTAATTCACAATTATGAGCGCTCTTCATCATCCATCTACCTGCTGTGACAGTGATGAGCAGGGGATAATGCTACTACCCATTGTCATATTTAGTAAACATACAATGAATGCATAATTGAGTGGCAAACTGCTACAATAAAACTATGATCTCAACTTGTAGTCTTCTTAATCCTTACACCTGTATTACAACAATTACTAGTCACCTAATAGGAATCTTTTGCTGCAACATAACTACTTCTTCATTGTCTTCCTTAGTAAACAATAAAAATATCATATTCTCCGACAGAGTACAGGGTTTTTTACTACAATGATGCATTTCAGTCAGGTTAAAGAGAACTCACACTCTTTTTCAAAATCATTTTGACAGTCATAAGCACAAAACTGTCATAATTGAGTAAGCTGCATGTTATAATATGCTTATAATGCCACAGGCTGCGGTACTACTTTCTCCCTGTACTTGTAGAGTAGGCCATCCTTCACAACCACTGTCTACTATAAAACAAATAAGAAGAAGTAACTTGCTGGCTTGGACGTGGTGTTGATTGTTGGACATCACAATCACACCAAAGACAGAGCAAACACTTTGTACAATCAAGGAATAGCAATAAAGCAGTGCTCAAAGTAGATTGGAAAAAAAGACAAACTGCCCATGTCTGTTATTACCCAGCAGGCTGCATGCCAAGTCTCTGACAGCTCTGAGGCCAACCGGTCTGACAGCAGTGGACAGCCTCTTTTATTACTGCTAATGTACAGTATGTGTGTGACTGTCATTTCCAAAAGCACCCTACTGCAGCTCTGACCCCGATCAAGAGTAGCCCAGGTCATTAGCATTAACGTAACTTTAGTGTCTTTTGCTCATCAAGTTTAAATGTATATACGCTGTCAACTGGGACGGCATCATCAACTGTAACTGCCGTGTGACAGCAGTGCAGAGCAGCGTCCAACTAGCAAGCATTAAAAGCAAATGTGGATGGCCCGGCTTTCTCAACAAAGCAAGGAGAAGCTCAGAAAACAACGCACACAGCGGGAAAACCACTTCATGCTCTGCTCAGGCATTGCTCCTCTATATCTTTACATAGCAAATTGTTATTTGCTGCTTAATTCATGATCATAATGCTAAATACAGCTTTAAGTTGTTTTGGAGGGGCTTGTTAACTAATGTTGGACAGAAACACACAGCCCAACCACAACAAATTGTGTAGATCCACGATGGCCTGAAGAGCCCACAGACCAGCAGGGTTTTCCAGTCTATTTTTGCCCGAGAGCATCTTGCTTGGTAATACAGTTATTGATGATTTTCGTTTGAACTTCGTATTTCAACACTCCTGTTTAACCCTACATAAGGAGCATATACTTATTTACCATTTAAAGTCCCCATAGTTGGAATGTAATTCAACATATAATAGCTCCAGGCTGTGTTTGATAAGTTAGTCATACGGATGCATGCATTTTATTTTACCAGCCCGAGGGTAGACAAATCCTCTCACAGCCAATCATTAAAAACAAAAATTCTCAACTTGATTGGATAAAAAAAGAGCTGGATTGAAGATGCTTGTCGATCAGGCTCCATAGTCTGCCAGCTCTCCTCTACAGAGCTGTCAACAATGACAACTGACAGCTGACAAACCCTGTCTGGTCTAGTCTGTGTATATACTGTACAGTATTGGTGTGCGTGTGTGTGTGTGTGTGTGTGTGTGTGTGTGTGTGTGTGTGTGTGTGTGTGTCTACTTGTACAGCTATCTTTGAGAGGACCAATGTCAGTTTCACATCATCAGAGTGAGGACATTTTGGCTGTCTTTACTTTGGGACAGACCTTCAAAGGCCTGTTTAAGGAGTCAGACTTCAGGTTAAAACTAGTTTAGTGAGGAGCTATGGGATGTATTATGCCCATGAATGTCCTTAAACTGTAGTGGAAACAAATTCGCACCAACATTGAACGTAATCTACTGTATCCAGAGATCGATGTATACATGCATATATTTCCATGTATGTTTGTATGTGTTATGTTCATTCAGCTATTCGCTCATTCTAATATTCATCAACCCACCTATTATCATTGGGACTTTGTCATAGCTGCAGGTTTAATGAATTGGCACCCTGCTGTAGCTCATTATATGTTCTGATCAGACGTGCTTGAGTTTTATGACAGGTGTCAAGGTTAAGCATAACTTGGCCGCGTCATCGTATTAGAACACAACTATGAATATTTATAAATGAATGAGCTGGGAACTAATATCTGCCCATATGTTTTCTTTTCTCTTTTTTTTGACGCAAGATCATGAGAAGATCAAATTGCACAAGGTGCATTGTCAAGTTTAGCCCAAAAACCTCACACAAAGCACTTCTGTGCCGACACTGCTATAGTGGGGAATAGCTCCTCAGACATGGGAACGAGGCTAATGGAAAAATCTTGTATGCAAAAATAACAAAACATTATCAAGCACATGCTCAGAATTAAGTTTTTCTTCAACTTTTTGAGCTTTTCAAAGTTAATCTGGTAAAAGAGGAAGTACCAATGCTAAAAGTTCCTTTCTCAGAAGCTCACTCTTTCGATATGCAAAGTTTTCTTTGCACTCTAGATGTATTTTTTAGAAAATGTAAAACTAAGATCAGGTCGCAGTGGGGACGAAGATGAGGGACAGACTGCAGGAGTGTGTCCACATCACTGGAACAAGAGAGATAATGAACATTTGATTGTAAACACGTACCCACACACACGCCTCAACTTCAGCGTTCTCTTTTTCTAGGTTCTACTGAAGAGTATGTTTATGCTAATTGCCCACTTTCTGCTGCGGTGGTTATTCTCTGAATGTCTCTGTTAGAATTGCTTTTTTTCTCTCAACCACCTGTCACACAGAAGAAGATAAAAAGATGAACAGTGGGTTAATGGGAATGAGCGAGAACAGAACACCTGTACTATCTGCCTCTGTTTTTGTCTTTTTGAGGAGAAATCCTCAAATCCTCAACTTTCTCCTCCATCTTGGCACATTGGCCTACCTGCCCATAATTATTACATTAATCAAGCAGCAAATAATTGTGTTAGCAAAACCTGCAATTGGAGTCTGATCCAATCTCTGAATACAACACGTTTGCTGCTCCACGCAAGAGCAGAAATAGGAAAGGGATGAGAGATGTTACAAAAAAGCAAATTCTTCTATTTGAAATGAACTATTATAATATACTCGTATGCTATTTCAAAATGTTAGATGTGCATAGGATGAAATGAGCAGCCTTTTTCTAGTCATTTGCAAGTGGAAAAGAAGCACTATGATTGGGAGCTATGGCAAAAAAAAAGAATGAAACAAGAGTGTGAGAAATGGCTCTAAATGGAGCCCTCTTTCATACTCTGCAGCACAGCCACATTTTGCTTGCACAGAGGAAAAGCACAGTTGTGAAGTGGTTAAAAAAACATGGTAGAGGAAGAAAGGTAGAGGAAGGTACTCCTGCTAGTATCTCTGTCATTACCCCTTCACTTTGCACACCGCCAAGCCCATTACTTAATTTCCCCTGCTACCCTTCTCTATGACAGAAGTTTAAGTGAGTTAAAAGCAAACCTGCAGTGGCACACTGCCTCCGAGATCTGTGATGAAAAAGTAAAATCAAACGATATCAATTTTGAAATATATTCAAAAATGTTGCGTGGTTGTTGGATGTAATCAGCCAAAAGCCTGAAGGATTCCACTTGTATAACATCACACAGATAGTTAGTCCCATTTTACATCTTGACACCGCGTAAACCCACACTGTATGCACACAGTCAGGCTGTTCTCAAACAACGTTTGTAGCTCTCCCCACAAAAAGTACTGAAAGTATAAAGACAGCAAAAACACAGTAGAGACGTTTCCTGTGGGGCAGAAGTTTATTTTGGAAAGAATGTTTGCATGTAACCAGCAGAAATGTACTTGTGTTGCTGGTTTTACGGAGGAAAACGCACAAATACGAGGGGTAACGATATCATACAGACCGTTGAAAAGATGAAACAGTACATTCACACACATACATATTGCACACTCACAAACAGACATATTTGCATAGTATAGAAACCATTTCTCTGCTCTCTCACAGATGCAGTACTGTGGCCTAAGAGATTTGTGAGCTCATTTGCAGGCACATTAAAGCACTAGCCTCTTCAACTTGAACAAATGTCTTAGCCTTTTGACAGTTTTTTATTATGAAATTGCAAAACTCATTTTGGCAGTTGACACTTGGGTACAGATATCAAAGATGCATGTCTTTTTGGAGAGGAGCTCGGGCAAGGTATGTCTGTATATTGGATGTGCAAGCATTTTTGGTGCAGGATGTCTGTGGTAGAAAATAAGCCTGCCATTTTGCTGTAATGATGTGAATCAAAGTGTGTGCCATCAGTGAGAACATCTTCTGAGGAGATTTCTGTGAAGCGAGTAGATGCTTAGATAATGACCACGATACTGATGAAAAAACTCCACATTTTTAGAGGCCCAATCTCTGATTAAAAATGTAAAAAAAAAAAGTGGTGTTTTCTGGGTAAGAAAAGACTGTTTTAAGTGTGCATGAGGCATGTATTTAAGGCACCAACCGATATGGGAGCTTTGGGATGAAGTATTTTGTTCTTCCTTGCTTTGTTCAACCTACAGAAGCAGCATTCTGAATTCATATGCTTTAAAAAGCCTTCTTTTGCCAAGCAGCCAATAAATGATTAGCAGGGACAATTACGCAGGAAAGGCTTGCCAACCAAATAGGGTAAACAAAAAAGGCCCATTAGCTTGTGGAGTACACCTCAGCTTCACTGGGGACCCGTTGTACTGGGCTGCTGGCAGACGTATACAGACATAATAGGATGTTTTCATGTAGCCCCACATGTAAATGCAGCACCTTGACGTGTTAACAGCCAAGCAAGCGGACATGCTTGCTAATTAGCAGGAATCAAACAAGCCTACAAAGAAACACAATCCTGTAAACGGGGTCTGCAGGACAAAGGAAAGGCAGAGCATTGTTAAGAGGTTTCACCTGATGTTTGATGGAAAGTGAATGAAAAAAGTATTGACTGACTGATTCAAATTCATTTTGACCAAAGAGCACTGTTATGCCGTGACAAAGGTGGACGATATGATGTTAAATATTTCTTACATTTTGGGACACATTACGCCGCCTTTTCTAATTGGTTCAGATGTGTCAAGATTTGTATTAATACAGAAAGATTCAGTTCGGCAACTGGGATAATCACACATGGGCTATATTGGATCAAGCCTGGTTGATATAATAGTTGTTAATACTCACCTTTTAAATACTTTTTTTTGTATTCTTGGCTGCTGATTGTTAACTAGAATAACAGTTTTTAAACATAATAGCCGATAATATATTGAAATTTTAACCAAATGATCTTTTTCAACCAAACCAATGGGGTATTGTAACAGAAGCTTCACAATGGAGTCAGTGGGAGTGTGAAGATGTGGGGTACCAGCCAATTTTTGATCTGAGATGCAAATCTTAGAATAGACACACATGTGCCGGCTCTTTTCTTTTGCCAAATCACATTCATTTCTACACACACTTGCCATTGGGGTTGCAAAAGTGATTTGACTTTATAAAAGAGTGTGCTAGTTACTGGCACCATGTTTTAAACAAGAAAACAGTTTTTCTACATTTAGTAAAGAAGCACAAATTACCTAAAATGTGAATATTGTACTCTATGCACAAAAGCTGAGAACAAATATTGGTGAATAAATGCTTTAAACTCATCAAGACCTGAGCCAGGCTCTTGCGTCCTGCTTGGGGTTTAAGCCCTGAAGTTCGTATCAACTTCGGCCCAGGTTCACTTAAGCTGGACTGACCTTTGAGATTGATCCAGCTATTCTCATTTTAGTGACAAGCCACTCCTCTGAGGTTTTGCTTCTCAAGCTATTAGACCATCTGACAAGCACTAACTGGCAGCTTAACTCAACTTTGTTCGCTTACTTTAACTCAAGACTCTTAGTTAAGTGTCTGTTACAGACACTTACACATTAGATTTACAGCTCTGAGGTTTTAGCTTTTCTTACCTCTATGATACATATAACATATGCTTCATATAGAGTGATTGTATGTGTTAGGAAGACCGTGTGGAGAATTACACACTAACATGCCAGTTCAGGAAGCAGATGAATTCGAGGGGCATTTACAAGTTGACCCTTACCATCCCAAAAAGTATTGCAAACAGGTGAGTGAAATATGTGTCCATCAGTCTATATTATTATGATGCCACTGGTTCTTGTGTTTTTTAGTGTACTTGCAGAAAAAGCCGTGGATTCAAGTCAGCACAAGGGACACGTGCCGTGTTGTGTGCCAAGTTGAAATGGATCACAGATATATGACTCAATATATGAATTCAGTATGTTGAGTCAATCTTGTCGTGTTACCTTACAGAGAGTTACCTCATTGAACAGCCACTCACTCCCGTCATCAGCTTAACAACCCCACCTGCCACTTGAACCATTTGGCTTCAGTGCCCCAGGAGTGCTGCGTGTGTAATGTCACAGCCATATTTTATTCATGTAGATGCAATGTTTGGGTGGCCCTGTTTGAGACTGGGACACAATCTCTGCTGCCAGTAAACACCAATTTAATGGGCCCGACTGTCTGGGAAGAGCTGCAGCAGCTGGGGAAAGATGGCATGTATAAGAAATGAACAACACGGATGTGTCAGACACGAGCAAAAAGCAGTGAGAGGGAAAAAGTGGTAGCGTAGCAAATGTCGCTGACTATAAAAAGGCTAAGGGGGATGACAATGTGCTGGCGTGAGCTCTTGCAGCTCCCCCAGGGTGTAGGTACTGTATGCTGAAATGCTCTGAAATATGAGTGCTGGCCCACTTTGCCTGTCTGGAGTTAAGCATTCGACATGATGCTACGTCTTTATCACTGTGCCAAAGTGACATACAGGTCCATGTCACAGAATGTCCTAGTAGGAGATTCACAAATACACAGCAACTCACACATCTCAGCTGGCAAGAATCAGGTCTTCTTGTGGTATCAAACTTTAGACTATCTAAAGATTATCTACAAAAGGATGAACCTCCAATGAACTGTGAGACGACACACTAGCAGGCTCATTATGCATAAGGCCCGTTTACATAAATTAACTCATAGAAGTGGGTGGTTAGCTTGGAGAGTGTAAGTAATGTGTCTTTGTTCCTCGGAAGCTTCATTAGTGTAAACCTATCGTGGTCAAAGATAGAAGAATGAGCTGAGAAGGCAGTGCAGCCAACAGTAACTCCCCTCACAGGTCAACCAACAATACATGTCATATACAGTCAGGTCCATAAATATTTGGACATTGACACATTTTTCATTATTTTGGCTCTGTACACCACAACAATAGAGTTGAAATGAAAAAATCAAGATGTGCTTTAAGTGCAGACTTTCAGCTTTAATTTGAGGGCATTTACATCTACTGGAGAATAAGCAAAAATAGGTTCCCCTTCATTTTTTTGTTATGTCCTGATGATTTAACAGGATGGTATACTCTTCTTTGATAGAGCTGAACAAATAGTATGACAGCATGTGTTAGCTTATGTCTCAGTGTGTTCGATAAATCTACGGAGCTTTTTTCTTTTCTTTATTCAATAGTGTGGCCTTTCAAATTAAGAGCAGGACTCAATGATTGTGTAATGTTTTCACTTAAACCCTGTCCCCTTTATTTTGTACTTCCTATATTTTCTTTACAACTTTTGGAATAAAATGACAGTATAGCAGTACCAGCACCCATACGTTTTATTTTACTATAATAACTAAATCTGTTTTGATTACTGGCACCAACTTTATTATTTTACCGTACGCTGACATGGATGCTGTGAATCAACCTTGTCAGCTGACTCGTTGACAGCTGCACACAGAGAGCGCACCCATTCTTTGGAATATATATATATATATATATAGATCAATCGCAAGCAGGGTCTATTTGAAAGGGTTTTGTGGGAAAGCATTAGAATCAGAATCAGAAATGGTTCATTGCCATTACACATACAAGGAATTTGGATGAGTGGTTAGTGCGCGACAATAAACATTTAACAAACAATTAAAACAATTAGAAAATATGAATTTACAATGAAATATGATAAACAAACAAAAAAATAAAGAGTATGTTGAAACAAGTATGTTATTAAAGTGTACAATGTGTATTTAAATAGAAGTTTTGCAGGGGGGTGTAACTGTCAGTAATTGTCATTGGGGGTCCTGGGCTTTGTTGATGAGCCCAATTGCAAACGGGAAGAAAGTGTCTTTGGGGCGTGAGGTCGTGGTCCTGATGAGCCGCAACCTCCTGCCAGAGGGAAGGGACTCAAAGAGCTTGAGTCCAGGTGAGCGGGGTCAGATGCAATCTTTCTTGCCCGCCTCAGGTTCCTGGAGGCGAACGAGTCGTGGAGGGACTGGAAATATACAAATTCTGTTACAAGTCATGCTTTCACACTGAAAAACCGCACAATTAAATAATGATAGGAATAAAAGCTCCATACATATTACTGTACTGCTGGCAGTGTACCAATACTATAATGTTGTCTTCCCTTGTCTCCTCTTCTTTGCCTGTTGATTGTTTCACATATCTGTCAACCTCTATTTATCCTGAACCTCTGGGACAGTCCTAATAAAAAAACAAAAAACAAAAACAGGTTTTGAGGGGGTAATGGAAATTGAATTAAAGTGAACAAAGCCAGATAAATTGGCCTGGTGGCATTTGCTATTTAGAGAGTGTTAATCCGGAGTTATGTTGTCCAAATAAAAGCAAGGGCAGAATGAGCTTAAATGCCTTTAAGCTAATGAGATATTAGCCAAATCCTCTTAGCCAAACTATTTTGTGAGGGTTCAGTAAGCAATTGCCTTACTGGCACTAATATGAATGAATAACTGTGGTTTTGTTAAGTGCCAGGTTGAAAGCGAATCAAAATTATGGGACATATCCAACATGCATATATGGAGAAGCCAAGTTTATGTTTCTAGCTTGAAAAAAAGAGCATCTTTTTATAGAATCTCCAAAAGTTGCCAGACAAACTAACTTTCTTTCTGCATTATTTTCTGCTAGTCTAGACTAATGTATTAAATGATTAGTAGACTATTATCTATTATTATTATGTAATTTTCTTAGGTAATGGAAATATGAATGTAGAATTTATAATAGATGGATGAGGCACAAAGAAAGACACAATAAATCATCAATTTAAATGTTAACTGCCTGCATTTAGTACTCAGCAATATAACATAATCTCTCTCTTCTAAAGTTCTTCATGAGATGATTTTGATGTAGATAATAACCATCTGTCACCGCTGTGGGCTTATTCCAATGATTTTTTGTTTCCTATCGAGATTTGTTTTAATTCTTACTTTGGCAGTAAGATTCAGTTTGACAACTGGGGTAATCACACATAGGCTATATTGGATCAAGCCGTAAATACTGTCCTTGTTGATACTTGTAATAGTTGTTCATACTCACTTTTTTAAATACTTTTCATGTATTCTTGGCTGCTGATTGTAAACTGGAATGCCAGGTTTTAAACACGTTAGCTGATAATATATTGAAATTTAAACCAAATTATCTTTTTCAACCAAACCAATGGGGTATTGTAACAGAAGCTTCATAATGGAGTCAGTGGGAGTGTGAAGAAGTGGGGTACCAGTCAATGTGTGATCTGAGATGCAAATCTTAGAATAGACACACATGTGCCGGCTCTCTTCTTTTGCCAAATCATTTTAACTTCTACACACACTTGACATTGGGGTTACAAGAGGGATTTGACTTTATAAAATAGTTTGATAGTTAAACAAGGGAAAGGCAGCTGAACTCAACTTGTTTAGAGACTTGAATGAGAGTGTATGAAATGGAGGTCACTCTCTTAGTTAAGTGTCTGTTACAGCCACTTACACATTAGATTTGCAGCTCTGAGGTTTTAGCTTCTTCTATGATACTCAAATGTGCTTCATATCGTGATTGTGTGTGTTGGGAAGAGCGTGTGGAGATTTACACACTAACATGCCAGTTCAGGAAGCAGCCTATTCTCTGAAGGAAAGGAAGTTATGGTTCTCTGCTTTGTATGCTGATAAATTCTAAGGGCAAAAAAAATGGTTGATTTACAAGTTGACCCTTACCATCTCAAAATAGTATTACAAACAGGTACTGATTTCCTTGCACTCGGGCATCGGGGAGACAGAGGGCAATCATATTCATCTGTAGCTGCCCTCATTCTGCATTTCCCAAGTCTGACAGAGAAACGGTAGGGGTTGTGTTCACTGAATGAAATGTGAATAAATAACAGGAGAGAGCAATAGCATTCATTCACAGAGCTGGGACATCGCTCTCAGATGAGTGATCTTAAACAGATTTCTTGGCGCTCACCTCCATCAGCATATTTTCTCTGTCATGTATCAAAGCTGTTGTAGGTATATGAGAAAAAAACAAACAAACAAAAAAACACGTCATATCCTGCCTGAGAATGAGCGATATTCAGGACAAAATCGGCCGTGGGAGGGTGCAAGGCAGCAGGGAACCCTGTGCACATTGCGGGGATCACACCATACATCAGTGGGGACATAGGTTGTCAGAGCGTGAATGGGTTTTGTCATGAATGAATAACTACCAGAAATGTGCAGCGAGGGGACGAAGAGAGCTTTACTTGCCTAAGCCTTTTCATCTCCTGTGATCCACACTTCAGGGTTCGAGTCAAGGAGGGGAGGCTGGTTGAAGTAAACACATTCCTCAGTGGGAGAAGATGAGGAAGGAGAGCCTCTTCTCCACACTAAAAGACATAGAGAACAAGGAAACGGATAAAGCCTGTAACAGAAGGTGCAGCCAAGCCAATCTGACAGTGTACATGGAGCGCGTGCTGTCTGTGTGAGCATTGTGTTGTATACTCATGTGAACTGTCCCCTCCGGCTTGTGTCATCCGAACACTATTGTCTCAGAGTGTAGAAAAAAACTTCCCATCCTCAGGAAATTCTCTCGCAAGGAATATGCAATGAGGAAAAGGCTCAACGTCACAGTCTCGCTGTCGTTATTTCAGTCCCTGATGGGGATTCTCTCTACAGCGCTCTATTAGCACTTAAGCAGCACCACTGTGTCGGCATTTTAAGCACAAAGGAACAAAACCGACCCGGAAAACTGAAGTAGAAATGACGTTCTCTCCTGTGAGTGATAAAGGAGATAGATGGAGAGGGAAAAAAAGATAAATGGGGATGTAGACCCTCTTACGGAATGAAACAGTCCATACTGTGAGGAGGTGGGTGAGACTAGGAAGGTGAGGGAGCTGGGCTGAAGTGGGATGAGGGGGAGGGGATACCGAGTCTTGCCTGCCACACTGTGTTTGTACTTTACCGGCACTATCCTATTGCCGCCTGCTGATTTCCCGTCTGCCCTGGCACTGCCTCTCATGGCAGCTGGTGTCCCTTCTCCCCGTCCCTCCCTTCCAAGAATGGCAACAATGGATCGAAGGGCCGAGACGCTGCCAGTGTCAAAGATTAGTTCCACCTCTCCCTTCCATGGCTCCTGTCACCCTTTGACCTTTGCTGCATTTTCACCCATGGATATGATATACTGACGCATGCATACACTCACTCACACACACACACACACACACACACACACACACACACACACACACACACACACACACACACACACACACACACACACACACACACACACACACACACACACACACACACACAGAGGCAGAGGAGGGAAAAACAATGTAAGCCTGGAATTTTCCCCATACATATTGAGCTTGTAAAAATGGGCTGATATCAAATAGTATGTTATAGTATGTTGTTATAGCAGTAAGTAGGGTTGCGGGATTAGTCAAGGTGGACACTCTCCATGAGAATTAACAAGAATAAAATTGAAATATCTTGTTATTTGCTCGCACTGCATTTACCATGTTATATGCAGATATAACTATACCTTTTTCCAAATAAAGAGACATAATCCATGACTTTGCCAAATAAATCCATGAATTTGCCAAATAAATCCATGAATTGTCAAATACATTTTGAAAAGTCCTATGTGGGGAGTAAGCTAGCTAGCTAATGGAGAAAGGTACTTTGAAAATGTGAGCCAACAGTTTTTGCTAATTGCAATCTTAGGATTTTACAATGAACAACTAACTTGTACAAAACTGCTTTTCAATAAAGAATAAAAGGAAATAGATGAATTGAAATTCGTAAATTAGCATGTTTAATCAAGCTACATCCCACATCGTAACAGTTTGCTGGAAAATAACGAGCAGAAGGTGTTCCCAAGTAAACATTGTTTTACTTTGCTTTTGGCTACTCCATGCCAGTTAGAAGCTGTCAGTTCAGTGCTGTCGAGAACCACTAATCGCTCGTTGATTCCAGGTATGTGAATAAGGGTTTGGTTGTAACGTTATACATCCAACAGCATCCAGCAGCAAAAGTAAACTGCAGTCAATGACCTGCTGTGGACGACTTGCTGGACTCAGTCCACAGAGGTCTGAAGCCCTACTCCAGCAAAGAGTGCTACTGCTTGTTTATTCAAAGTTGATTTATGTTGATTGTCTTAAGTGTCAGCATGGCAACACTTTGACACTGCACATCCCTGAGTTCCCAGCAATACACCTGCCAAGTGTGAACTAGATCGAATGAACGAGGAATGTGAGGATACAACCACAGACGGACAGAGATTCCCTTCTATAGTATGAATGTAGTGCGTAGTTAATTCAATTACATATAAATACATTCAATCAATCATGCAATAAGGCCTAATATTGCTTTTTCATGAGTTCTTTTTCCTATACAAATATTTTTTTCTATGTTGAAAATGTGGAAACATAAAAAAATACCCAAATGACTTTGACATTTTTCCCCCATTTGGAATAGTAAGTCTGTCTCTCTCACACATTGCTCCGTACTGTCAACTGTACCCTTGACTGTACAAGCTGGGCTTGATTTATGTCTTTACAGGGACAGTGAACAATGAAAAACACTTATTAGGTGTCATGTTCTTCACCATTCGTGATCAAGGTTAAAAGAGGCATTTAAACATGTGCTGCAAAATAGTAGTGCAAGTGTGTGTCTGTGTGTGTTTGCTGGTCCCCAAAGACCCAGTGGTTCCCCCTGACTGACTGTGTAATCGATCATGAAAAATGCTGAATAGCTCAGTCTGGACAAGAGACAGTGAGGCAGCAGTGTACAAGGGACATTGACTGAGTTAATGGTGGATAATGTGATGGCCTTTGTGTAGGTGTCACTGGTCTGAACTCGGTTGCACTTACAGGATAGAGTTATAATTAGTATTGTCCAAAAAGGTATAGCCATGGGTAAACTGAGTGTTTCTAAAAATTAAAGGATTGTTGGCCAAATTTATAAACTTGAGTACTTGATTTTATTATGCCATGTCTGCTTTATCAGACTGAAATGCAGTTGCTTACCCACCTCCACATTCTACTATTAGGAGCTTTAAGGAACAAACTTTGTTGAGAAACATGTTTGTTTGCTGGCTCACCCAAATGAGAACATCGATTAAAATGTTCTGAAGGACAGAGATCTGGTGTGTGACGTAGTCAAACTATCTTAAAGATTGGAAACATGGTGAAACAGTTAACCCATAGATGTATATGTGTATGTGGACAAATTCATGGTGACGTAATAGTGACCTGACAATCACAAGGTAGCCATTCTTTATCATCTACTCTGAATGAGACGGTACGGTGGACATCATGCCGTATTGAGGGAGACTTGAAACTAGCTAACTCAAGTGAGAAGTAGGGTCATCTTCCTAAAGACTTCTCTACATTCTAACTTGTTTTTACAACCACAGGAGTCAACCCCTGCTGGCTGGCTGGACATGAGAAAGAACGCAAGTTCAAGGCACTTCAACATTGTCTTCACTTTTCAGACACGGTGGTTGCCGACGAGATTGGCCTCAATAAAATATTTTAAGATTTAACCAGTGTTGTATAAAGTACCCAAAAGCCGTACTTGAGTAAAAGTAAAGATACTTTACTGGAAAATTACTCCAGTAAAAGTAAAAGTCACCTATTAAAATACTACTTGAGTAAAAGTCTTAAAGTATCTGATATTTTCTGTACTTAAGTATCAAAAGTATTTTTCTGATATAAAATGTACTTAAGTATTGAAAGTAAAAGTACAAGTACATGCTTTTAATAAAAAAGCAATGGGTCAGAATTTTGAAAAGTTGAGTTTATTCTTTTAAGTGCTGTGGCCACCATGACCAAGGACCAGGAGTTGTGTTGATAAAATAACCATATATATTATGTTCAACATAATATATTGTACCTAAGTATACTTTTGATCTACTATGAACTTATCATCGTAATTCTCCAAAAAGCAATATGACACTATGAAGGAGTTGTAACAGTGTGGTTATAAGTATGCTCATTCTGCCCGGTAACGGTCCGTGGGTCCCTTGGTACCGGGCCCCTTGGTACCGGGCCGTGGGGCCCTTGATACCAGGCCCCTCGGTACTAGGCCGCACAGAAAGAATGAATGAAAAATTTAAGTTAAATTAAAAAAGTCCGGAAAAATGTTTTATTGTGAAAAATGACCAGATACATCCGTCTGTGGTGACCTCAGACGGAACCTCTTGACACATGTCAATATGTCACGTTACCCTAAAAATGAAACTTAAATCTGTTTCAACTCTGCCGGTGTACTGGATTAAAACCATGGCAAAGTATCCTGAGATCGCCAAAAAAGCATGAAAACCTGCTTTCATTTCAACATCCTGTCTTTGTGCAGCACGTTATAAGTTAAGCAGTAGACTGGACTAAAGGTTTAGTTAGGAGTAGAGTCAGTAGACTGGACTAAAGGTTTAGTTAGGAGTAGAGTCAGTAGACTGGACTAAAGGTTTAGTTAGCAGTAGAGTCAGTAGACTGGACTAAAGGTTTAGTTAGCAGTAGACTGGACATAACGAACACACGTCAGGTGTCCTTGTCTCCTGTCTCTCCGAGGTCGGACCCGGTCCGTGACAATTTGGTCTTCACGTTACCGGCCCGTGACGCATAAAGGTTTGGGAGCGCTGGACTAGAGGATGTAGAGGGCTAATGCATAATATTGTGATTCGCAAAACCTGCTTGGTGGAGTCTGTGTTCCACCACAGTCCCGGATGTGTTTTTCTTTCTTTCAAGAGATAGATTTGATTTTGTAGCGAGTAACGAAGGTTTCATGGGAAATGTATCGGAGTAAAAGTATCATTTTTCTTTGCAAAATGTAGTGAAGTAAAAGTAAAAGTAAACAGAAATATAAATAGTAAAGTAGAGTACATATATCCCAAAAAACTACTTAAGTACAGTAACGAAGTATTTCTACTTCGTTACTATACACCACTGGATTTAACTACAATGATTTGCCAAAATCAAGGACTTCTCAGGTGCTGCATGTAGTCACTTGCCAGAACCTCGCCAGTGCCCCATCATTCCCGGTCTCGTCTCGCGTGCCTTTGCACAGATCACACGTAGCTTCCGACGCTTCGCTGTGATAAGAGATAGACGGAGCTCGAGATTGACACAGTTCAGGTCCTTGCCCCCACAACCAACGTTACCCTGCTGCCTTCGGTCGTCCCTGGTAAGACATTACCTTCGTCTGCAGATGATGATGACAACAATATCTCATTGGGGTCCACTGCATCAGCATCCCATGACAGCCAACCGCCGACATCTCTCCTGCAGGACTTTCTGCTCCGTGGTGAGCAGGGCTACCCTCAGACCATCTGCTTGATATCAGCTAACCTTTTTCACATCGACCATGTGTTTATGTGATGACCTGAATCATCACTGAAAGTGTGAAATAAAATGTTTACCATTCAATTCCATTATCCTAACCGCTTATCCTATTCAGTCGCAGGGCCCTGGAGCCGATCCCAGCTGACATTGGGCGAAGGCAGCGTTCACCCTGGATAGGTTGCCAGTCTATCACAGGGTACATATAGAGACAGACAACCATTCACCCTCACATTCACATCTACGCCCAATTAACCTAAACGGTCTTTGGGCTGTGGGAGGAAGCCGTAGAACCCGGAGGGAACCCACGCTCCCACGGGGAGAACATGCAAACTCCACACAGAAGGACCGCCTGGGATTGGGAACCGAATCCAGGCCCCTCTTGTTGGTGACAGTGCTAGACACTACACCACCATGCAGCCCACATAAAATACCCATGCAGTCCAAATAAAATACCCACTTTAAAGTGAAGACCTCTGCAGTTATACAAAAGGTATTACCTGCTGTATTTTTGGAAACATCACCTAAATAACAATATGATAACAGAACAAAATAATTTCTAGTGACGTACGAGCGTAACGTCTGTAACTTTCACATAACGCACACACGGTACGTGAACGTAAGTGACGGAACTTGGTGCAACAATGAAATGCATGCTCGAAAGTTTTGCTCAGGATGTCATCACTTAAACCAACCAACACAACAATACATATGAAGCAACATGGATTAAGACACAGAAATAAGTGCATACACGCACACTTACACACACTTACACGCACGCACACACACACACACACACACACACACACACACACACACACACACACAAAACCAAACTGTGCGTCCCTCCCTAATCCAGGCTGCATGGGGCCTGTAATACAGTGACTCATCCTTTCTTGTAGACCCCGGTTTGTCTTTTATCTCCCAGGGATTGTTTACCTCAAGTAATTAGGCCATTCATCACCCTAATGGGAACACCCCCTCCACAAAATAACTTCCCTTTTGTCTGAGCCGGCTTACAATCGTGGCACAGCGTCTTGAGATGGAGGTGGCACACCTCATAGGCACGGTACAGAGGGGGCAGGATGTCTAATCTGTCAACATTTCTTATCAGAAGGCTATTCAGGACTCACAATGCACTGGGGCGAGCTGTATAAGGGGGAGCGAGGTCTGATAAAATAACGCAATATGTAATTCCAAATATGGTATTATCCAAAGCTATTTTTGTGATTGATTAGAAGCTGCTGGGGTGATCTGCAGGCTTCTGGAGAGCAGCGTATGCTTAATGTGTAGAGATGTGGTTGCCCTTAATGTGTAGAGATGTGGTTGCCCTTGAAACTTGATGAGTGTGGATGAGCAAATACAGTCGTGTTTAAGGGAATCTCTCACATGGATTTGTCTGTAACAGTTGGCGGATGGTTTCAATATCAGGTCTAAATGGCCTAATTGATGAATGTCTCCCTGTCCTTCACCTCCTGATCGAACAGTGCAAACAGTCCTCTCCAGACCGGTTATGGTCCGGATTCTCGAGAGACTCAGGCTCGCTAAGAGGCCAAAAGCACTCTTTAGCGAACCAATCAAATCCCTTTTAAAAATCACCGTTTTACTCTGAAGTAGCATTCAAAAAGTCATTCTCATGACCTTTAAAATTAATTTAGTACTTGGATCAGATTCAACTTTATTGTCATATCTGTACAAGTACCAAGGCAACAAAATGCAGTTATAGCATCTGACCAGAAGTGCAAAAAGAAGAAGTAAAAGTACAGTGAATATAGTACTGACAAAACATTCACACATTGTCTTAACCAGTGATTCTCAACTGGTGGGACCCGTTTTCAGTGGGTCGCAGGCCTTTGCCTGAAAAAAAAAAAAAAGCAAAAAAAAAAAAAAAATCTCTTTTTTTTGTTTTCATCCTGTGGTTTTATTTTGAAAGGACTTTTTTATGCAGCGGAGTGTCGTTATTTTGCCGGCTCTGGTTTCAACTGGTTTTGCACTTGTCCCTCCATGTTTTCAGCTGCGTGGACCAGGTTGGGTCAAACCATCCTGGTATGGGGGAGACTCTGGGTTTTTAGGATAATTAAATTAAACAGCCTACTGAATATAACATTCACAACTGATGGCGCTGCCTGCATGACAGGAAAACACTCTGGGGTTGGGAGGAGAATTGAGTGCTGCTTAATTTTCTGTAAAGCACAATGTTTTTCAGTATTTACTGATGAGGTAATCACAAGAGAAGTTAATGTTGTATACATGAATACTTTTGAATTCCACTTTTGTTTAATTTATTTTGAGTTAGTGGAAAAGCTGCTCCTCAACACAGTGACGTGTTCCACAGTAAAGTGTTTGTCATAGAGTCGGTGAGTGTGTGTTCTCAGTTAAAGTTAGGTCATTTCAGTCTTTTTGAAACTACTTTTTAGTTGTTGGACTGTTTGTGCATGAAAGCTGTAGAGTCTGTTTAAAAATAGCTGAAGATTCTGAATTGTTATATATGTTGTAATACCTCGTGTCCTGAAGATGCAGTTTTAGTTTTTTAATTAAAATGCAGCTAATTGAGTGTAAAAGGGAATAGTTCCCTCTCTAGCATCGCCACCAGCTGCTCGTTTTGGTTATTAAACTTGTTTTTGTGTTAGCATACATGTTCTGTACTATCTCAGGTTCAAACTGCACCATCTTTTCATTCAATACATTGGAGAAGTTGAGAATGTTCCTCGATTTGGGTCGCGGCTTGTCATTCAGGGGTGATAGTGGGTCCCGGAGCCAGACCAGTTGAGAACCACTGGTCTTAACTATATGTATCTATAATTATTTCTCCACGTAGCATGACCGTGGGAAAAGGGTGCTGAGGCTGCAGCACATCCTAAAACCAAGTAAGTACACAAATGGAGTGTTTCCCTTTTCTTACTGGGATAACCACCATATGTGTAGTTCAATTCAATTCAATTTACAACAAGAGAGAGAGAGAGAGAGCGAGAGAGGCCTATAGGACCTCATTTTATTTGTTTAAATCCCCCCCATCATCCTATTCTCTCTTCCAGTCAGTCTCATTTAAAGTGTCACTGTGCATTTCCTGAACCAACATCACATTTATGCTCTTGGCATAACAAGTTCAAACAGAAGCACCCTCTTCCTCACATCTCTGGTTCCATTTCGGTTGAGTGGAGACTCTGAAATCTCATCACTGATGTGAGAAGTAACACAGGGGATAAAATAAATGGCTGACAACAAGTGGTATGGTGCTTCTGAGTCCTCATCAAGGTTTTGTCCTTGTCCAGGTTTCTGGACCATTTTCTTCTGGTCAGTATAATCTGCTCAACTGCTATCTCATAGAAAACAGAAAGAAAATACGTTATTTGCAAAGTAATCATTAACTTTTACATTTTTCATAGAACAATTTTTGTTGTTTGCGGTAACTTTTTAACCTCTTCTACTCCATTAGTTTTCTTTTACTGCCATATTACCAGACACTGCCTTCATCAGAAAAGAAAGCCACCTCCTCCTCCTCCTCCTTTCAAAGTTCACAAAAACGACATATTCAAAGTTATCTACCTTCAGGTTTAACACTAGATTGAGTTCCTCATCTTTTTTGTTGAGCATCATGTAAACCCGCCATCTGTGTGAGACTTTGTTTTGCAGCAGTGGTGATTAAAATCCAGACGGCAATGTTAACTGACTGGGGCAGACATCTTCCCATGTCTCGCCAGTTCTCTCAACAAAACATAATCACTAATAAAAGACAGTATGTTGGATATAGTGACTTTTATTGTTGATGTAGTGAGAGGAGATACTAATACCGCCGAATCACTTTGTTTGCTTTTACATCAAAAAATCCCCACAGCACCCTTCATTCAGTAAACTTGAGGATTATTTGTCCAACATCGTCTCCCACTGCCAAGTTGCATTCTTATATGGATCAAGGGAAATTTGTCGAGATCTTAAAAGGTATGCTCCTTGGGGAGTTTGGTGAAATCCATCACCAGCGTTTAGCACACTGACCAGCAAGCACTTTCCAATCGTAGACACAGACACACAAACCCCCCTCAAGACATTAAACCCCCTCTATGTACACACTAACTAGTGTTGCAGCGGTATACTGGTTTCACAGTATATTATGGTATGTAAATCCAGGAGCTAAATCCAGAAGAGAGTCCCATGTGTCAGTTGGTACTGAGGCTAACTGCCTCCTCTCAAACACAATCTGCCCATTATCACAACAACACTGAATCCAAACAACAATAAGAGCAAAACACATTATAAAAATTAAAAAAAAGCCAAAGCAGTTTAGAATGTTATCTGGCCCTAAAAAGATGTTCTGGCAGAATATCTCTCGACTGTCGGAGATGGAACGAAGAGATAGATCCTAACCAAGCTTTGGCTCAGTAACCACAAACCATTGAAATAGGAAGCCACAAATGAGTCACCACAGAATATGTGGTCATTGTTCTACATGTGAGGTGCAACAGAAATGCACTCCCTCCTACAATGTAAAACACGCAATGAAATACGTAAAACACATTTACTTTGACAAGTTAAGGTTTGTCTGCTGACTGGATTCTCGACAAACAGTGTGATGGCAGTCTCATATGAATGGTTCAAATGCGGGTTGAATGTGGATGACAAGGCTTGTGTTATATATCTGGTGTATGAAATGTCTATGATAATCTGATCATGAATCCTTGATCACGTACAGGCGCTGCCTCACTCTCTTCTTTGCGGTTCTCGTACTCTGAGAATGTACTTTTTTTTGCTATGGCAGCAAATATTTTGCTGTACACCACATCCAAATGTTACCAGCGTAAACACTGCCGTATCCATCCATTTTACATTTCTTCCAGAAGCCCTTGCACTGTATGCAGTAACGTACTGTAGTACGTATAAACAGCTGTTTTACCAGAGAGCTCAACATGTTAGATGGTGCAGGCATTTTATCTCATTGACTTGTTGTCAGTAAGAACTTGAGAAAACCTCATCTTGAGTGGAGGTCGGTACACCACGTAATTACTCATTATTACCCCCTTCAAGAAGCTCTAACTCTCTACTTCAGAGTGAACAATAGCTATTGTGGCATGGACAGACGCCCCAGACAAAGGCATGGGAAGAGCAGGAGAGTGTATTAATGAAACACCGGTGGGAGCAGTGCTGATGAAAGATTGGTAAGTTGATGGCTCCTGCAGTACAGTCCTTCCATTCATTATCCTGTCCTGCTGTATCGGCACAGGCTGAAGTCCAAAGCCTCGTCTATTCCACTGGGGAATGAGTGGACAAGCTGGACTCTTCATCTACCTCGCTGATCACTACTCACCTCTCCAAGGGTGCCTTTGTGTCCTGTCCCTCTTCATTAAGATAGAACTTAATGGACTTTTTCCAGGCCTCTGTGCTTGCAGAGAGAGATAGAGACGAGGCAGTTGTAAAAGGGCACGAGGCTGTGAATGAATGTCTTCCCCTGTGCTTGTCAGCTGCACAACAGTTTTGACCGGTTAAAAAGAGTGTCCTTTTCAATAAAGAAAAGGCTCTCTTTCAATATTTGGTCTCACAGAGAGTAAATTGAAAGGATGGGGAAAATGGAGGCGGGGTGCTCCTCTCTTTCAGGGGTCTTTCTATAGAGGTTTGTGATTCTGCCCAGCAGCCCTATTTTTTTTTTTGTATTGTGAAATTATTCCTATTTCTGAGCCAAGGTGAAATCATAACCGACCCCAAATTTTAAACTCGACATTTATACAGTCTGATCGTTTTTTTTCTTTCTGGACTTTTCATGCACAACTTTGGACACAGCTGTTTCGTCAACTGATCTGGGTTCTTGTCCTTTAGGAGACAGTTTGTGGTTCTTGTTTTGGTCATACTCAATCTGGATGTACTGCTCACTGCCGACTAAATTAACATTTAAGTGTGCCATTACCAGCAGACTGCAGGTATACTTGAGCAATACATCTACATGAGGAGTGTTGCTCTTACTGATTCAATATTGAGGTCCTTTTTTTCCCTCCCAATAGTGTGACAGCATTCTGCGCTGAGTGAGTCTAACCCGTGTAACGGCTGCAGCAGAAAGCTTGCTGATCCGGCAGAGATTGCGTTGGCTGAATTTAAGTTGCTACAGCTCCGCTAACTGAAGGTCCTTCTCCCGGAGCTGCAGCTCGCTCTCTTCCTGGCAAAGTATAGTCTCCTGGTGGCAGGGAGGACGAAACAAAAATAATGATTGCCAACTTGTTTCTGCCACTTTGGATTTATTCCAAACAATCAAAACGCACAGGAGCACAGCCCCTGGTTAATGGTACAGTGAAGAAAAAGACGGCTAATGCAGAAGTATAGGCCAATGTGAAAATGATAAGATAGCAGTGCTATTTTGAGAGTCTCTCAGAGGTACAGCAGTTTGGTGGAATTTTGCATATTCTTGCCTTGCTGCAGTTGTCTTTCATTTTTACATAACTGAACTGATGACCAAAAATGTACCGAGAAGTAGAGGTGGAATGCTGCACCCCCATTTGTCTGAAGCACGAGGCCAGATATTACACATTGCACCTTTATAGGCACTTTTGTCAGACCTTTAAAACAAGCAAAGGATTGTGGGAATCACTGCTTATTTATTCATGCTTTACATGTCAAACTACTATATTCTTTGATTAATAACTTTATTTTACAACCACATCCTCAATTATTTATTGCAATTACATGTTAAGAGTGTAAACCTGTAAATGAGTGTGTACTTTGATGATGGAAAGATGGAGATGAAGAGCGTAGATGTAGAGTGAAATAGTCTTATAGTCGTCTCCACCATGTTAAGCCAAATATATTTATCTTACAGACTTGATCAATATAGCACAGTCAATAAAAACACACCTGATTTTGTGTCTCACAAACAGAGTCATCTCATTCCCTTCATCTCCCACAGCTACTGTCAGATGCTGGTTTTGTATTCAGAAAAAGGGTCACTCTCATTAGTCAAACCCTTGTATGGCACTGTAATGAATTAAATTAGGTCGCTCATTAGCCAGTGATAGGCGAACTCATTTGAAGTGCATGTGCCTTCTCTGGTTTCAACACTGATGAGGATGTTATTGGAATAGGAAAGCGTGTTTCACCAGTAGGTTGTTTTGCAGCTCACCTTTGATGGTTTTATACAAGGCAGGGGAATGAAACCAATTATCATGCACCTGATCCTGATTGCTGGAAAAAAAGCTTAGAAAAAATTAAAACAATGAAAAGGCCTAACTGGTCAGAATGAGGCCTGCACTGCATCACCTCAATACAATTTCACCGTTGATTTCGAGTGGAAAACTGAGTGAAATTCGATCTGAACGTCTAAGACCTATTTCCTCCGTCATTAGTGCAAATCCAAAAAGCACTGAATAGTGCTCCAATACCACCAAATAAATAACTACTACATGCCAAACCCCTTACGATAACAATTCCCTAAACATAACCTGAACCAAAAATCACGTCTTAACCCTGACATTTAAAGATTCACCTTGAGGAGCAGGTTTTTAACCGCATATTGGAGGTGAGTCCCAATAACGGGACTGTGTGTGAACTCAATTAATATGAGTACACACACATACAAACACTCCTTTTCTTTAGATTGCGACAGTCCCTTTCACACTGCTTTGGTCTGTCGGTATGAAGGACACAAAATTCAATATGGTGAGTGGGGCCTGCAAAGAGCACAGTTGAGGTCCCTGCTTACTATGGAGACAGAAAAGAGAGAGAGAGAGAGAGAGAGAGAGAGAGAGAGAGATTTTCCCACCCCTTGTTTACCATTTCCAAAGGAAAATCCAGTTTTTCCTCTTCCTCTCTCTCTTCGACACAAGCAGTCCCACCACAAGGACAAAACGCACTGTAATCAGAGCTGTGAGTATCCATTATGTTATAAATGGGGGAAATGATTGATGCACATATGAATTAAAGTTCAATTGAAGGACGCAGCTCCCAGTTATGGCTGCTATTCATCAATTAGATCCTGAAACACGCCCTGCCAAAAGAGAAGGTAGCGCTCTGTGTCCTTCCTTAATGTTATATGTTCCTCTGGATGGACACAGCAGAACACGTCGTCTATTTATAATTTGAGGGACAAAGGGAAATACCGGACAATAATTTACACTCAGTGTAAGGTTTGTAAACAAAAAAAGTGTTAGAGGAAATAAGCTGGTAGATAACTAATTTTAAGCTATGCAATTACAATCAACACAATTAATGAATCAATTAATCTTCACTTATTTATAATGCAAAAATATTAACATGTTCTGGTTCTGACCTCTTGATGTGAGGTTTTGCTGCCTTTCTGTTTTATAAATGTTGGAAGAAAAAACATATTTACTCTTAATCAATTACTGTTTCATGGCTATATTAATAATCGTATGTTCTGTTTATTAAATCATATACTGTGTAAAGGCTTGTGGCTTCTCATTTGACCTACTTTCCTGTTAAAACATACGTATGCTTTTCAAGTGACCTTCTGATAGAGTCATGAGACTGGGGATGCCTCCATGTCTCTGAAGAACATGGTGTTCCTTGTTATCATACGACCATGCTGATGCTAGGTAATCTAAAGACGTCATGAGAGCTTCTATGATTGTGTCATTAATGTATTTAAGAGGTAACTATTTGCTCATTCATTGAGCAGTCCAGGATACACAATTGACATGTCATGTTGTTTAATTCTTCTCTGCAAAGAATAAATGTCCTGATCAATGATTTTACCACCAGGTGTTGAGTACATTTTTCTATCATAATACATGAAAATTAAATATATTACATTAACTGCCATTCAGTGTCATTAAAACATATGGTTTAACCAGAAGAATAAACAATAATGGCAAAATAAAACAGCTGTAATCTTAAATCTTCTGTTGTAATGTTGTAATTTCTTTACTTGCTCACTTCTCTTGCCCTTGTTCTTACCTTGGAGGCCGGCAGTCAATTTCCTATGGTGTGTAGCGTTGTATTGGTTACTGACACAACAATCACAAGGGGCCATATTTATTGTTCAACAATGTCAAACTTTGAAAGTCAATGGGTTTGCAGCAAAGCTATTTGTTAAGAGATGTCTTTCCTGGACAAAAACAAGATGTTTATGAGACACGGCAGAGACAAACTAATCTTCTTAATCTTGAATGTATATAATAACATTATTGAAAAACAAGAGAACAAACTTCATGATACTTAGGGTGACCAGATTTGAGTTTGTGAAAAAGAGGACACTTCGCTGCGGGGCTACAGCAGTAGTGTATAGCATGCCGTGAACTTACATTTACGTTGAGATCGGTCGACCAATGACAGTTCTCTCTACAGTCAGAGCTTGCGCAAGAAAGTGGAACGTGAGGGAGATACCATTTCCAAAACTTGTAAGGGGGTAATAACTATTTTCCCGCACGTAGCAAAATCCCGGACGTTTTTGGAATCCCTGCCGGACGCTTTTTTTAGGTCTCAAAAAGAGGACATGTCCGGGAAAAAGAGGACGTCTGGTCACCCTATGATACTTGTAACTGTACAAAAGTAATCACAGAGAACTGATCCTTAAAAGTATAACAGTTTATCTACTTCTAACAGTACTGATCAAGTCAATATTATAAACTAACAATAACTACTATATAATTACAACCATACTCTAAAATCAACAAACAATCATGTGGCGAGGGTGTGTGCGTAAGGGAGGGAGAAGCAACTATTACTTTATCACACAGAAAGCCGTCTGGCGAACTCAGATTCTTCAAACTTTTAACCAATAAAGGGAAGTTTGTAGCGGACACCCAACGAGACATTGCAAACTGAAATGTCTGTGACACAATCTGAACTAATAAACTTCTCTCAGGAACTGGTCTCACACCCATAAGCCACTAAGTGGTCAGACTCACAATTTAACATGCCTGGACAAACGCCGAAAAACACGTTTTTGGACTGAATACAAGAAACTAAGTTACCGTAAATTTCGGGTTACAAGCCGCTACTACCTTCGGTCAGTGTCCCCGACAGCTCCCTGCTGTAGCCAGCTGGGGCTCCTGCTAGCGCTCCGTCACTTCCCCACTAACTTCCGCTAGCTCCCTGAAAACCACCGAAGGTAGCGGGACCAGGCTCGACACCCGACTTGGGCAGAGGGGACGCAGGCAGTAGCAGCAGCAGCGGGCAGTAGCAGCAGCGGTGGCCGGTAGCAGCAGAAGCGCTAGCTAGCAGCGCTTCTGTACGGTAAATGTCTTCTTTTTTTTTTAAAGGCAAGGAGTTGCGGATTCGTTAGAGATCAAGGCCAATAGGGTCTGGTATCAAGGTCATATGAGCTGTAGAACACCTTATAATTAAGGCTGAGTTTACCATGTTGTATGAACCCATCTGTGCTCAAACTTAAATATTTTACTTGATATTTTAGGCTTAATCGTAGTAAGTTGTTATATATATATATATATATATATATATATATATATATATATATATATATATATATATATATATATATATATATATATATATATATATATATATATACACACACATACACACACACATACATACACTCACCTAAAGGATTATTAGGAACACCATACTAATACTGTGTTTGACCCGCTTTCGCCTTCAGAACTGCCTTAATTCTACGTGGCATTGATTCAACAAGGTGCTGAAAGCATTCTTTAGAAATGTTGGCCCATATTGATAGGATAGCATCTTGCAGTTGATGGAGATTTGTGGGATGCACATCCAGGGCACGAAGCTCCCGTTCCACCACATCCCAAAGATGCTCTATTGGGTTGAGATCTGGTGACTGTGGGGGCCATTTTAGTACAGTGAACTCATTGTCATGTTCAAGAAACCAATTTGAAATGATTCGAGCTTTGTGACATGGTGCATTATCCTGCTGGAAGTAGCCATCAGAGGATGGGTACATGGTGGCCATAAAGGGATGGACATGGTCAGAAACAATGCTCAGGTAGGCCGTGGCATTTAAACAATGCCCAATTGGCACTAAGGGGCCTAAAGTGTGCCAAGAAAACATCCCCCACACCATTACACCACCACCACCAGCCTGCACAGTGGTAACAAGGCATGATGGATCCATGTTCTCATTCTGTTTACGCCAAATTCTGACTCTACCATCTGAATGTCTCAACAGAAATCGAGACTCATCAGACCAGGCAACATTTTTCCAGTCTTCAACTGTCCAATTTTGGTGAGCTCTTGCAAATTGTAGCCTCTTTTTCCTATTTGTAGTGGAGATGAGTGGTACCCGGTGGGGTCTTCTGCTGTTGTAGCCCATCCGCCTCAAGGTTGTGCGTGTTGTGGCTTCACAAATGCTTTGCTGCATACCTCGGTTGTAACGAGTGGTTATTTCAGTCAAAGTTGCCCTTCTATCAGCTTGAATCAGTCGGCCCATTCTCCTCTGACCTCTAGCATCAACAAGGCATTTTCGCCCACAGGACTGCCGCATACTGGATGTTTTTCCCTTTTCACACCATTCTTTGTAAACCCTAGAAATGGTTATGCGTGAAAATCCCAGTAACTGAGCAGATTGTGAAATACTCAGACCGGCCCGTCTGTCACCAACAACCATGCCACGCTCAAAATTGCTTAAATCACCTTTCTTTCCCATTCTGACATTCAGTTTGGAGTTCAGGAGATTGTCTTGACCAGGACCACACCCCTAAATGCATTGAAGCAACTGCCATGTGATTGGTTGATTAGATAATTGCATTAATGAGAAATTGAACAGGTGTTCCTAATAATCCTTTAGGTGAGTGTGTATATATATATATATATATATATATATATGAACAATTCTGAGTTTATACAAGTTATGTATAGCTAATTGCATGAAAGCCAAATCGTTTACAATTGTTGTAGTTTCCTGACATATCAACTGGATGTTTGTAGTCTCAGTGATGTCATGACCGTATCACAGGGATCCCCGTGGTGCTTATGGCCCTCGTTCAATGAGACCCAGGTGTCGACACATGGGGTTTGGTGTGATTTAACCCAAATCCAGCTGTTGACTGCCCGATAGGCCCAATTTGTTTGCTTCAACCATATGGTGAAGTCCCAACACTGGTCATGCTGTTTAATAATAATAATAATAATAATAATAATAATAATAATGATCTCCTGGAAAAATATTGTATGTAATAAAATATGGTATTAAAAAGCTTATTTGATTATTGGTTGAATTTGTATGGTTCATATTTGTGAGTCTGCCAGTAATATTAGCAGATGACATCATCCCGTCAGCATTTAGGAAGCCAAAACACATTTTTCCACCACGGCAGTTGATGCTTTTTTTCAAATACCACACAATGTCTCTCACATTTTTGTACTACATTGAACTGAAGACTAACAAAGAACCAAGCTTCCTTGACATTTCGCAGCTTTACCTGTGTCAATTCTAGCGTACATCGTTTCTAATCCGTGACACAGAGCCTTGATCAGGTACTTGTTTATGGTGGTGCAAACCAAGGCCTTAATCTGCTCGGGAGATATCAGATAGTGTCATCCCTGGGTGGTGTTAAGTGGATGGGAGACTGTCTGGTCGTGACTTTGTGTGCAAAGGAGGGGATTAACTGAGAACAAAACTGAGGGGGAGAAAAGTAGAGAAACAGAGACAGACTATAGAGATGATGATTAGCTCTCACATTTGAAGGAATAAACATAGTGACCACATTCATAAAATGATATGCAAGAGCAGGACCAGAATTAACAAAGCACTCTGGATAGTTGTTCTGTCGTGTGATAAAAAACACATTTGAAGGGGCGCCAGCGCCACAATGCTGGACTTCATCTAAACATGAAACATATTTTTTTAGAAGTTATAGTACAGGTAGAAGCTAGATACAAGAGATCAATATTCAGATTTACTATATGTTTTTCATACTGGCAGGTTACTAATCGATCCCTCATATCAAAAGTTCTTATTATAGGTCGCATTCATTGGTCATTGGAGTTTTCCTTTTAGGAGACAATATATTTCTTATAACCTGAGCATTCCCTATTGAAAAATGTCAGTCTATTTCATTGTGGGCTGTTTCTACCAGTTTCTAGTGGTGGTAGTAATACTATTTTTCATTTTGGCTGGCACAACAACTAAAGCTAATTTCAGGTTTAAGTCAGGGCTTTGTACAGTACTACCATTTGCGATAGCAACCTAAACTACATGTAATTTATGTTGTGTGGGACCTAATACAAAATGAAACGAGTATCCGCTATGGATGATGTACGAGCATGAGTATCATACAAAAAAAAAAATGGTATCAATATCTGTGCTTGCTCCTCCCTGACACATATTGCAGTTCTGTTTTCTGATTCAGTTTTATTGTTTCTCATACATATTCTTGGTCTTCTTGTAAAATGCTCTTTTACTACAATACAAATAACGTAATAAATGGACATAGCCATACACTAAGAATAAAAGAGAAATGTAACTAATATATATGTGATCAGATATTGCTCAAGTTTATGTTGTGTGAAACAATACAGGATTCACTGTAGACTCTCTCTTACTAATGGCACTAATATTCCCAAACTTCATAATGTTATGTTATAATCCAGTGTCTCTCCAAAACTAATGTCAGCTCATCAGCATTAGCTAACTCTGCCATATCCAGCAGTTTTGGGACCGTTTTGACCGACAAATGCACAGTTGCAAACAAAAAGCAACTTTCCGTTTCCATGATGGAGCAATAAAGCTGGGCCGGAGCTTAATTTTTAATTGCACTTTTTTCCCCACTGTATCATTAGTCTCTGCCTTTGTCATTTTCCCAGTGCTTACTTTAGAGACAAAAGAGATGGCATCATTTCCTGTAATTCATCATCTGCATAAGGCAGGGCATTGGCTGGCTTACTGCCCCACCTTATAACACTTGGCCGCAGCGCGTGCCGTGCATCATAACTAATCTATGATGAAATTCGTTGCCAACCAGTTTTAAATTCTATTTTTAATTAATTTATTCAATTAGGTTGCAGATCTACTCCACATGTCTTGGTACATATTCACAGAGTGAGTGAGGGAAAAGCAACAAATGCACACTCAAACACACGCCCTGCGTCGACTGCCTACGTCTTTTGGAACAGCAGTGCATTACTAGCAGCTATTGTATCCTTAGCAGTGGCTTCACATTCTCGCATTATGCGCCACCATGCTGAGTGGAAGTGAGATTAGAGTGCAGATTAGTGGGACTCCATTATATTATGTCCCAAATGATTATGAAATCAATGGTCCAACCCAAGAGTGTGATTTTCATTTCAATGTTGGCACAGTCCACTATAATCATAGTTTTCATGAACAAAACTGATGTGTTCTTAATGATATACTATTCAGGTGTAATACACAGCACATAATGTAACGCTTTGGGTCTCATCCTTTTTTTTTTATTAGCAAATTGTTAGGCCTACAAGCAATGTTGTAGCTTTTTGTCCAAAATTCAATAAAAACACATTAAAGAGCCATATTGTTGTACGGGGACATAGTCCTATCTTTATGATAACTATGGGCAGTGCTGTAACTGCCAAACATGTTAGCTATCAGCTGTGATAAGTTTGAGCAAATCAGACAACTGAACAACTAACTATTCCCTAAATGTACGCGTCTGCTGAGTCGACGCATGTCGTTTGTGAATAAACGACATTTCTTTGTCACATATGTTCGAGGAGGTGAGATCTTCACAGACCCTTTAGGGTTTATTCAGGGGAGGGGGATTTGATAAATGAAATTATAGGGAGGACATGTTTAAATAACACCTTTAGTCCAAGCACATCTCATACAAATGCACTTTGGAGATTAAAAGAGACAAGAGCGATACAGAGGGGAAATGCCCGGAAGGACAGACTGAAAAGAAGCTTGATCATTTTTCAAACTGATGTTTTCCTCAGGACAAGGCTGGGACAGAGACAAAGCAAAAAGAGTTAAAAAATAAAATAAAAATTCACAATAAGAAATGATAATCATTAATTAAATGATGTTGAGTCAGATTTTATCTGACAGGGAGGTAATTTGTCTCTTTGCTGCCTGCGGACTCTGTCTTTGTGTGTGTGTGTGCTGGATTTGTAATTGCTTTGTGCCAGTGGGGCTCTCTGTGTTGTATGTGACCGTAATGTGAGCATTTTAGATTTTGCACATATTTTCCTGTTATCTGATTAATACAGGTAAAGGACATACAGTGAAATCACAGCTACAGCACCTGGCAGATTTTAAAACATCTAGTGTCTTCTAAATGTTTGTTATTGTTTTCTATAATGTATTCTTACCCATGCAACATTTGAAACAAGAGGGTTGTTTGTTCCCCAGAGGGGTTAAATAAAACAAACAAATGTAACATGAATACCTACTCATCAAATGAATAACTAAATAGTTAATTATTTGGGTCCAGCACCTTTTCTTTTCTTTTGAGCGAGAAGAGTTATGAAATAGTAGAGATTAATCAACTGAACTGAACAAACAACCAATCCATTGTTTTTATTAGGAGAAATACCTTCGACAAATCTATTTAGCACACCCGGAAGTTGTCTAAACCTTCTACAATGTGGTACATACGTATACAATGACATTGACATCCTCATGGGACTAAAGTGTATGAAGGATGAAGTAAATCGAACTGTTGCATCTGGTTGCAATGAAAAAAACAACGACTTTGGAATAGGCTTTTTCAAATGTCCCCACTCCAATGACACTTTTAAAGACAAACCACAATACATACTTATTTCCATAGTGGTTTTTATTGCTTTAATGTTTCAGTGCTTACTCTGTTTTGGTTTTAGATTTGTGCACATTATAATATTGCCTTTAATTTGTACAGCCCAACTCCAGTTGTTTCTAAACATGCTATACAAATACAATTGACTAGACTTCTACATTTGACCTGCTAAAGTACATCTAATGTCACATAGTCCAGTTTTATGAATGCCACTATTTCTCTCTTAACCTTTCCTTAGAACCTATAGCTTAAGTCAATAAGTCAGTGAAAGCCATTCAGACGAACCTGTTTGGGTGTCCTGGCCCTGACCTGGCAGCTCTCCCATCAGGCTTTAATCCTCAGGCCCACGTTTTCAGTCTCCAGTTGCCTTTGTGGTTTGAGTATGTGAAAGGCTAAATGAGAGCGGGATGTCTTGTGGGAAGATCTCAAAGCTTTTCAAATGCTAGCAAAAATGCTGCAAAGACGATGTCAGGGCGGACTCTGCCATCTGCTTAGTTTCGGCAGCTGCTTGGAATTCTGAACTATGAAGAAAAAAATGCAATCATCTTTTTGTGCTGACAAAAAAAAAAAATCAAATTGCATCATGAAGGAACATACTGACAAAGGTAATGACACTCTACATGATATCAAGACATAATGCGTTTCTTCCGAGAGCAGATAACAAACACGATTGTTTGAAAGGGAATTATGTGGCGGCAATAATCAGCTCTTCTTTAGACGTGGAAATGAAACATGAAGAAAGCCAATACGGCCAATCAGTGCAGACTGTCCACTTTCAAGCTGCACTCTTTAACGGTGTCTGATTGTCATATTGTCATTTAGCTTTCTGATGAACACACACATAGTGGATACAGAATGGCTGTAATCAGCATTGCTTTTATTGCGTCTTTTCAGACAGTTACCCTTTGTTTTCTTGTCCTCACATTACTGTGTGAATTTAAAGATGGGATGCAGCAAGATGACAAATCAATTTGGAGGTCAACATAGAAAAATAGAAGGAAAACACACAATAAACACACACACCACAAGTATATTCCCAGCAACTGTCTGTTCCTCACACAAATAGACAGTCTGCACTCATTCCTCTGAGGAGTAGAGGTCTCTAGGCTGTTTATTTGTCTCTCATGCTGGAAAAAGGAAAGGCAAAGTAGTCAATAGAGGCCAAATACACTCTGTTACCAGTTACTTTCATTCAACATTTTGCCACACAAATGACAGAATAAGCCTAAATGTAGTCTGATGGTTTCCCTTATGGTCTCCACGGTCAATAGGTTTCTCTCTGTTGGGTGCTTGAACGTCAACAGCAAAAACTGTGAGTGAGTTTCAGGTTTTTGGTTATTTTCATCAACACATGAACTAAGTTACACATTTAGAAACAAGTTTGATCCAATGCTAGTGGAGAGCACATTAAACAACCAAAATACATAACTCCATTCGACTTGAGAGTGTGATTGGGACAAATGTTATCCCAAATAAGGTTACAGCCGTGCTGGATTAACAAGAGTTTTGCGTTTCCACTATAATACTAAGTTAAACTTGCCAAACATTTTCCAAATGTCTACCCATTGGACTTGCGGAGAGAATTCCCTTTGACTTTGATCACAGGTACAATGACGTGTCTGAATTGCTCACCATCATCACATCTATATAAAGACCAAACCCCTGTCATTTGCACGTATGTAAAGTACCATGTAATCCATCAATCTAAGGCAAGTAGTTTTAATACATATTCTTACAGTATTTGCATTAACAATGTTAAGCCTCTGGCTTTAAATGGTATTATAGAGATAATGGTTCCTGAGCCTCAGTGCCACAACTAAGGCTCTGTGGGACTGAAGAGCACGTTTAATTAACAAACGCATTACCTGGGAATAAGGCAAAAACAGAAGATTATATCTGCAACTTAATAGTAAAAAAAAATATGAAAAATGTCCAAGTGAACCAGCTAGGAAATGTACTTTTTTAATTTATGTTGATTAACTTTCTAGTCCTGAGAGATCTGAAAACAACAATGTTAATTCTTCAGTACTGTCTCATGATGAACCTCTTCAGGAGGTCAGTCTCTAGAAAAAACTAACCAACAGCAATCCAGGTTAAAATAAGGATAAGTAATACAGATGTACCTTTTACCTTATTGCTGCATGAGAGTAAAAATTGAGATGTTTTTTTTTTTATGTATGAAAGGACACAATTGTGCTTCCACTGTCAGCCAACAAAGCACTGTCATCAAGCCATTGTGTTACACATGAATAGAGCAGCATAATTGCAATAGAGAGTTGACTTTAACAATGAAGCCTGCTCGTTTAATACTGCTGCTTAATTAAAATGCAGCGTTGCCCACAATTAGTCTCATTCATCACTCCGTTCACATGTTAATAGTATATTCTATGACTGGAAGTCATTTTAAATCTTACTTAATTTCCATTAACTTTGTATACTCGAGGAAATGCTAGTTTGCCGGCTGTGTTCTTGATTAATATTTAACATGAGCAACATGATGCTCTTACATACAACTTCATTTGCAACTCCAAGCATCACAATGTTGCCACTTTTCTCCATATCTAAATAAACTGCGTGCTCGACTGTGTTTTTTGACCATAATGTAATATATCTAATTAATAATAAAGTCTTGGAAACTAGAAAAGTCAATCTAAATTATACAATGATGTCACAACAGCCATGCAGAGAATGTGTGTTCAGAGTCTAAAAAAGGCAATCGTGTTAATGTATTTGTATTGTTTTTAACCTTTTGGAAACCACCGTATTTTTAGGCCCTTTCCTCGAAAATTGCATACCCAAACTAAAAAGGGTGTATCCCTGCAACCACTAGGGCTATTTGAATAATGTGGGTGTTATAATAAAAAGGTACTAGGGCTGCAACCACAAATCGATAAAATTTGATTATTAAAAGAGTTGGCAAAGAATTTCATTATCGAGTCGGCGTGTCACGCGATTATTACGCCACTCAATAAGTCGCAGAGATGTTTGAGCGAGGAAAGCACACGGCTATCGGTACCGCCGATCATAACAGGGAATGTGAGGTCTTTGGCAAAGACGTGCTGGTAAAGACTGAGAGGTTCTTCCGTGAGTGCTTTTTTTTTCTGATTTTCTGATTATTATATAACAATAGCTCAGTTATTTATTATTTTTACAGTACAGGCTCCATCGACCCTAAATATAGGATATCCGGTTTGGATAATGGAAGAATATATATTTGTATAAGGAGCAATCATCAGCCACAGTTGACAACAATTACAATGCAACACATTAGATAAAATGAAGATAATATAAAAATAATGTAATACGAATAATTTAAATTCATTGAGAAAAAAAAAAGCGTGGAGAAAGAGTAAAACTATCTTGATTTGAAGCCGAAGAAAATCCATAGATGATTCCTAATCATTTGTAGATAGCTGAACCAATGATTTATTTGAGAGGTTCAGAAACGTTTTTCATAATGATCGCCATTGATCAATTCTGCACAGGCCTGGCTAATCTCGAAAAGGCCTAATAACTGTTACAACACCAAACAGCATGCTGGGTACAGTTAGCTCATCATCGATGTTTATGTGAGCTTTTGAAGCCAAATGACGCAAATACTCTCCCTCTACTGATGAACATTTTCACACATATATCAGCAGATGGCAATATAAGCCTGGCACGTGGCACTACCCGATACCCATGCATGCATGTGTAGCGCCCTGAAATATGTTATTTCATGTCTTGCTGATTTAATTGTGTACATTTCTAATAATTTATTTTAAGTGTGTTTAAGTTAATTTATATGTTGTTATTCCATTGTTTGAGAACATTAATTACCTGTACACATACTGACTGTGAAGGAAAGAAAGTATTGTATTGACCAATTAGAAGAGAGCGCTGTAAGAGAGAAGTTAGGAAGACCTGCAATATGCAGGCTGAAGACAAAAACATGTGCTTGTGTTTAACCGTGGATTTGTTAAACCGAAGAAGGACGTGTTTTAAGGGTGCAACACGTGTGACGACACACAGTGTCACACACAACCACAGCAGAATCAATGTTAAGTAAAAAAAGACTAGCTGACAGATGTTTTGCATTTAGCAAAATTGTATAAAATACATCTTTGCTAAATTGTGCTCGGGCAATAAATATTGACCTGGCTGTACTCAAGGAACGTGTGGCTGCACAGTGGAATCAAGTTATTGATCAAATGTGATTGTTACAGAAACACTAGCAGCTCACGTCTAAAGTCTATTGCCTGAGCGGTAAATAAGAGTTCACAAATATCCATCTCCCGTGGGTGTTATATTTTCTGAGATTCTAAACCTTTTCAGGAAAGACGAGAAGCAGCCAAAGAGAATTTCTAGAAATACCAAGAGGGCACTTCAAGCAAATAACATCTAGGCAGCAAAATACACTCACCTAAAGGATTATTAGGAACACCATACTAATACTGTGTTTGACCCCCTTTCGCCTTCAGAACTGCCTTAATTCTACGTGGCATTGATTCAACAAGGTGCTGAAAGCATTCTTTAGAAATGTTGGCCCATATTGATAGGATAGCATCTTGCAGTTGATGGAGATTTGTGGGATGCACATCCAGGGCACGAAGCTCCCGTTCCACCACATCCCAAAGATGCTCTATTGGGTTGAGATCTGGTGACTGTGGGGGCCATTTTAGTACAGTGAACTCATTGTCATGTTCAAGAAACCAATTTGAAATGATTCGAGCTTTGTGACATGGTGCATTATCCTGCTGGAAGTAGCCATCAGAGGATGGGTACATGGTGGCCATAAAGGGATGGACATGGTCAGAAACAATGCTCAGGTAGGCCGTGGCATTTAAACGATGCCCAATTGGCACTAAGGGGCCTAAAGTGTGCCAAGAAAACATCCCCCACACCATTACACCACCACCACCAGCCTGCACAGTGGTAACAAGGCATGATGGATCCATGTTCTCATTCTGTTTACGCCAAATTCTGACTCTACCATCTGAATGTCTCAACAGAAATTGAGACTCATCAGACCAGGCAACATTTTTCCAGTCTTCAACTGTCCAATTTTGGTGAGCTCTTGCAAATTGTAGCCTCTTTTTCCTATTTGTAGTGGAGATGAGTGGTACCCGGTGGGGTCTTCTGCTGTTGTAGCCCATCCGCCTCAAGGTTGTGCGTGTTGTGGCTTCACAAATGCTTTGCTGCATACCTCGGTTGTAACGAGTGGTTATTTCAGTCAAAGTTGCTCTTCTATCAGCTTGAATCAATCGGCCCATTCTCCTCTGACCTCTAGCATCAACAAGGCATTTTCGCCCACAGGACTGCCGCATACTGGATGTTTTTCCCTTTTCACACCATTCTTTGTAAACCCTAGAAATGGTTGTGCGTGAAAATCCCAGTAACTGAGCAGATTGTGAAATACTCAGACCGGCCCGTCTGTCACCAACAACCATGCCACGCTCAAAATTGCTTAAATCACCTTTCTTTCCCATTCTGACATTCAGTTTGGAGTTCAGGAGATTGTCTTGACCAGGACCACACCCCTAAATGCATTGAAGCAACTGCCATGTGATTGGTTGATTAGATAATTGCATTAATGAGAAATTGAACAGGTGTTCCTAATAATCCTTTAGGTGAGTGTATATATATTGTATTATTAAAACGCTGTTATGGGGAGGCATCTCAAGCATGGACTTGAGTCAGTAACTACACTACTACAGAAAGGCATCCTGTCCCTGAAGATATATCCAGTCATCACATATATCCATCATGATTGGAAGTGAAGGGACATATAAATGAGTTGTAATGACAACGTGCTCATTTAAAATGCCAATGTAGTTCCAATCGGAGCCTCTTCATGTGAATATTGCCTTGCCTAATAAAGCGAGTGATAAACACTAAATGCTGAGCGGCTCATTTTCAGCAGTAATCAGATGAGCTGTATCACAAGCAGTATGCAAATGTCCAATGAGATTGCCATATTAATCTTAATGTGTATTGTCAACTACTACTTAGTGAAAAGCTGGACAGTTTTACATCTTCCCAAGCTTGAAATGACAATATTTTAACAAAGCTAAAATGAAATAGCTTGTGCAAATCTTTCATTCCCGCTTATTATAATGTGCCCTAATAAATCATTAAAAGTTTGATTTATGTCATGAAACTACTTAAGCATTCAGTGTCTTGATTTTAATTGTGCAAACCTGGCTGTACACTTTGCCTCTCAGGTCATTTCTACATTATGAACCTGATATTGAAACTCAAAAACAAGCTACATTCCAGCCTGTTTTGTCTAATAACAGTAAAATATGCACCAAAGGCTGATGAATAGAGTAGCCCAAAACAACAGCACTCAGTAGAAGTAGATCGTTTCCACAGGTCAAGGTTAATAAGGGAACATATCTGTATTTATTTGTATGTTGTATCAAAAAGTAAATATAAAGAGTGTCCTTAAACTTTGATCACTCCAGTATAGATGTCCTAAATCCCAGTTTCCAGCAGACGGACACGGATCACCTCCAATCACGTGAGGACAATTAAAGGAAGTGTCTTATCTTTCTGAAAATGTCTCATATCAGATGACTCTTCCAGGCTAATTAGGAGATGCAGCTGTGGTGTTTCATCATTAATTGCCTGTTAAATAGGACTCAAGGTGCGTTCACGTTTCCACTTTGGTCCGAAGAAAGCAATACGAGGTTGAAGCATTATAACATTCATGTCCACTACATTTGTCATTTTTCGTGCACAACTTATTTACATACACAGAACGTATAGTAGCCGAGCACTTTAGAAGCACGGTAGTTCACTGTGTGTAGATTAAATGTATTAGAATGAACACAACAGACACACTTACTGCTCTCTGTCAGCTCATTGTCGTCTCTGGTGTCGGCCCCCTGACTTCCGGCGAGCGTTCACAAGCAGAGCCTATGCGTCACCTCGTCCCTGAATATAAAGTGCAGGCGCTGCCAGATGTTTTTAATCCCACAGCGTCACTCCTGCTGGAGCCGCAGCCACGCTGCTCTGAGCCGAGGCATGTGTAGGCGTGTCCAGCAGACCAGCTCGGCACCTGCCTATTAACGGTTCATGAATGCATAAAATAATCAATAAATTAAAGTTTAAAAAAAAGCGCTATGAATGTAGGTAAAAGTAAAGATTTTTCTCAAAAAATCGATTCAGTAAAAAGTATGCTGCATTAAAACTGCTCACAATTACTTGTTACAGTCACTCGAGCAGCCTGCTTGTCTTCTTGAGTACATTTCAAGAAGCTATACTGGCAATTACATCATAATCAAGCCACTGCATTTCGTTTTTTACTTTTTGGATTTAGAAATAACTTTTAAAAGAGCATTGTCAGATAATCTCAAGGTTTGATACAGAGAAAGGTTAATTTAGAGAAGTATTGTTAGCTTGGCTACTTCTGCTGTCAAAATGGCAGCAGAGAAATCTTTTACATTTTACATTTTGTAATATATTTTTTTCATTGACTTGCTTTGCAACCTGCCGCTCTCTATTCTTTACCTGGAAATGTTTTTGTTTTTGTGATACTGCTTCCTGTGATTTGAATCAACATTGAAAATATACTAATATTTCTTTACAGTTTGGGGTTTCCTAGGACAATCAAAAGATTAGGGTTCCTTATTTATTATGACCCTGCACCTGCAGAGAAGATGTCTTTTGGGTCATTGGGGTTTTCTTTGTAGCAGTATGGCCGTTTGCCACTGGGACAACTGGGACAACTGGGACAACTGGCAGCAAGACTGACCTGCCACATTGTTTCTTACTTTACTCATATGAATTGCTATTGGTGGCAGATGAAATTTGCCTGTCAAAGTTCACCAAAATTCACCTTTAGGTTACCATTACACAGACTTAATTTAAGACTATGGCGATCGCATTAAAATCATGATGGTGGCCGGGATCTGTAAATCTCCAAGTGTGTGTGAGTGTGTGTGTATGTATGAAAAACACTGAACACCTACGCCCATGCTTCTCAGCTTATCCATAAACAGAGCACTTACTCTAGATGTGATGCAAATACTGTCAGTATCATGGTGCATGTATTGCATCTGCATAGTAAGAAACCAATTCACTGAGAATTAGGCAGGATTCCTTACTGCGTTGTCTACATGTTGTCTAATATAATGCTTTGTGTGTGCGTGTGTGTGCATTTCTGAGGAGATAGGCTCCAGAGGCGGACAGCCTGTGAAGAGAATCCAATATGCTGTTCCATAATGAAAGCTCTCAAGGGGGATCACAACACTGCTAAATGGGCTTTGTACAGTCCATTCAATCAGAGTCTGCCAACATGCTGGGATTTAGAGGCAGCCGCCCTTACCACTGGCTCTCTGAGAGAAAGAGATACCGATGCCAAAACCGTGGGAGCAGTACAAAACTCGCTTGATATCAGACAGAATTGTCAACTCGTTAAACAGTTTATACCTTCAGTTTGACGCAGGGTGACGCAGCAGAGGCTTCTGGTATGACACCCACCTGTAACTCAAAGCAGCTGCACCCTCAATTATGCCTAACTTTTAAGGGATATGAATTATATTAGTTGTTGAGACCAAAACCTTTTTTGTACCGGGTAACATGTATATTTCTGCTGTAAAGTTGGGCATTTTACGATTTTACTATGGAGATTGACTCGCTTTTTTGCTTTTGCTTTTGGAGACTCAAAGTGGGCAAAGGGGGTTAATCAAGGGGCTCAACAGGTGGTTCAGCAGCCCAAACACAAAACACCACGATATGCCAGAAAAATCAATGCAAAAAAGAAGCCAGAGTCTCAACAGTACATCTCACAGTACGAGGTCAATTATACATTTTCTCGGATTTCAAAGCAAATGGTACTTTTAATTTAGAACAACCTCGATAGCACCGTCAATGTGGTCTGTAGCAGCCTCCATGTTGTTATTATCAAACCTCGGTTTCCGATGCACAGCTGACAACGCTTGACAACGGCGTTAGTCCTGCCCATGGTGCTGATTGGCTAATTGTTAGTCCCGTCGTAGTGCTCATTGGCTCATTGACTTTTTAATCGAGAAACCACTTTTTCATGTCACAATGCCAGACAATCAGTCGACTCAAACTCGATGGAGTGGGCCGATTCAAATGTCTGGACACAGGAAGAGACAAAATAACATTCTTCTGTTCTTTTAAATCATACCATTACAGTGTGACTGCATCAGTTGATCGGATGTAATTCTCTAAATACGCTACATGAGTAACTGTCTGCCCTGAAGAAACATCCACAGCGGGTTTAGTCTGCCTTGAAGGTTGTACCGCTTAGTTTCTGTGACAATCGGATCACTAACCTGGGATTAGACTGCAAAAATCGTAGCAGGAGAGAACGGTGTGAGCATGACACCAAATGTCATTCTGTGGAGAAAAATGACTTCTTGCTAGAGCAAGCAAAACTACAGTTTTGGCTCACAGCCAATTCTAAAACCTCTCTCTTTGCTTATATCAGCACATATTAAAATAGCTGCACATGGAAACATGTTGACAGTTATAGGGCTTTGCTGTACTGTGGAGGTGTTGTGGTAAAGATTGATGCACTGTCAAATACAGCCTTCACTTTTATTTGCAGAGAAGCATCAGTCAATCGATTCACCTAAAGACATTTAAGCTCATTTACATTCAACTGTGCCGATCATCCCTCATATCAGGTACAAATCTATACACTTTGTCAAGCGGGTTGGCGTGTGAGAGTGAGACTAGAGGCAGTGACAGATTGTTTCGATCACACTCTATTACCATCTTAAGGCAAGTGATTTGACTTTGCATGGGGCAACTGCTCCAAGATGCCGATCTCGTTATTGGATTTCCTATGATAATGCCATAAAATGTCATCAGCTGGAAAAGAGACGCATCTATCATGCACAGGGAAGTGTCAGGAGTAAGGGTACTTTATTATTGATGCTGCTGTGTGATTATTCTGCAAGTGTACAAGTTTGTTTGTGTGTCTGTGAGAGTAGTTTTTAATGTGTAAGACAATTGTCTGAAAAATGTTGTGGTGATGGGAGTGGAGCTACTGTACAGTCGGACTCCTTGTTCTTTCTAACCTAAAGGCATAATCTGCTGAATGGTGAGAGATGTCTGCAGCCCTGACTCATCTGGGCAGAAGGAAGATGTCATGCTGCGACTAGAGGCTACACAATACACCCATGTGTCTGGCTGAACTACTCAAGAACGGGCTGACATTTGAAGTAAGGAGGTGTAAAGGCCCTCAAAACTATAAGAGCTGAATTGGAAGTAGCACTGGATCCCATTGAGAGTATTAAGATAGATGGCCAAACTGAAGCCAACAACACTTGGAAAGAAATGTTGAATGAATTTCCCACGTCTGCTATTCCAGCAAAACTACTAACAGATTTGAGGATGGGTCCTTTTTCCATAATTAGATTGACACTGAATTAGGTCACACTAATCAAAAGGTTGGTAGTTTGATACCTGGCCCCTGGAGTCGACATGTCAAAGTGTTCTTAGGCAAGGTAGTGAACCCCAAATTGTCAAATTTCTTCTGAGAGTGTGTGTGTGTGTGAATGTGTATCGCTCCTATGTGTGAATGGGTGAATGCTGGCTTGTGCAGCAAAGTGATTTGAGTGGTCGCTAAAACTTGAAAAGCTCTGGATGAATGCAGTTTATTTACCATCATTGTCAACATCAGAATTCCTTGCAAACAAGTTGTATCTCTATTGTGGTCCATTTGTGGGATGCCCCAAGTGTATACCCCAATATACTCTCTTGGGTTCCAGTGTCCACATCTTCTTCTGGTTTATAATTCCATCGGGGTCCCTTTGGGGCATACCTTAATAATAATAATAATAATAACACAACACTAGAAAATGAGCACAATCCAACTTTAAATATTGACTGATCTTTATTCATATTGAATTAAAAATATAGTTTTGACAGATTCATGTAACAAAACAGAGGGAATACGTATTTAAATGTTCTAGCTTGGAAATGTGTCAATTAACCAGTTAAGATAATCTTTTAAAATGGTAATATGTGATGATGTCTATAAAACTTTGTTCTCAGTCATTCTGATACAAAGCAATTATACTTTATTATCATTTTGTATGATAGAATATTCTTTCTAACAAACTTGAATGCACTTTTAAACAAACACACTGACTTTTGAGAAGCTTGCCAAACTGACCACTTTACCAAATGTATATGTAAATGCTGTATATTGTAAATAACAGGATTGGTGCCGAAATCATCCGTGCAAATGCCCATAAACTTTCCAATGGTAACTGTACAGGGGACCTATAGTATTCTGTCGGGAGCAATATACAAAACTGATGACCAAAAATAATCCAAAATTGATGATGGTTAAAATCGTAACTTTTTAAATCAAAATTGTAGTATTCGTCTTCAGTAAAGTCTACAGCATTATCAGAAAACAGCACAAAACCTTTAGTTCACAAACAACACAGGTTGTGCATTTGTCTTCCACAATTTAAATATCAATTACAATTTACAGTGTATTCAAATTGTCAAATTGAGCATCCATAAAACCCTGATAGGTTTATATTGTAAATTTAACAAACCATTCAGCCTCAGTTAATGAGCATCAGCAACACTTGACATCAGTATTGTGATGAACTGCTTGATCACGAGCCACAAGGAAAATTGTTCAACATGATGATTTTGGTGCCAGTCCTCACATCAGATATTAGGTAAGGTGACAAATGGGCCAAACTCCCAACAAGTCTGTAAAGATCCTGTGAAATGGAAATACCAACGTCCTGTTAAACTGTGGCTTCTGGAAAATAATTAACATTTAAGTCCTGATGAGGCCAAAAAAAAGTTAACGTACAAACTTCTGTACAAGCAAATATCAGTAATTCATACGATCAATCCAACCCATGCAAACTGTCTTGCACTCCGTCTCCCAAACACCATTAAATCCCTCTGGGGGCTGTAACATGATATTGCTACACCATTCAATCAGTATTGCCCCAAATGAATGAAGAGCTGAACATCATCTGAAAGTAAACAATGACTGAGCTCAGTGCAAATGGAAACTATTCAAACTACTCAAGGAAATATAGTATAGGTCCTTAAAACACAGGGTGTAAAGTGACACTGGTGGATTAATAACATTGGTTAGGAAAGGCTGTAAGAAAAGGGGATGAAATATTGAATATTCATTAGTATTGCAACAGCATTTGAAGAGTGTACAAAATCTTTAAAAAAATCTCAAGAGATGGATAATACTGAGAGAAATGTGGAGGGTAGGGGAGGTATATTACACCCACAAAATAAAAATGCACTCCTACAAAGTGAGCAAGAGTAGAGGTCAAAACACAAAATCACAAAATTGTGCTGAAAACACAATCACACAATTACAGGGAAATGATAGGGCAGGGTGGCAAGAGACCCTGCAAGCATTTTTAAAATCAGAGTTCATTCTTCAAATTACATTTACAATATATATATATATATATATATATATATATATATATATATATATATACACACATATATATATACATATATGACTGTATATATGCTGAATATATACATATTTATATACATACAGAGACAGACAAAGATATTCCCCAACAAAATGAATAAAAGTTCAGTAGAGAGCACTAAGATTGTGATGATGCAAAGAGAAATAAAAACAAACCCCAAAAATATCTTCAGCTGGAAAAAGAAGCATCACTTTCCTATTTACAGATGTACCTGGCCACCTTTCACCTACCTATAAAAATACTATTCACCTTTATTTCATTTGTTATTTTTCTAACAATGGTAAAACTGTCGGATGACCCATTATCTGAAAATCTTTGTCTTTTGGTTACAGTTTTACCATCAATTCAATAAATTGTAAACTGTGCTTACTCAACCGCTGTCATCTATGCCAGTTTCCATGGCATGGTAAAATATATGCATATGATACAGGGTAAAATCAGAGTATGACAACCATACACAGTTTCATTCTATTAAAATATTAGAACATGTGTTTGTCTGCTGCTTTATGGTTTCCCTTTGAACAACATGTATTTGCTTGAGGATGCATTGACCAAAACAATTTCTACCTGAATTATTAATAGTAAAGTTTTCTGAAAAGTAATGTTGGTGTTTATCCAATACAGAAAGTCCATTTAGACCACAGGTGGATTGATCTGACCAATGCTGTGAAAAAGGTCCTGTGATATGATTATTCAAAGCATACAAAAGTTAAATAGACCAGAGTTTATAAATACAATAACTGTGTCCCAGTTCAGGGGCTGGACCCTCCTTAGTCTTCATTTTTGGGTCAGATACATCTTAAAAGGTCCAAAAAGGGCTGTCCCATTTCAAAGGCCCCACAAAATGTGACTAAATATGAAGCTTGCCTTTGCTTTGGAGGACACGACAGATTTATTATTTGCAGTCAAAACCAATCACTTTAAATCAGCTTTCAACCCGAGTAGTCAGGCAAACCTCGCCAACTTGTAAAGCTAGTAAAAGTTCATATTTGTCAGATATAAATCATATCACATGAACTGAACCAATTACAAACCCACTGTATGGTCTAAATAATGGAAGCTATGCACTCCATTGGTTGTTCTACTTTGCAGCCATGACATGTTAATCCCAAGGGGTTATACATGGAACCTACATTATTAACAGAGTCTAACCTGCCACTTGTTGTCATACTGTCCAGTCAGGAATCATGAAACCTCCCCCACCTAACCATTGGTATTTAAATGTCATAGGCCGTCTAAGGGCAATGCTCGGTACAACACTTGGAGAAGCTTAATGGGTTGACGAGGAGCACCTGAAAACTATTGTTTTGGTCCTTTTAATCTTGTCTCGTTTGGGATTGGACTTTAGTTCTTCTGAAGGGCAAACAAACAGCCCTTGAGTTGGGACATACCTAGTGGTTAGCTAGACTCCCCGAAAATAAATAAAAACATAATTTACAATACTCATAGCGTTTGTGAAAATTAAATGAACCCCTCTCCCAAAAAAAAGTAGATGTACAAAATAAATATAACTGTCACTATAAGGCCTGTTTACTGTTTCAGTAGGTTCTTTTTAACACAATCATGTAATTACAGGGTAAATACAGGTATAAATAATAATATTCATTCTGGCCCAGTTCCATTTAAATTGGCCAGGTCCCTGGCTTTGTGCATGCTGGCTCACTGGAAGGGCTGTGACACTAAATAGATTGTGTCCATAATTAATTTGATCAATTACACCTGTGTTTACCCAGCTATGACATGTAAAAATGGCTCCTGTGAAGAGGGCCTGTTGTGCCCCTTTAAAAAATGACCACTGTACCTTTAATGCTCACCTTGACATGTAACATAATACATTTTCTCATGAAACTATGACTCATGTTAACATTTGACCACAATCACTTTTTCTTTCCAGATTGTATTAGTCTTGGTTTGTATTCATTCAACACGTAACTGATTTTCAGTTTTCACTGTTCTTGCTGCAGAACAGTGTTTGCTACATACAATTTTACAGTCACCTCTGAGGAGAAAGAAAGAATGGCAATCTACTCTGGTCTTGTCTGCCAGTTACAGTGTACTTGCACCTTCTCCCCTAGTAGCTTTTGTAACATTGATGCATTGGTCGGGTAACATTTCTGGAATGCTAATACCTTAGTTTTAACCCCCCTGCAAGATTACAACCTATTGCCTGTCATTCACGGTTTCTCAGCTGGTGCACTGGGTGAGATGTTGGGTAACATGATTTCCCCACAGAACAACAAGGGAAAGTGGATGAATTAGCATTCAAAAAAGCTAAAAGCCCCTTGCGATGCTCGCTGGCTAAAAGCACCAGCAGGTTTTCTCCTCCAGAAGATTGGCTTTATTTTTCCATAGAGATCCATTACGAAGCCTTTGGGTGACTCTCCTTTGCTGTCATTGCACTTAAACACATGGCCACACAGTAGTACAAGCACTACAACTATTACCTTATGGTTGATGGTAAAAATAGACAGACATAACTGACTTAAAAAAAAAGAAAAATGGACTCTTGTACCCATTTAAAACAGACAGTATACATACTGTAAGTGTGAGTTCAAACTCAGCAAGAATCAGCATATCAATGAAGATCTCTGATAGTGTGACAGTACATATCTAATGTAGCTAAATAAGGTTAGCAGCAGAGCAATGTCAATTGTACTTAACTCTTCAAGACTGACTTTAAACCAAGGCTTCCCCCACCCATAGGATTCACATTTCTGTTGAGTTGCACATTTCAGCAGTGTGTCTAGTGTGACAACACTAATCAATCTAGGTTTGATATCAGAATTTCGTTACGATGTGGCAACTTGTGCCTCAGCTGGAGCTCAACTGGATGATTATTGTTCCTCATAAAACCTGAGAGGGGGAGAAAACACTGTGCTAGGGTGACATCTGTGTTTTGGAAAGTAAATCTTCAACACTGCATGTCTGAACCTTCCCTCTTCCTGGTATTTTCAGTGTAGAGGCACAAGGTTGTGTACAGTGGTTGTGTATTGGTATGTCAGCAGTGAGACATGCACAGGCATTAGTCGGTCTCCTAATTCCTAATATTATCACATCAGAGTGGGCGGTATTGACAAAAACAAAAAATCTCAAATCAGGGTATGTGTAGATTATTAACTACACAAATCACTTTGTTATATTATAGTACATTTTATGGAAATTCAATTGAGAAACTGATTATAGATTGAAATGTCTGTTTTTGGTTACAAGGGTACAGGGTTGTTGGGGATAAAAAGAGTCAAATGAATTGAGCTGCATTGAGTTTAATAGAGCGGCATTATAGGGATTGTTGGACTTTGTGTTCTTGGAGCTTAACCCATGGTAGAGACTTAGACTCCTTCAATTTTGTTCTCTTTTGAGTCCCAAAACTGTCTGGAATACCCCTTTAGTCCAATGAATGAAATATCTTAATCAAGGTATTTCATCACATTGATGCAAAAATCCTGTAAATCTGCCTGCAATAGTCTAGTAAAAGTAGAGATATCAAAGGGATAACTACCTGCGTATAAACAGTACTGAAAAATTGACAAATTTCTAACCCCTGATGTTGTACATTGTTCTTTATCTCCCAAACCCAACCATTCACTACCTTGATATTGTTTAGAGTGGGGGTGCTCCTTTGTTAGTAAAATGCCTGATGAAACAGATAACACGAGGCCTCAGCGTCTCACTGTAAATTATAGTTGGAACATGATGAAAAGATAAAAGGACAAAATTGCCGCTTAGAGTTCAAATAACAGCAAAGTAATTTGGCTGTGTAAGAGCTTTAAGTGCTATTAAATTATCAACCCGATCCTGAATTAGGCTTCAAAGTCATTTGACGACAGATGCTAGTGGTCTCCATCAGAGTTTACTGTGGCATCTGGCAGTATTGTATGAGTACAAAAAGCTAGCCATCAGTGAATACAGTGATAACTTGTAATGTCTCACCATCAATTTCAAATACCAATAGAAAATAAAGTGTCCCATTTTATCATATTATTTCATGGTAAAAATCTGGAAGAGGCCTCCTTGGACCGTTTCAGTCTCTCCTCCTGTTCCACATTCATGCTAAGCGACAGAGCAAGGCCCTGTAGTCGTGACTACGTGTAGTCGTTTATCCATGTCTTTTGATGTACTTCCAGTCATTGTATCTGTCTGGTAATTGACATATAATTTGCTTATTTACAGCTCTCCAGGGTTAGCCTTTTTGCCACAACGCTCTTTCGTGGCCCAGTGTCTGTGCTGTTTGCGTAAGAATTAGTGTAAGACAAGGTGACAAAGAAAAACTGTTCCCTGATGCCTAAAAAGAAAAAAAAAGTTCTGATCCAGATTCCAAAATGTTATATTTTTCCCTTTATATACACACCATCACCATACTTCTTCCCCTGTTTAAAATATCTGTCCATTTACAAGCCCCCAGTTCCGTTGCGTGACCATTGGTTATGTCAGTCAAGATGCTGGTTACAATGATCTTATGAAGTTAATATTGAAGTGGATGATTTTCTTGCTCTTCGGAGCAAATTGTTGTGGAGGAAAGTGGAACAAGAAGGACGTGGGAAGTTAAGTAATATCTTCTGAGTGATCAACCTTTTAAATCCCACTTTAGCCAGGCCAATAATCTGTCCAATGCTTTCCACCAGGTACTGGCAGGTACACAGCTTTCCATAAAGCTGCAGTGACATTTACTTTCCTGTTGAACCCTTTCTCTGTACTGTAGCACTGACTGCCATCATCCTCACACACACAGTCTTCCAGCACAAGGTCAAATGAGTGGCAGCAAGCTTATCTGTCGCTGTGCGTGTATTTGCTCATGAATTAATGCATGGATGTCATTGGTGTGTCAAGGCTGCAGGCATGTTAACATGTGTTAGGCATGATATGAGCTGTGTCTAATACATGTTTGAATTCCATTACTAGTGCAGCAACATGTAAAAGTAAAGGAAGCGTGTTGGCAAGCATGCAAGCCACATCTGAGATCTTCAGCACGACTGTGGGTTTGTTGGTAAGTCATGACAAAATGTGTATACACTGCAATGGTACATTTATCTCAGTGGTAATGTGCTAAAAGGACAGCAATTGATGGGTGTATAAAGAAAACCATGTATGGTCATGGCGATAATCCTCTCTTTGGGCTAGCCTTAGTTTATTTCTCCTCGGATTTCTTTCTCTGGTGAAACATCTCCTTTCTTCTTTTATGATGTCGTTTTGGTGCTGTTCTGATACTTAACATGGCAGGACAGTGTGCCGCAGAATAGAACCAACCACAAAGAGAAATGTCTACTTGCTTCCATGGCCAAATATGGAGCAAAACAAAGATGGTTTTATTGTCAAGTGAGGCTGTCAGTGACTGCTATTGTAGTCCTGTCAATACAAGGCAGAACCTTACAGTAAGACTAAAAGACTTGCAATCAGACATAACAGAGAAACGTGTTCAGAGAGGGTGAGAGGAGACCCCGGGTTGAGAAGTACTGCATGAAAACAAGAGGACTGTTGAACGTCCATTTATCATTATCCCTTTCCCTCTATTCATCCCTCTATTGTGCTACAGGTTGGTCACTACACTACAGTGTTCCTCTGTCTGTATGGAGGGGGTGGCAACACATTGCCAGCTTTCATAGCAGCCTCAGACAAGTATTCCTGGTTTTCGGCCACAGCAGGGCGAATGCGTCCATTCTGCCGATAGAAGAAGCGTGTGCTGCAGTCCTGCAGGTACTCAGGGTTGTGCAGTGAGGACTTCGGTGGTAGACTGTGCTGCCAGTATTCCGGATTGTCAAAAGTAGCCTTCTTGCCCTTCTTATCAAACATGATTGTGCTGCTGGTGATGCCTGAGTGCAAAGCGTGTCCTGAATGCCCCGAATGCATGGTGTGTGATGGATACGATGGGTGAGGGAGGTGGCCAGGGGGAACTACGTATCCAGAGGAGGAGACCGTGTGGCTTGATGTTGATGGGTTGACTGTCTGCGATACTGATTGGGCAGCAGAGGACCCAGGGCCAGAGATGGAGACTGCGCCAGCCAATCCGTTCTTGTCTCCAGGGTTAAGGAAGGTATTCAGGTACAGAGGCTCGTTGATATACTCATCCTCCCCGTGGGTGGATTGGTTCTTGGGGAGAGCAGCAGCTCCAGACATGTGCAGGGTGTGGCAACCCGCTCCATCAATTACTGCATGGACGTCGCCATTCCTACGCCGCGTGACGAAGGGGTTTTCCTCTACTGGGTTGAGATAGTCTAGAAAACAAAGGGGATGGTAAGATTAGCTAACATCTTTTCATCTCTTTTGAAACTGTAGCTATTGTAGCCACTAAAAAGTAATATATACGCATACAAAAGTCTGCAATAGTTCTCAAAACTTCCAAAGTAACCTGAAGTGTTCTTGTCTCTCATGGCAGTCATGTAGCCATCCTGGTCCTTGTCTCCTTTTGTTACTCGTTCAGATAAAAGACCGGTGGGATCGGCACTGTAACGCTGTCCATTACTGTCCTCTCCTCCACCTTGGGAAGCAAAAATAGGATGAAAAAAAGGAATTAAAAATATTGTACTTTGAACTGTACCTCAATGAAAAAGAGGATCCAATGCATATATTTGTGGTATTTATCTGCATCATCCTTTTAGTTAGGCCTTTAGTTAGTCTTCAATAAAAAAGTGTCATGTATTTTCAATGAAATCTATTGAGTGGTAGCAAGTAGGGTTAAGTATTTTGTCCTGTGACTAATCTCTCTGGGTTCTGGCTGATGTCGAGCACTTGATTGTCGATTTTGGCATTTTAGTGACTCGAGATAGATTTTATTTTCGTTATTCATTTGTCACCAATAGATAGAGGCTTGAATAGAGGCATCCCCTCTATTCAACACTCATACCCCACCAGCATCTTCAAATTAATGTATAGCGAGTAGATACCGTTTATTTATACAACTTAATTAAAAGGTGCACAATTCGAGATTGGGAGGATTTTGATTGCCTCTGAACAGCTCTCAACATGGCCAACGTCTGAGCCGATGCCTCGTAGCTAACTGTGCTAACAGCAAATGTGCTGATAGAGCTAACAGTGTTTATCGGATTGAAAACCGGAGGGTGGGCGCTAAGTTTTCACAAATGTGCTTTTGGTTTGGACGACGTTATCAGATGTAACCACCAATGTAACTAGACAGCGGTGCACACTCGCATGCAGGCATGTCAATCAAGCAAGGAGAAGGTCGCTTAACAATAAACACAGAGGGAGCACGACTGCATTCTCTGCTCAGGTAGACATAACTCAATATCGCAAATAGTTGTTTACTACCATATCAATGCTCTGAATCTTGTATATTGGTCCTTTTATGGCTCGATATCTCATTTTCTCACACAAACAAGTCTGTAAAAGGAGGCAAAAAGAATCTTGTTTTTCAAAAGAACTTGAAGCTGCTATTGCTGCTTCCCTCCTGTTGCCTGAGAGGTGTAATATGTGGTTCAGTTCTGCCAGACAGCTGCTAGATACAAGCTTAGCCTTTTGTCCTCATCTCCCAGATCCTCTACTGGTGAGTGATCCATCGTCACAGCCGATAGCTTCAGCCATGGAAGGGAGAGAGCCTGTCTACTTGCTCGAAGGTGGTTTTCATTAATGAGTTTTTTATTGTGGAAAATAGCGAAGGTGTAGAAACAACCTATACATTAATAATACAATTTACAGAAACTATGATCTAAGTAATGGCAACTTGTGCAATTAAATCAATTACATGTTTGGTTAAAATGTCTCAATTACCTTCAGTCAAACAATATCTAGATATTCTTTGATTGTTTTTTTGTTTGTTTATGGAGTAGTATAATGGACCAGTATCACTTTGATTTAAGGAAGCATTAAAAACAATCAATCAATTCAATCACCCTGAGATAATAAACTAAACATTTATGCATCTATATTACCGTAAGGTGAAAACAATAAAATAAAATAACACTGGTAAAGTGAGTACTTTACTTTTGTAAAGAGGAATATAATTGAGAGATGGTAAAATAATGCCTTATGCTGCGTTCACACCAAACACGTTGCGAATTTGATGCGCGAGTAGATTACATGCAAAATCAATGCATAGACGTGAATGATGTGAATTTCCGCCGGGTGGCGCGAATGACGCGTTTAACATGGCGCGAATAATTTGCCTCAAAATTTGCGTGCTGTAAGCCAATCAGCGTTGAGAAGCTCCGACCGTCATCACCGCCGTTCGTTGAATCAAACTGCTGCTGGTCTGCCTGAAGTAGCGGCTTCATTCAGACGCTGTTGTGGGACTACGGATAACATTATGAAGCCAGACACGATGGAGTTTGATGTTCCGACGTATGTGGAATTTACACAAGTATAAGTGGTTATTTCCATGGTGGATGGTGGAAACGGTAACTGTTTTTACGGAGATAAGTCACAGAGATAAGTCACGCCCTCTTTCAGGCACAAGTAACATTCACATTATTGTTGAGCGAGTAAACTGACGCGAGTAACGCATCGTGAATATTCGCGACGCGTTTGGTGTGAACGCAGCATTATTGTTGAGCGAGTAAACTGACGTGAGTAACGCGTCGTGAATATTCGCAACGCGTTTGGTGTGAACGCAGCATAAGGCTTAATCAGATATTGCTTTACTCATGGCAGTTTTCCCAAACATTGTGCAGATGTATACATAGTTGGGAACACTACCTGAATATTAAGACTGTAGGAAGAAAGTCAACATGCAAACTTTAGTCAAATGTCATTAATGCACAATGCATTCAAACTCAAAAATGTTTCATAACTAATTTAACTGATGGCTTAGTTTTATAGTCCCTGTTACTCTTGCAATATCTAGCAGTCTCACACTGTCTTCTGCTCACCTACTGGTTTGATTAAGGACACACAGTGAGGAGATTGCTATTCCCCTCAGTCTTTCCAATTTTTGGAAACCACTTTGCTTTACCTTGTCCTGCAGCGAGAGCTGAACCAGGCCCGAGGGTACTTGACCTTGGCGAGGCCTGCTTCCTCAGGGTTCCGTTGCAGCGAGGGTCGTCCTGGATGCCACGGCCAAATCCACCACCAATCTGCACACCTGAGGACAAGTCCTGTGGTGGGAGGCAGCCTCCAGACACTGGTGGAACAGAGACCACTCTGGGAAGGTTAGCCAGCATGTCCTCCATGCTGAAACTGGGGTCCTGGTAGCCATACTGGTTCTGCTGGAAGGAGAAGAGGGAGAGCGTTAAGTAAGGGTTGAGAGAACTGGGGTGGGGAGTTATAACAATGCTTTTTTCTGTTCTTCTATGCGTGATTAAAGTTAAATTGATTCACCAAGTGAGTGAATAAACGCTGTTTTTCAGTCTTTGTTCTATACTCTGGTTCTGAAAGCAGGTAATTTACAAGTAAAGTACAACATATAAAAAACAAACAAATATAATGAAGCTTGAGTACCATACAGACTGTAAATTCTAAAATGTATGTGCTTTAAGTCTCAAAACTTGTTCTTTGTACCATTGTTCATCTGTAACATTTAAATGTGACAGGCAGGAGAGGAGCGACAGCAGTGCCAAACATTGATATGGCAGCATGACTGCCAAGGACAATTTAATTAAAAGGATTTTAATTAAAAGGCTTCATGCAGCAAAGTCTTAAAGTAGCCATATCAGCCCAGTCCTGCTGTGAGCATTTGTGTCTACACTCATAACAAAAAGGGAATATGTAGAACCTCACTGGGTCATTTATTCAGATTTATCTTTCATCCCAGGAATCCAGCAGGGCATTTTCTGTTCTTACGTTCCCTCGCCTACTCTCCTTTGCATGGTCTCTGAGCAGTCTGTAATGATACTAATGAGATATAAAAGAATGACTTTTTCCCCTCTTGCACTTGTGTTTCCTTAAACTTGCAAGTTTAAAGAATTACACAGGGGGCTGAAGCTCATGGATTTCTGGACTTGCGATAAAGGTGCAGGTTTATAGTAAATCAAATGTCTGATTATCAGTTTTTATAGTTATTTATTTATCAGGTTCCTCCAATTATTCATGACTTTTGGCATCCAGTATAGCACAAGAAAGTGGTGCCTCAGGCCTGTACGAAGAGTCAGACTCTAATAGCCTTTTCTTAGAAATAAGAGATGGGTCAATCACTGGTGGGACTGACTATTTTTAGCTTGTGGAGTTGTATTGGCAGTACAATTCTCAAATGTATTAAGATATCAGCACCAAGTTGCAGCAAATAGCAACTTGGTGCTACAAATAGCAGCTTCAAACAAAAGTTATACTACTGATATGTCCTGGTCAAACCCTGGTAGTACTTGATGCTATAGTATTATAATGTACAAAGGCCCAAACACTATCTATAGCTTGAAAGGGACTTTTTCAATTAACTTTCTGTGTGTAACTGCATTTCATTATCAGCGGTCTCTACTTTAAACCAAAAGGTAATAATAAAGGCTACAGTATGTTTTCATTTCCTTTTAACTGCAATGATTAAACCACTCTCTACCAGTCCTCCTTTACACTTCTTCCTCCTCTTGTCTCCGTATTTTAACAGAAAAAAAATGCCACCACTAACCTCATGTCTTTAGAACACCATGAAGGTCAGTCGCACTACTTTTTTTTTTCAAAATCTTTTGCCCATCATGGCACTCAATTAATAAACTGTGGAAACAGGGTAAACTGTAGGAAAGTGAAACATCACACTTACATATTTTGAAGAATAAAGTGTCCTATTCAAATAATTATCTGTAGAAAGTAGAGGGAGCTTATGGCGGCACAGTGTTTGCGATCACTATTTCTTGCAAATTCTGAACTGACAGTATATTAAAAGGTTAGGATTCAGAGCATTAATATGGGAGCATCAACTATTTGCAATGTAAAGATATAGAATAATGTGAGGTCGCTCTCCCTCTGTGTGTTGAAACCAGACCTTCTCCGAGCTTTGTTGCATTTGAGTGCATGAGAGTCTCTTTGTTGTGCCCAACTGGCTAGCTAATCGCTGCTGCTGTTTAGGATTCTTATTTCGTGTTGGACACACAAATTAAACACATCCGCATGACTATGCAACGGGCAGCGCTTGTGATGAAGTAGGAGGGAAAATGGATAGGTCTAACAAACACAGTACTTTCAACCGTGTGTGTGTGTGTGTGTGTGTGTGTGTGTGTGTGTGTGCGTGCGTGTGTGTAAATTAAGGAAAAGCACTTTCAGCTATGCAACCATGCAAGTGAAGATTATATTTATGTGTAAATATTGCATTTAATTGGCTAAAATAATTGAGTTCATTACCATCATCTACATGATTTATGTGGATGAATGTAGCCCTATGAAATTAATCCAATTAATTCAGTATCAGCCCCAATAAATAAGACCATAAACAGTGAAGGCTATCTTGAAAAAAAAAGATTCTGAATAAACTTTCACCCCCTGAAATGCACCAAACAGAGTTGGAAAAGGAGTCATGTCTCTCATTGGCATTCGGAAGGAGTTTTTATCCTGACAAACACAGGGGGATACTGGAATCCAAAATGGCTGAGTTGCCTGGCTGTGTGACTGGTTTTATGATAGATTTAAGTCCAAAGATGTGAACATATGAACAGTTGAACAGTTTAAGAACAGAGGGAATCTGGCTCTCCACCACAATTTTGAAGAATTCCATTACCATTGCTTCACAATGGTGAAAGACCAAAGAAAACAGACAGAGCAATAAAGAGGGAGATGAGAGTGAAACTGAGAAAGCTGTGTGAGACAGTTTTAAGTTCTCAATCTTTTGTGCTTGAACAGGGGAGTCCTGCAGTACACGCTGAGACAATGTATTCGCACATCACTTTAGACTCCATCTGAATGACTGCTTTGACTTTATACCGTCTCCTTTTCCATCACCCTGCTGCTATACACTCAAAAAGAACTCTGAGTAAGGAGACGTTCATGTAAAATTAAAAGATGAGCAACTCAATTCAAACTTACTCTACAAAGAAAAATAAACAAACCAAGTATTAAGTTGAATACTAAACAATACAAGGGCTGACAGGAGAGACATGTTAGCCTGTATGTATTGATTATATGTATTTTGTTGTGTGTTTAATTATGCTGGGATGAGTTCAGTTGTGTAATCTTTATTTCTTTTTTATTGACCCTTCCTGACTGATTTACTGACTAAAATTGCTGATATGCACATGTGTAGCCATTGGACTGATGGAGTTATCACCTAAACCATTACTGGACATTAGCAATACCAAAGTAACATGGACATTTTGGGACCTACAAATCATTGTTTTTATTAATGGTAAACAACTAAGTAGGATATGTCAGCCTTTTTTTTCTCAGATGTTATTGAAATGTTTCATTACTACCATCTACCAGCACGTTGGTGATGTGGCAGTGTTATTACAACGGCATGAACAGAAAGCGTATTATATTATGTGAAAGATTTGCATTAAGTCACAGTATGTTATATCTTTAAACATAGTGACACTGGAAATAGGAATAAAGACCAAAAGCCTTAATTGAGGGTTTTAAGTCTGTTTTAGAACACTAAGGCTTTAAGAATATATATTATATTGCCCAGAATGAATAAGAGGAATCATTATAGCGATACATTAAAATATTTGGAGGTTCTTTAATAAAGAGTATACCTTGTTGGAGTCCATGTGTGTGCGGGGAGTGTATGCCAGTGGTGGAATGTTGAAGGAGTGGGGCACCAGGTACTCTTCAGCATCCATCAGGTCCTCCAGCTCCTCCTCGTCCAAGAGGCTCTGGAAGAACTTGCTGTCATTGGGGCTCGGCAGCTTCATGCGGTCGTCCCCCTGAGTAAAGTTGTGTGTGGATGCACATGTTCAGTAATTTGTATTAGTATTTAGGGATTAAAGAAATAATGTAACTAATCAGGTTTTAATTGTCTACACTTTAAGGCTCTTCACGTAATGGAAATAATATATTTCAAATAATCCCCATTCCTATTTTATTATTTATTATTCTTATTTATTTTAAAAATATCAGAATAACAGATAACACATGCAAAGTGGTAAATATGAGACAAAGAGACAAATATAAAAAAAAAACATGTCATGTAATCCAGATCTTGTAGTACCTCACCAACATGGACCTACCTGGATGACCAAGTATCTTTGGGGATCTCGAGCCATTCGAGTGAACTCTGCAGCCAGCTCCTTGAACTTGGGCCGACTGTCTGCATCAATCATCCAGCCTGAAAAATATGTTTGAGTTAGTGTCTGATCTATATGAAGTTTTAAAGACATATATATATATATATATATAGGTATTGATATTTAAACATATGAATGCTTTATATTTTAGTCAATAGGCTTTGACTTTAAATTTGACCCTATTAACATGCTTAGGTTTTGCCCCATATTTATTTTCTGAGGTAAGCACCAGCCTCATCTACATCCATTAAGATCACTTTATTTCCTGAGTCACAATTGATTTGACGGCGCTTCGTGGGAGGAAAGGTGCTGTAAGTATATGTACAGGTCCGTGGTGATCAAGTAAAGCTTTTCTGTATTCTTCACACTTTTGTGTTGTTCTGACCATGTCAAACATATACGCCATGCTCTTTCCTGTGCTGTTTGCATTACAATTTACGATTTGACTTTGATGTGATTCCTTAGAGCCTAAAATAACCTACTCCCAAATTGTCAAACACAACAGCTTAGTCGGAGGCCCTATGTGTAAAACTGCGACACTTTACGTAGCTATAGTTGTTGCAGAAATAAAAGAGGAAGTAAAGTGATCCAATGTAAAACGCAATAAAGTCTGCATAAGAAGCAACACCCCAGGATGAGAGACAATTAGGCATAGTAGCCAAACATAGTGGTCCACATGTGATGCAATTGGTCAGAAAATGGGCACCGCCTCCAATTCTCTAGCCACTTCTCTTTATGCAGCCATGGTAGGGAGGAGGATGGATTGGTCAGAAAACATAGGTCTTTCACGCAGGCCAGTGTGGTGTTAAGTTACGTGGGTTATGTAACGTTACGTAGTGTTACATAATGTAACTCAACTTACATTGCACACGTAATGTAGCATCCTTAGCTACATAACAAAAGCTCTTATATTAACCCGAACTAAACATTGTTCCTAAACCCAACCAAGTAGTTTTGTTGCCTGTGAACACAAAAGTTTATTTTGAAAAGACAGTGGATGCATGCAAGAAGCAGAAATTGACACATGCAAAGCTGACGCTAGATGATATGTAGAGCGTCATAGTTTGAGCCGTAGAGCCACCGACCATGTTGCCATATTTGACGAGTTGGGAGTGAGATTGTGTTGCAGCTGAAATAACACGCATGTTTAATTCTAATGTGGCTGCAGTGTGGATTGTGATATTATTCAACATGAAAGGATCTGATGAGTAAAAGTTTGAACTATGTATAAGGCACCTACTACAGCACCTCCACCCTCTAGACATGTATCTCTATATCACTTTAGATCACATTAGCAAATAATTAGCTGACCTGTGGTAAGCTGTCTGTGCATTTTTTTTAATCAAACATCATAACAATATTGCTGATATAACTTTTTATTTAATCCATAATGAACAATTACACAATTATTAATGAAGTTCTTTATCGAAAGAAAAAAAAAATACTGTTTCATCAAGAATGGCCATATGGAGTAATGTGCTCTTTTGCCAAGTTCTCTGAACACATGGGTATGATGCCAAAGCAATCATGTGATCTGGCCCCGAGTAAGACCCGTCTAGGTATCCGGGGAAATAAGAGAAAGAGATCGGAAGACAGAGGGGTGTGGCACACAAATACACATACAGATATAAAAGATGTTATGTGTAAAAAGTATTATCTTGTATCTTGTCACGTAGTTTAATACCAGTAAAGCTCCTGAATATCAGGAAGCGCATTTACACCACATGTGCATGATGCAACATGCGTGCGTCTGTATTTGGGTGCATGAGCTCTGTGCATGTATATCAGTGCAAAAAGAAAGGCAGATAACAGGCAGGTGACTGCGACCTCTTCCTGCTGTGTGAGTGTGTCTGCTTGCCAGCTTGGCGCAGGATTAGGGTGTCAGTAAGAGCCAAGGTGACAGTGAGGGTCAGAGGCTGCAGCTTGGAGACTACAGGACAAGGCCAGGGTAGCGCTGGCACCGAGCCTTTGTCCTGGTAGCAGTGGCCAGAGGTTACAACGCCACCTGTGACCCCAGTGCCTGACGGCATGACAGCAGTGACCAACCAATGATGCCAACATGTTGGTGGTTGGGGTCAAGTTCCTACTGTAATTTATTTTCTCCCAAATCTCATACGGTAACACTGACAATAGAAAATATCAAATGTAATGGATAGAAACAAAAAACTGGAAATCATGTGCAATACACTCCTACACAGAGGCTCTTCAATACATATCAATAGTAGTTGAGACTATAGGAAAGATGCTGACTTAACATTGTAATTTTTTGAGGCTGTGCTTTGTGGCAGTGTTTTATTTGATTATGTTATGTTGTAAGGACTTTAAAGTATTACGCCCACCCATCTACTTACATTTGACCATGACCATGTAGACGTCGATGGTGCAAATGGGAGGCTGCGGAAGACGCTCTCCTTTCTCGAGCAGGTCTGGGATATCTCTGGTGGAAATCCCATCGTATGGCTTCCCACCAAAGGTCATCACCTCCCAGATGGTTACCCCTAAAAAGAAGAGGACAAGAGGAGGAAGAGGGACATAAGAAAAAAGAAGATATGATGTAAATATAAGAGAAAAAAAGAAGAGAGCTCAGTAATTTCAAGCAGATAGAGAAACAATTCTCAGAGGGAAAAGGACAAGTGAAGAACAGAGGAGTAGAATCGAGATGAGATGCAGTGAGGGTGTAGAAGGGTAAGAGTAAAGATTAATTAAAGAGTTAAGAAGAGAGGGTTTTACAACAGAGACGTAAAGACATAGGAAGAGAAAGAAGTGACATAGTTGAAAAGAGAAATGGGAGATAGACCAGAAAATGTAAAAAAAAGCAAAGTGAAGAGAGAAAGAAAAAAAAAGAAGAAAGAGGAAAATCAAAGATGAGAGAGAGCAGAGGCGATCAGAGGGGATAGGATGAAGAGACAGGAGACACGAAATTAGGAAGCAACAAAACAAAGGGGAAAGAAGAGAGGACAAGATAAGAGAACACATGTCAACTGAGGACAGGAGATGAGTTGAGGAGAGCAACTCATCAGAGTCTTGAAAGTCATCAGTCAATCTGAACTTTCACAACTCTTCAGCCTTAATCATGTTCGTGTTAATGAGCTAATGAGTGGTAAGCAGAGTGAATGCACCCTATAAGATAGGAGTATAATAGCCCCCGGTCATAGAGGACCATGGGGACCTGTGCACTAAACCATACCGATACTTTTAATCAAACACACATTATTCTCTTTGATACGACCCCTCTTGCATTTTTTTTTTAATCATTGTTCAATGACTTTAGGAGTCATTGGTAACTTGAACCGCATTTTTATTTTAAACAAAGCAATACAAATCTCATAAGGCTGAAGGATAATGGAGAAGGTTGGTCTGGAGATTTACAAAGATTTAAAGGCTTAGATCGGCCAGTTTGCATTTTACGGTGGCTGTGATTCCCACATGTTCAAACAGTTGAAGAGGTAGTAAGAAATCATCAACACTCTTCACTCGTTCATCAGCAGTGCTGCAATGGCAAAACCTGCTGCAGCCGCCTTAGATCTATAAATTACCTGCCTGTCAAGGAAGCAGTCTGGAGTTTATTGTACACGTAATGCACAGCATATGCCTCACAAGATTAACTTGCATCCATAATCTACAGCATTCCTGATATCTTCTTTCTAAACATGTGCTTTCCATACTTCTGTCTATTACTAATAAGTCTTGCGTTAGTTTTTGTGGTTTCTGTTGCAACCATTGCGCCTCTCTGTCTCGATGGGCTCAGTGGACCCATGAGGTTGCTCATCTCAGTGACGGCTCTCATTTGTTCTGACCCTACAATAATGTGTACAATCTAAAAACTAAAATGTAAATGACCATAACACACACAATTAAAGCAACCATAATCATGAATTAATATCGGCAATAATAATTAAGGCGACTCATTAAGCTCGAGAAGATTTTTCATTTGAACACTTTAGTCCTTTAGCACTGAACATACTATTACTTATTTATTTAGAAGGCATGCACTTTTGTTATGTCCATCAAACTCTTGTTGCTATAAGAAGTTCACTCATCATAAGTAACTTTGCATAGAGATTTCTTGAAAATAACGTATTTTAATGTCACGTTAAAAGGTAAATTACTAAAGAATATATCAGATCTGTTTCTTATATGAACATAATGTGGCTCTAATGGTTTGTCTACCAAATGTAGGTTCCAAAACAAAAACAAAAAAAAGAAATGTGAAGCTTACCGTAACTCCAAACGTCACTTTGATGAGTAAACTTCCTGTAATGGATACACTCCAGTGCCATCCATTTGATGGGCATCTGCCAGGTAGAAGCACAGGACATCAGCATATTATACATGATGCAATGTTTGGCATTACAAATAATGTCTTTCTCATTCCCTTAAATCAAATTGATAAGGAAACTGATGATATACATTTTAGATTAATCTTCGATTATCTGTTAGTGAGGTGTTGGTATGAATGTTTAGGCAGAATTGACTATGTAAACCATGTTTGAGAGAATGAAGGAAACAAACCAAGGTTTGATAAAACAGAAGACAAACATACACAGCCTGCCTGCTCTCACATATACAGTATATATGAAATGACCACACCTCTTAATTGCACTGTGTAAAAATGACTTTGCAGAACGACAGAAACAATGCCAATTGAATCAATCAGGATCAATTAGGATTCTTTTTCATGGTGGTCACACAAGTTCCCAAGTTCTGCAGCAATACGTTGTAATCAAAGTCTGTGTATGGAAGAAGTTGAGGTGGGTGGATGGGTCAAACATGGGATTTTAATCTAGACTTGTGTGCATGTCTTGTGTGATCCCAAAAAAAAAATCAAAATTGAATTATTTTAAATGATGTAGATTAAGTAAGTAAAGTTATCAAAAAAATACTTATTTGAACCCAAACCACAATCTTTTCTTTCCTAAACCTAACCATGCACTGTTGTTGCCTTAACCTAACAAAGAAGTAACACCAGAAAGGAGGATGAGAATATTGAGCTTTGTTACCTGTCCTTTTCCCTTTTTTCAATTTGACAGCATGAATCATTGATTTCACTTTTTAGATTTTCTCAACACCCTGTCCTCACACTCAAATAGCTCTTGCTTGCACTTGGACTTGCTTTGCTTTTGCTGAAACCGTATGCATGGTCACATGCAGATATATCATTGCTTTTCACAGATGTATTGGGCTCTCGCTTCAGCCTTTCTCTTCACACTCAGGCTTCTTCTGTGTGCTGATGAATCGTCCGCTCTCAGATTTCTCCTCTACTCTTGGATTTTCTGTGGAACAACCCTGTTAAAATTCCCCGACCGATAGAATGCCAGGTGTAGTGTTGACCAATTAAATTATCCCTGTCTGGTTGCGGGTGCATTGCCTTTACTAGGCTGTTCCTTATGGGTGGTTACTCTTTAATCTGGTTCATCCACTGGGTGTAACCATCTTTTGAATATTGCGTTCTTTACCACTTTTGGAATAAAAGGACAGCTAATACACGTACCAGCAAGCCGCTCATACTTTTTTCTTTTACTATAATAATACTTTGATTTTATATAGCGCTTTTCTGAATACTCAAAGACGCTTTACATAGGAATCATTCACACACTGATGAGAGGAGCTACCATGCAAGGTGCCACATCAGGACTATCTAACATTCATACACCATAGGCGCAGCTACGGGAGCAATTTAGGGTTAAGTGTCTTGCTCAAGGACACATCGACACAGGCTAGCGGAGCCGGGGATCGAACCGGCGATCCTCTGATTGAAGGACGAATATATTCAGTGCAATCTTACAGTTTGAGCAGAAATCCAAGCGCAAGCAGGGGCTATTTGAGTGTGAGGGCAGGGTTGTGAGGGAAAGTATTACAAAATGTGACGTGAAATCAAGGAGTCATGCTCAGAAATTGAGAGAAGACACTCACTAAGACGCTAAGAGAGAAAAGATGAAGAAATAGTTTGAAAACAAAATACAAAAGGGGCCAAGTACAGAAACCTCCAAAGACGTGTTTGTTTACTACATTTATAGAGTTTTGAGATCTACATTGCCCAAAAGTAAATAAAATGGTCCAATAGAGCAGAAAATAATCTCAATGACTCCACTAAAACTGTCCTTTGTAATGAGCTAAGCTCTTCCCTCAGGATATACAACCCTAATTAATATTAATGTCTGCTGTTGTCTTTTACAACATGTCAATGGTATGATCCAAAATAATAATTCATTGTATCTCAAACAAAAGATAATAAAAACAGTGAACAAGGTCACTCCTTGCAGGCTCAAAAGGTACTACAGTATTAGTACAGTAGAGTATACCAGCCATTACAGTACTGGTTTAATAATACTAGCAGTACTGCTACATATATTACAATTTCCACTAGATACTTTGCTGTTCCTACTACATGATTCATTCAAAGATTTAGAATACTGACTCAAATAGCTGGATCGGATAACGGTGAACATGTGGCCGGACTTTTCAAGTCAATTCTATGTGTTTTTACTTTTTTATTCCGGTTTAAATTACATTTGTATTTATTTGTTACATTTTGTTTTACTGAGAAAAGAAAGCAATGTTTATGTCAAGCCTGATGTATAGTTAACTATTTCATTTTAAATATTCTAATATGTCTAAATGTATCCATCAATGCAAATACTGCATTTTGCCATTTAAAACAGTTACAATTATTGTATACGTCTTGTTGGGTGTAAGATGTCAAATGTAGACATACAAGTTAATTTTTTTAATTGTGGAATTATTTGTCTGACTGTAAATGACATGTGATGACATGCTTTACCTTTCCTCCATCAGCATTATACTCCTTCTCATTAACATCCAGCAGCCGAGCCAGACCAAAGTCGGTAATCTTGATGTGGTTGGGAGATTTGACCAGGACATTTCGGGCGGCCAGATCCCTGTGGACCAGCCTACGCTCCTCAAGATACATCATCCCCTACAACACACAAACACACACAGCAATTATTTTATATTGAGTTAATTTACATAAAACACACCTATCTGCAGGCATGAGCGTGCTCTGGTATGCAGAAAGCACACACATGCAAGTCTGGCTCCTGTTCAACATCACCATCCGTCTTCATCATCACTTCCATCATCAAGACCCCATTAGAATTTCTATAATTATTTGTGTCATCACCATTATCACTACATTGTTATTTTCATGGTTTTAATTTACATTAATCAACAACTAGAATGTGGAAAGGTCCTTTGGTATTGCCAAATGCTTGACAATGCAATAAAAGCATCATCAACCCAGAAGCAGGTTTTCAACAAAGAAAAAACACCTATAGGAGTGAGAAGCATGTTGGAGTTAAACATTTCATTCACTACATGTACTGAACAATTAGAGACTCCATCTTTAAACCGTCTCCATGTCTAAACCTTAATTGATATTGATTATCTGCCTCAAAAAGGCAAAAACAGTTGTCTGACATTATTAGATGTTCCATTTGATAAAACTACATAATTCAAGTTTGGTCACACAACATGTCAATAATGTCCCTCAAGCTACAAAAGAACAGCTCTGTATAATTGTGTGAACGCTTTTCCACTGCTGCATCTTGTGCCCACATCTAGAGTCTACACTGAGTATTGTGCGTCAATCCAGGACCTGAGGAGAAAGAAAGATGGAACCTGAAGAGAAAGAGAGATGAGGGAAAAACCTTTCAAATTGGACGAGCAATAACAGAAGCCACTTTGTTTCAAGTGGCAAGAGCACAGAAATACATGGCCTTATTTGAAACTATAACAAATTGGATTTAGCTGGAGTGGCTGGAATGAAAGGAGGAGTGGCTGGAGGAGGAGAGAGGAGGAAGGGTGGGTAGATGTGGGGTTGAGTGGCGACAGTAAGAGGTGAGATTACATTGGTAAGGCTATAATCACACTGCCTCATTTGGTTCCCTCCCAGGAGAGAACATGTGGTTTCAGCACACACCTGCTCATTTACACACAAAACCACACAGACATGCAACTCGAATGGAGATACACCTGCAAATGTGTGTGTGCACGCATGTGCATGTGTGTTTAATGGCGAGAGTGGAAAGAAGTTGACAGAGGAACTGAGAAAAGATCATAGATCATAATAAAAAAGGCGAAAAAGCAATGACACAACTTCAATTAAATAATTAATGACAATTTCTATCTCGCACACACACAACATTCTGGTTTGATGTTTGAAAATGTACCAGAGGATGCTGTGTAATTGGGATATTTAATGTATACACCTGAACGTGATTCACTCACCCTTAATTTAAATAGGTCAATGCATATAAGAGTTAAGACATCTCCGGAAGCCACATCACAGTGACAGAAGTTGTCCAGATTTACTTGAAAGGGATCCTGTCCTCGTTCTAAGTGAAGGAAAACCCGGTCGCTCCTTTGCTGTTTGCTGTGTAGGATAGCAGGCAGCAGAGTGTACTGCCTTATATATGTGAGCACATATTCGGGTCGACACATCCTGATTGGCCGGCTCTGCTTGTGCAAACATTGGGCTCAGTGGCTAAATGCGTGTGCGTGATAGAAGGATAGTATTATCCAAAGAGTCCAGTAGAGTCCTTCTGTGCTTATAGACCTAGGTTTACAATATCATAACCTTTGTTTCATCAGTTCCTCATGACATTGATAGATTCAGAGATGAAGTGAGGAAGCTTAATTAAAAGGTGAGGATTTATCTGTACTTCTTTGTCATAATACTAACCAAACTATTCCATATAAAGCAATGATGTTAGTAACTAGAAAGAGACAGTGCCAGATCCCTTGACGCTTTAAACTAAACGTGCCACCAACGGTTAGTGGGATCAGGACACATGGGGAAGTGCATGGCCCTCTCTCACGGATAGCACACAGTATGGACGACATTAACTGCAGTTTATGTTTGCTTGGAGGAATATTATCTCTGGTCTCAAGCTCAATAAGCTCTTGTGTGCCAAATGTTAGCTCAGCTGTGAACCATTGTTGCCAACTTGGAAATATGTTAAACTGATACGAGATTTATGAACTTATGGCAGCTTCATTTAAATGACTAATACAAAATATATGTTCCAATAACGAGTGGGTGCTTGGTGATAAATGTACAGTAAGACTTTTTTTTTGCTTATTAAGTGCCTCACCGAAAGAGGTCTGTTTCCATAATTTAACAACCGCAATCTATATGTAGCAAATTCATATTTAGGTCGGTTTATGACCTCAACTGCTAAAGACTTCTGAGCAGCTGATTCATAATCTCCTCACCTATTTTTTATGTTATGAGTGGCCGTTATAAGTGGTTATCATTAAAAAACTGCCCCACTACTTTTTTGAAAATTAAACTTAATTTTGTGGACTGAGACAAACCATCTTTACGCTTTGGCAACAATAACTACTCAAATAAACACGCTTGCTAGTTAACCTACATAACTTGGTGCTAGTGACGTATGTACGTTACAACAGTAAGTCACCTTTTAGTTTCACAAGGGACTTGAGTAGCAGTCTCCCGGGTGAGAATCCTGTCGCCCAAGACCACCTCCTGTTATAATTATTACGGCCACCAGAGATTGACATCTGTGAAGCGGATATCCGCTGATAACCATTCAAATTGGCTGATGACATTCAAAGCGGGTGATCTTCTGAGAAAATAGCTGACGGCAATATTGTTGGCACTAACAATGGAGTCGGTTGTGCTGCAGTGTGACCTTATATTCAAAGTTCAGGGAGCATTGTGGTCAAAGAAACAATAATGTAGACAAAGTGGATGATGATCAGCATCAAAACCCACCGAGCGCTGACATGTGATTCATATTCTTCTCTGTTATTTGTCCAGCTCTTGCAAGCATGTGTTGCTCAATGTAAAACACAGAAAGGGTATAATTGAAAAGGATAAAGGTTGGGATCTGAGTTCATTGCCAACAGTATCCAAATCATCAGATTATGTGTGTGTGTGTGTGTGTGTGTGTGTGTGTGTGTGTGTGTGTGTCCTGCTATACACTGCCAGGTTTCTGACAGATTCTTATTTGTACATAAATCGCACTCGGTAATCTCCTCAATTTTCGAGACAATTAAGCAGAGGAGGGAGAATGGATGGCTTGGCAACCCGTGAATTTTAATTTGCCAGCACAATGAGATTGAGAGGGGGAGGTGATGGAAGTGTGCAGAGTGGGAAGTGGCTGCAGACGTGCGTGAGGAACAAACTTTTTTTCTTTTTCTACTCGGTTGCTCTCATTTACTGCCCTCCCATGTGGACATGATGAGAACAACTCACTGCCAGACGTTCGGAATTGTAGCAAACCTCAATGCGACAGCCAGGGAGATGCCAGTAGTGGAAGTTGTATTTCAGGTAAGCCTGCCACCAGAGAAAATCCATGGGCTTCAGACCGACTCTGTTATGATCGGACCTCTAGACACGGGCTGCTTTCCAATCAGTAGGGATCAGGCCCGTGCCCTAAACCCTGCACATGGAGATTTCACATAGGAAAGCAAGCCGAGGAAAGAATCTCCAAGATATGAGCAGAAATGTCAAAGCTTTGAATCACACAGAATTTCAGGAACATTCAATTGTTACCAGTTTTTATACTAACCTCGGTACAAGGCTTTTTTACATTACACAGTCGTATAAAATAAAAAAAATATTTTTGTTACTTTTGCATCTAGCGATGAAAAAAAAAAGAAAAGCCTACTATGTAACTTTCAACTACCCTGCTCAACTATCCATGCTATCCAACAGCCTATTGTTGCTGCAGTGGGCGAAGACATTACAGATTTCTTTTAAATTAAAATAATACAAGCAGAGTTATTCCTAAATTTGAACAAAAAGGGAAGATTAAACATGCCTAAGCAGTGCTACAGGTCTGTATGCTAGATGCTTAACCACTCTCACCAGTCAGGGAAATTACGACTGTCCCAGAAAATATTCTGACCTCCCGTCATGGTTATTTATGCTTATTTCAAAGAGTCACATGAAGACAGATTTGGGGCTGGTGGCAAAGGGCTGGAGATTAAATCAACAGGAGAACAGCAAGAAGAGGTGGTGCCCATTTTTCACCGACAGGCACTTCCCACTGTTGTTTATTCTAGCAAGACAGGTGCACACACAGTCACACACAGAAGAAGCTGTCAACACATGCACACAGGAATCTATAATCAAGTGATTCATCCTTATTCAATGATATTCATGAGGAAACACTTCTAATGAGATTGAACATCCTACAGAGGCTCTATAACCCTCGTGTGTGTTCTCTTTCTTCAGTTAGGTGATCCGCCTCCTGTGTTGGAGTTGGAAAGACGGCCCTTACGGTGGATTTGTCCCCATAGTGACACAAAAGGAATTTATTCCTGGATCTCATAGCAGGCCACAATACCATAACCAATTACTACTATTTGTCACCGTCACTTGTAACTTCTTCTTTACCATTATCAAATCATTCATGACATTGATATTCTAGATTGGAGATGAGGAAATGATTCGGAGGGAGAAGTGGAGTTGTGTTTTTGCCGAAGAGCTGTCAGGCAGCCATCACTCTAAATGGGATTCAACCTCTTTCCTGTAACTGTCACAGTGGCAGCTGAGCAGGGAATGACCCCACTTGGCCACGGGAGTTGATGTTTAAGTTAACACTTCTGCAGTCATAGAATTCATATGGCCTGCTTCCAGTGGAATAATCAAGTCAGAATGTAATCTAAGTTCAGCTCATGAATGTGAATAGATGGTTCATGTGTGTGCTTTTACTTGTGGCAATGAACAAGTATAAAACATGAGGGACTGAGGGATCAACAATCTACAAAGAATCCCAATAACGTTTCTTTCGAGTTCTAAAAAATGTATCCAGAACTCTAACAATTACTTTGCTAATAAAATACATATTATCTCAAGACTATTATCATTTATGGACGGATGCATATTGCATTTGAAGAGAGAGCAGTTCTTCTCCATTGTACACATTAAGAATTACAATTTTTGTTTTAAATAAGCAGAAATAATGATCATATATGTCAAGAATTGCCATTTGTTGAGGTGTGGTGATGAAGTGTGTGGCTGTGGCTTCATGTGATTGGTTTTACATATATGTAATTTAATATGGCTACAGTACTCTTAAATGTCCTACATATTTATTTTAAAATATTTGTAATCCATGGTTAAAATGAAAACATTATGGGGCCTATGAACTGTTTATTTAGCAGCTTAGAAAACAACAAACCAGTTTTACAGGTATTATAATACAAATCACAGTGAAAACTTATTTTTTACTAAAAGTCAGTTGTTGTGAGATACATTACATCTCTTTTTCAAGACTGTACAAAATGGTATCACTATGAATGAGAGTAATTTTATTCTGCACACTGAAAGAGTGCATGACTCATGTGTGCTGATTATGTCTTTATAGTTTTTAGATTTTAATTGGGATGCCAGTATTTCTGGAGGACACAGGATGTTTAGTGACTGCCTATTTTCTGTTATGATATTGTGAATAACAAAATTGCAGTTCTATTCTAGGTTCGTGACACCAGTGCAGCATCTGCTTGACGTAGCACATGTTTAATGTATGGTTTGGATATAAAAAGATCACAGTGGGCATGGGAGAAGGTGAATCACTGTTTAAGGGATGAGGTGAAACGAATCGGACCAATGCGGAGGAGGAATGAGGGGAGAAGGGGGTTGACGCTAACACAATACTGATGAAAGCAGTAGGCTTTCATTTCATTTTGAGCTTCCATGTCAGAATGAATTTAGAAAATGACATTAGGGGGCGCTTGAATATGATCAATTTGTCTGTCCTCAAACTGTGTTAGCGGTGTATGAGGGGAACCCTTGTCTATATACATTTATTCTCTCTGATGATTGCCGAATGCAGAATCCACCGGCGTACCTACAGCGGAGAGGAGGGTTTATCTCTCTTATATGACCAAATACTATCATGAGTGTAATAGAGGAGGCACAGTATGCAATCATCAGGTTGAATTAATAATAACTTGGCAAAACAATTATTGTGCCGATTAAACAAAAGGATAAACATATATGAATCCCGTGTCAAAATGTAATTTACAGCCAATCCTAAAGATTCGCTCACACACACACACACACACACACACACACACACACACACACACACACACACACACACACACACACACACACACAGCATTGTGTGTTATGATGGAAGCATAACGCCAGTCTTCATCTTTATTTGCGTCCCTGGTAAAATTATTTCTGGCGTCTGACGCCACAAAATACTATGTAAAATTAAATATTTGCTCTAATTTATCTTGAACTGCAGAAAAGGAAGATTTGTCCTTGTATTTTTACAATAGTTTATTAAACAGTGCTTTGTTCCTTGTATACATAGAACATTGGTATGCAAATATGATGGGTTAAAGCAAATGTGTGTAGAACGATCACACACACACACACACACACACACACACACACACACACACACACACACACACACACACACACAATCATAACTACATGCCAAACCCCAACCTTAAACTGATCTTAAATTCAAATCTGAACCTAAAAAACAAGTCTTAACCCTCAAACAGATCTTTGAGAGAAGTGAGGACCCGCCAAAATGTGCTCACTCTGAAGGTCTAAAACTCAAATTGGTCCTCACAAAGATAGATATACAAGTGAACACACACAGAAGCCCATTAGTGCGCCCAGACAATTCTTAATTGTGCGTAGAGCATTTATGGACGCCTAGGAGCCAGCAAGCTGGCCTGAATCGTCTTGTCGAGTGAAGTTTCTCTTCCCTCTATCGCTGCCATCTCTGGTTCAGCATTAATGAAAGGGGTTAGAGAAGCAATTAAAATGCCAGTTGAAGTCAAGTTATGGTCTTTACTCACTCAGTGACCTAGCATGTCAACGTTCTGACTTGTGCTCTGATGGAAGCAGGGATACAAACTGAAATAATAAATGAGATCCGTTTCTATACATATAATGTAATGATGAATTAAACCTTAAAGCTATAGGAAGTGCTTGGTGTTAAGTCCTAAGGGGATATAACAAACACACGCATGTGATTTTGGGAAAACAATAACACAAAACTAACAAATCCGTACATTATTTAGTGAAATATTGCAATTTTGTCCAAATCACACAAGGAGAAGTGTGTGAATGCCAAATGCCACATTTTACTGGGAGACATTATTCTGGGAGCAAACATTATACATTAATAGTATACAACAGCCAGTACTCAGGTAATTATCTTGCATTAAATAAAATATAGTTCAAATTTGTTTGAAATTGTATTTCATCATATGAGCTTTAAAGTATGAAAAATAAAACAAGTTTAATTTATCAAAACCAGCGGGGAAAAAAAAAGAAAAAAAAAAAGGCATTGGCATTAATATGAAAAAACAAATTTAGATCAAGCATGGTGACCTTAATCTCAACCTTCTTCAAATGTTTTCTCCAATTTGAATTATGGGGCTCTCTCGGGAACAACCTCTCCAACTATATTGACTAATACTCTATATTTAGTGTTGTACAGTATGTCATGATCTCTTTCAATCAGGCCCACAACAAGTCTCGTCTGAAGTGTGGCATTTTCTGATGTGGAATTAAAAAGACTTATGGCTTTATAAAAACATTATTTGAACTCATTGAGCTGAATACATTTGTTACAAAGTCTCATGGGATTTCTACAAGGTATTTATAGGTTATACACAAATAAATTAGCTAAAATGGGTATTATCCTGCACTTGTAAACTGAGCACATTTTAAAACTTTACAGATTTGTTTTAAGCACCAAGGTTAAAATAAATGAGTCAATTGTTTCCAATGAAGTAAAATGCTACTTCACACACATTTATTATGTGACTCTTTCATAATAAAGCGTTCACAGTGCATTTTCTCACACAGAAAACATAATAAGAAGAAATGTTACACTTATAACCTCGTTCATTGTCATTTTATCTCAGCTTGCCAATGTCTTCCCTACAACATATGGGCTTAAACATACAGGGTGCATCAGTGATTGACAGCACACATGACCCCTTCCCAGTTAGATGCATAGTAACGTCTTTGACTGCATACGATTACAAAAGCATACGATGCTGCTAAGCTCTATCCAGGAGGCTGTAGCTTTTTTGTCTTTCCTTCTCTTTGACTTGTGGTTGACAGATCAGTGTGTGTGTGTGTGTGTGTGTGTGTGTGTGTGTGTGTGTGTGTGTGTGTGTGTGTGTGTGTGTGTGTAAATCTATTGCTCTTTGTTGGATTTTTTAGGACATCTTTGAAGTCAGTTCAGGCATCAGGTGTCTAGCAGAGCATGCTCAAGGACAATTCAACAGGGTTGATGATTGGCAGCATAGAGGCTTGAAAATAAAAGACTAACTATGGCTGATTACTCTCCCATTATAAGTCAATTCACAGGAAAGCTTATAGTTTCAATTCAGCATTGCAGAGGCTGTTACCTGGGACCATCGTTTAGAGGTCACAGAAAACCGGGGGAATGGATGATGCTACCATCCTGGAATAATCATGAACAACAGAGACATGATTTGTAAAGAAATATCAAATGACTTGAGGTGCTTGAAGAGGTAATTTTATTTCATGACATTGATATTCTAGATTGGAGATGAGGAAATGATTCGGAGGGAGAAGTGGAGTTGTGTTTTTGCCGAAGAGCTGTCAGGCAGCCATCACTCTAAATGGGATTCAACCTCTTTCCTGTAAGTGTCACAGTGGCAGCTGAGCAGGGAATGACCCCACTTGGCCACGGCAGTTGATGTTTAAGTTAACACTTCTGCAGTCATAGAATTCATATGGCCTGCTTCAAGTGGAACAATCAAGTCAGAATGTAATCTAAGTTCAGCTCATGAATGTGAATAGATGGTTCATGTGTGTGCTTTTACTTGTGGCAATGAACAAGTATAAAACATGAGGGACTGAGGGATCAACAATCCACAAAGAATCCCAATAACTTCTCTTTCGAGTTCTAACAAATAGTGTATCCAGAACTCTAACAATTACTTTGCTAATAAAATACATATCATCTCAAGACTATTAGCATCTATGGACGGATGCATATTGAGCTTTGAAGAGAGGGCAGTTCTTCTCCGTTGTACACATTAAGAATTCTAATTTTTGTTTTGAATAAGCAGAAATAATGAAGCAAATTTTTTCACCTTGCCTCTCAGGGCCTCTATCCGTAAATGATTGTTTTAATGAAAAGAAATAAACAAAAACAAAACTTGCCAATAAGCGAGAGGAAAACACCAATAGCCCTTTTATTTGAAAATAAGCTAGGAGTTTAGCTTATCGTTTTAAAGACGTTCATCCAGCTTGCTCTTATTAATGAATGTATGAAGAATATCCTTTGACCTCACCTCCCACAGAAGGAGGGACCGAGGGAAATGCTCAGGCAGAGAGAGAAATAAAGAACAATGGCACAGCCATGCAAAAGCAGATCCATCTACTGGTGCTTTAGGTGAGCATTTTATGGACAACTTAGCTTTTATGTTTGCAAAAAAAAAAATCATACTTTTTGGCTTCACAAAGGAATATCCAACATCTAAACAATGTATACGAGTGGCAGTTATGGTCATAGAAATGACTACACATTTAAATACCTTTATGTCGGCTGAAAGTCAAGTTTGCGCAGTATAAACACATTAAACACAACACGTTAGCAAGCACTTGTTTGAATCTGCATATGTTTGACTTCAAGGGAATTAGAACGCTGTTTAGATTACCGTCCTTTACTATCAGAGGGATGATAGGAAACAATGCTAGAAAACAGTCTTTGTGCTTCAGGGATATACAGATTTAATATTGTTTCGGCTGACAATTAGATGAACAGTTTATTACAGTTTTCATGTTTGAGTGAACAATTTTTATTAAGCAAAAAAAACTAGAATGTTTTCCAGTGAAAGTTGGACACCTTAAAGTCTGCGCATGTCTATCATGTGTAGTCGTACACTATGGAAGTGTGTAGTGGTGTCTGTGTGGACAGTATGTACGGTGTATAAGATAGGGTCATAAACATTGCACAGGGCTGCCAGCATATCATTAACCGAATAACAACCGCCCATCTATGGTCTGAAGGGGTCATGAGGGGTTTAGGTGAGGTTAGGAAAAGGGTAGGACGTGCTGAGTAGCACATTTAATACCAACAAATGGAAGGACACAGAGCAACAAAAGAGCAGGCTTACATATGGGGAGGGCAAAGAATAACAAACACTCAGCAGAAACATCCATCTTTCTCATTGCTAATGGAATCATCTCATTTTTTTTTCTGTTGCTGTCTCTGCAGAGAAGTGAAGTCCCCGCATCAAAATATCGCAAGGGTAATTTTCTCTTTCATATATCGCAAAAAGATGCAGGGTATGGAGCAGCTGAGTCAAAGGTCATACACTGCAACAAACAGACGATCCAGCAGCCTTAAAGAATTCCTCTCAGTTACATGTCGGGGGCTTGTTTTCATGGCAATGCAAACAACATCCCATGCTTATCACATCGCTATACTATGTGCACTTTTACCAGGTGCTTTAAATACAACTTCCACACTCACCAGGGTGACAAAATACTATCATATGGTCAACGTGATAAATTAAGAGATATGGGTTTCAAAGCATCTGCTTAAAGGTATCATTGGCCTGAATTTCTCACTGGTGTGATTTCAATTTTAGATACTGCTGGATTTTTGCTCTCTATTATAATGATAAAACACAGCTCGGACTTCGTTGAGTAATAAGGTTTGGAGGGTTAACTCAATAAATTGTACAACATCCGTTATTTCCCCTTTTCTTGCTCTTAAATGTGTTTCAATACTGCCATATGTCCACTGGATGGCTTATTGGTTCTCCAGTCATGCCATCTGTCTGTGTGCTCGTCTCTCTCTGTCTCATAGATATAAGTTATGGGCCACATTGCAAAGTGTTGCACACTTAGTCATCACTGACCCACTTACAACCTGGCTATGAGATGGCAGTGACTGCCAATCCCTGAGGGAAACACACACACACATGGGTGCATGCAAGTTAACAATACAAACACATCACATTTTTGTTGCTAAGTGAGGGTTGGCTGATAGTACTATAATGTAGGGACAAAACACAGAGAGAGAGAGAACTAAAGCAAGGAACACATAAAGGTGTTAGTCAGTGTGTATATGTGTGACCCAGACTTGGCGATTCAGCCTCGTTTCCTGTCAGTTTCCCACTACAGAGTCACTACTGCCACCCTGCCAAGCACGCCGGCGGGCCAGGCCCCCACAGGCACCTTTGGGTTCAGGTGGCAGATTCACAACACACGCCAACAACATGACCTTGTCCTGGAAGGGCCCATTCAAGCCCAGTGACGGGGGAAACGGGCCAATGGGGTGAGTAGGAGTGGAGGCAGAATGAGACACCAGATGGATATGTTAATGTACTTGGCATTGGTGTAATTTGCTGCGATCCCTCTCAGTCTTGCTCTTTCTCTTGTTCAGTCTGTCTCTCTCGCTCTTATTGCCAATGAGTACACACAGCAGAAAAACATCATACTTAAAGTGCCATGGCAGAATATATGACTGGTCAGCCTCCATCAGCAGCCAAAGAGCAACAGCCACATGGTCCGATTAGCTTCGCAGACCCACTTCGTTTGTATCTTTTTCAATTACAGTAGTCTGTAATTTCCACACAAAGTTAATCGCAATTAAACAAAGCAATTTGCAAATAGAAACGTGTTTCTCTAATGTGCATTTTAATAATACAGGCATCAAATAAATGTATGAAACAGATTTCTTTCTTATTTCGAAAGGTGTTAAAATCGCTCTGTGAAATGAGTTTGTTAATTAATTTGTTGACACGCTATTAAACAATGTTTGCACACTAATGGGCATGTGTAACTATTTGTGTGTGTATGGAATAGGAAAATCATTAAAATAAGTGAGCAAAATGTATCTTATTTGCATGTAATAAGCCATGCGTTAGGTAAAGTTATGTTGCACAATTTGGTCATATGCTTGTGTGTGTGTGTGTGTGTGTATTTTTGTGCTTTTGCACTTGCAATGAGACCAGAGGTACTTAGATACAAACATGCTGCTCAAATCCCCCCAACTATAACTGATACTGACCTCCTCCCTCGCACACAAATTATAATAATATACTCAAAATGAATCAGGGAGCGCTCCTCAACCATAAGCTTTATTTGCATAAACTGAGAAATATGAATCCCTTGTCTGAAAAACTTTCCAATTTTATGTCCAGGACTTGGTATGTAGTTGTGACATCAGGAAAAGGATTGCTTGGACACGTCATATGGGTGTTTTTTGTTTGTTTGTTTAAATACTTTGTAATAATACATAGTTAGAACGACATTCGTCATTTTCAGGAGATTAATGCTCAAAGAAAAAATATGATTCATTTGAATAAGAATCTGAACTTTGTCATAAAATATTATACAAATATTCATGCAGAATAAAGGACAACGCTTCCACAAACAATTCCCTGTCACTGAATTCATGTAAATGAGAAAGTAATAGGGGCAAAAACACATTCCTCTATAGTGGAGCCGTAAAGTAGAACAACCTGCTCACAATTCAGAAACTGTATTTCACGGAGAATGTTTCATGTGGCTTTAAATAACTAGTTGCAAAGTACTATATAGCTTATTAAATTAAACATGGTTTAACTTTAGATGATCGAGACAATAAGAGCATGTTGACGCAGCCACCCTGCACCTGCTATTTATATGTTGATTGTACTGTCTGCCCTTGTGTGCGTGTGTGTTTTTGTATCTTGTAGTGTGTTAGTGTTGTACTAGAATACCTTAATGGAAATAAGCCTTCAGGCCATATTGTGTTTTTCTCCACTGTGATTATTAAATGACTGCAGGGCAGTTGTCATGTTTACTTTTTAAATAATGAAATAAGTTAAATCAATCACAGTCACACACACACACACACACACACACACACACACACACACACACACACACACACACACACACACACACACTAGACATGGTAGAGTGTGAAATAATAAAAGCAATTTAAAAATATGAATCATTTCTGTCATATTCATTGAATATGCTGTAACTCTGTTACATTATTCATTCTGTACACATGACACCTATTGCTTCTGTCCATCCGGGGAGAGGGATCTCCTCTGTTGCTCTCCCAAAGGTTTCTTCCCTTTTTCCCCCCGTTAAAGTATTTTTTTCTGTTTTTTGGAGGGTTTTTCCTGTTCCGATGTGAGGTCCCGGGACAGGTATGTCGTAGTTTGTGGTTCTGGGCTATATAACATAAACTGAATCAACTTTCTTTCAAGTCTTTTTTGTCAGATTATGCTCTTTGGGGATTTAGAAAGACAGCAAAGCAATGGATTTATTATTCTTTGAGGTTTCTCGTTGCTTTTGTTACTGTGTTCTATTTACATTGATGTAAAGTAGCGGGTCAGGTTTGATTGATAGTGTAACGCTATACGTGAGTTGGTTGCTGGTTTGTTGTTTGTTTTAGAACATGCGTTGTCAGAAGAATCTGTGTTTGGGCAAGTGATAGTTATCCTGCAACACTAGTGCTTGGCGGGAGCTGTACATCACCCCTGTTACTTAAAATCCACACTGACAAGGTAGACATAGGGTGAAAAAGAGTATGACAAAGAAGGAGGAGGGAAATAGAAAATGTCCATGATATAAACAGGATATAACCATCTGATTAAAAGCTTTTCTTAGCAGTTCTGCCATCACACACGTACATTCCTGCCAATCAATAGGCCTGTATGATGATGAATGGGACGTTCCCTCCTGCTAAATATACAGTATTAAACAAACACGTTATGCATTATCGGCCAATATGAAAAATACATATTTTTGTTCTATGACAACGTGTATTCAAATATTAATTCTATTGAACTCTTGTAAAACTGTATCCAGGGCAGCCCTAGAATTAAGATGGCGAGGAAATGAATAATGAGTGGCCTCATTGTCCAAGGCAACACATCACACTTGTGAATGTATAATGAGGTCCTGTGAGTAATGTTGATTCCTCAATTACATTTTAAGGGTTACAAATGTTCACGTTTATGTTGAGATTTGAATTAAAATAAGATGTCACTGAGTTACATCACGCCTACAAGCATAATATTTGTTATATCAGATCACTGTTGTCTATATGTACTACAGTACAGTGTTCACAAAGTACAGTTTCACATATATTCAGTTGAACCGGGAAAAGTGTATGACCCTTTCCCTTATGAAACTATTTCAAAGCTTATTGCATAATCTCCTAAAATGCAACCTGTCAATCAAACCCCAAGAGCATTTGTCTTGATTCAGGAAAACTTGACATTTCTTGAGATAAATGGTGTCCTGCCAGCAGCAGCATGATGTGACTTCCTTTCTGTCCTTAATCACATTGCTACAGCTTGAGTGTCTGGCACGCGACAAACAACGTTCTGAGTCAGTCGCTGACTAAGGTGAATGACTGTGAGAGACAGAATTTAAAGAATACATGTATTCAAATTCCTTCACATTTCAGAGAAGGGACAGTTTTCCTATCTCGTGAGCCATCCGCCTGATTAAATCCGAGAGTAGGAAGCCCAGTCTGTTGGTGCTTTCCAGTCAGGAAGTGTGTGGAGTTTGCCTCAGGTAGTTTGGGTGTGTGTGTGTGTGTTGAAACACACTGCTGAGACACCTCTCATGTAAACATCAACTGTGCTCAATTTGATTTGCAATGTTGCCCACAGGAAGCGCCTCAAAGTGTGTACACTTCTTTTAATTTTTTTTTAAAGACACTGCCTGGTAGCCATTTAGCTTATTCTCTTAAAAAAATGGCATTCACATTCGAGGCAAATTAACTGTCTGTTACTTTTCAAAGGAAACATAATTTCTCCCGGATTACATTCGTTTTTGGCGTATCACAAATATGTTCAACCTTCTGGTAGTTTGCACAGAGGTCATCATGAATGGAGAGATTGAACAAATACGGGACTTTTCACCCAGGAGATTTGTCGTTTGTGCCCTGTGTGAAACCCCCAAAATAATTAAGGACTTGATTTTAAGTCTTAAGAAAATATTTTTCCCTCGAAACGTAATTAAGTATACAGTTTTGGTATTTAAGAACGTAATTTTAAAGGAGACAGGAATGAGCTCTTATGTACATGCTTAATACTTTCAATTAGAAAAAAATACGAAAACACAGAGTGAAACAGGTTACTGCCTTTTCAGGCTGACAGAAATCTGAGTGAAGAAAAGTCTTTCATGTAAATATGCAGTGTACCGCAAAGTGAGCGCTACCAAACTGAAGTTTTGGAATAGAAAAGCATAAATTATTGATTTTCTGAAAATAACAGATCTGGTAGCAGATTGTTTTTTAGCTGGGGTACCATAATGTGTGTTGGTACAGATTTTACAACAATCTGCCTGTATGTTTGTATAAAAACATAAAAGGATGCTTTTTGAACGAAGGCTGAGGCAATCTTCCTTGCTGTAAAACTATTTGTCTTCAGGCCTTTTTGTTAAACTCTTGAACACAAAAGTGAGCACTGGCTTTCTTTCATTTTCTTTTCAATAGATTTGTAGTTGATGGCCACAAACTGGAGGCAATAATGCATTTTCTTTTTCAATTCCCATAACTTTGCTTGAAAGCAAGGATTTACAGTTCTCACTGTACTGCTTTCTACCTGTTCTTAATGTTATATGAGTCTGCCAATAGGTCAGCCCTGGGTAGTGGACTGGGCCGTTCTGAGACAGTGTCTGTCAGAAGACAAAAAAAAAACATGCAACACGGCTTGCAACTTCTCACCAATCGATAAATTGGATAACTGGCACTCAGACCATTATACTTCACTCTTTCAGGTCTGGAGTAATGAACTGTAATAGAGAAATGATAATAATGATGATAATCATAATTAGTGTGATAATAGCAGGGCAATCACAGGGTGCTGTAATGGAAGACATTAGCTGTGATCTATGATTGATCTGTTGCGAGGCTGGCAGCTCGGCAATGGAGCAGAAGTTCCCAGGAGGGATGCATTATGTGTGTATCGAAGTGTGTTTGTTCACGTCATTTTAAGATTTGACAAATATATACAAATAGTGTTGTTGTTAGACACCATAACCTACAGAAATCTGGTGATCATACACAGCCCAGGCTCTGTAAATGGGAAATAAAGCAAAGTGGCTCAGACGATCCACACAACGACAGAGGGTGTCAGTTCATGAATGCTCATGTGCAGGACAGGTGCAGAGCTGTTATGAGAAAAGTAGTGGTAGTGAGAGGAACGTTAACTAGCGTTTTTTTTTTTTTTATCCACAGCATATTAGCCAGGAGAGAGGGCTGAGAAACAGCCAAAAAGGAAAAATTCTGAAAAATACAAATTACAAAAGAAGGGAGATGATCAAGCTAGTGCTATGAGCTAAGCAAACATCAGCAAGGCTCATCAGTGGTGGAGAGACCTACGAGTTATACATTTGAAATGCAAATGTTGAAAATGTAAGAGCTTACAGAGTCTTAGCAGTTTTTATATTAAGTTTTCTTTCCGTAGAAAGTACCAAATGAAAGTGTTGGAGACGGAAATCTCAGAGGCAGATATCTAAAAAACCTCAACCAATTAAACACAAACTATCTGCATGGCTAAGTACCAAATATTTACAAGGCATTTTTTTCCAAAGACCTTGACAATTTGCTTCTCATTAAAGTTGATAAATTCAAAATTCAGAGCAGATCTAGCACCATACAGCTCCTGACTGGAACAACAGCAACAGTGCTGAAAGAGCTCACAGTATTTACCTGTGGGGGAACCGGAGGGTGGGCGCTATGCTTCCATGATGACACCGATGGTAGAGATACCCTTACCACCTGTAAGCCATATTAGCGCAGCATGAGAATGCTCGCAAAACTTTCTCAGAGGCACTAACATCCACTAAAAAGGCACACGATGCCGGCCAGGATATTTTAACAGAGGACAGAGAAGCTGAGATTACAACACACACACACAGAGGGAGAGTGACTTCATTACTACACTATATATTTCCATCTACAAGGTTTGCTTCTATGTTAATGCATTGAAGCGTATATATAGAACCTTTACCACTCACTCTTAATGGTTAGTAGTCTGGCTATGAAGGCTGTTTGGGGTTCAGTGTCTTTCCCAGGGACACTTGTGGACATGTGGAGGCCTGGGGTCGAACATTTTGAGCGATTGGTTGACGACCCACTATTCATCCTATGCCTCAGCTGCCACCTCATATGCAAGTGAAAACATACGTTTTTATAATTAGGGTGAATTAACCAAAACATAGAAATGCTCGCAGGTAGTAAGGGTAACACTATTATTCTTTTTGTGTCTTAATTCAGTGTTTTTGCACCTAGTGCTGGTTTGCAGACCGGATCTTGAATAAAATAATGCCTCAGCCTGCATGGTGAAAGGAATATTAATACATATAAATGCTTTGTCCACTCCTCAAGTTCTTGAATGTTTTTCCTTCCCTCCACGTCTCTCTCTCTTCCCAGACAGTGTTTACTCCTTCTGAGTTATCTTTGTCTCCTGTATTTTTCGGTAATAACAGTATCTCTCATCAGTCCAAGAGGTGTTCGAGTACTATATGTGCAAATGTATGTTTGTAATTTGTGGTCTGTTGTGGAGACTCTTGTCTACGTGCACACAGGTATCTTTCATTGTCTGTGTGTGTGTGTGTGTGTGTGTGTGTGTGTGTGTGTGTGTGTGTGTGTCTGGGCTTGCAGGTGAATGTGTGGTAAGCCTTGGAGAGTCTGCGAACTGGAAGCGGCTATATACATTGAATGGCTTCCTCCTCTGAGCTCTGGGACAGGATGCAGTGTATGTGTGTGGGAGCAAGAGTGGGAGTGTGTGAGGTCTTTACAGCCAACCCAGAATGCTGAAGGGAGCGTGAGACGTGTCTGCATCCCGTCGACGAGTTCTAACAAAGGCCATATTGTAACGGAAGGATCCTGTCTCGGCCATGATAACAGCTGCAACAATGCCTAACTGTGTGCCCTGATCAAGAAAAAAATAGCGGGAAAGGTTTTCTATAGTTTTGTTCCATTTGCTTCATTGTTCAGATGACACTGACGACACTCCAAAACAACCTTGAGCTGTGACAATTCCACAGGGTATCTTAGGAGACTTTGGAAAGAGCCGTGAGCTTTCAAAATATGCAGTTTTGGCTCCTCAGATGGGTTTGGATATGAATCTGCACAAGCAGGGTCCACAGGCACAGTGGTGCAGAGCAGGGTACGGACTGGGAAAGTGAAATAATAAACAATTTGGTTTCATAAAATGACACTATTGTCTCAAAGATACATTTGTATGCTAGCAAACTCCCGCTGAAATAAGCAGGTCTGTATTAGCACGAGAGTCAGTGAGTATGTTATGTTTTTAATCATGGCGCTACAGTATTTCTTCTTTGCCATTATAATGTAAATAAAACAACTGTATACCTGAACAAACAGATGCCAGTGACTTATTATGAAAAGGCAGGGATGAATATATGTTCAATACTGTATCTTAATGTCCACCATTCAAAGTTAAGGATAACGAACACACAGAATAATTTGTGTATCTCATATTTGACTCGCAAACTTCAGTTTACATATGCTTCTTGGCGGCATTATAGTAAAATAAAAAACAGAGAGAATAGCAAGAAATAAAAGGCACAGTACATTACAATGCCCTCTGTATGAGTCAGACACCAGATGGTGCGTGTCCTCATGCACGGCCGTATATCTTGACCTGCGCGAGAGAAGCTACATCACAAGTCCACACCCGTTAAGCATTTTATTGCTAATTGCAGTGAACCAGAATATGGAGAGGTTGAGATCATTAAAAGGTTTAATGGTATGTTGGTTGTACTTGACTTTGATTGCCTTTTCCCTCACAGTTACTCTCTCTTATCTTGGTAAGTGTATTAATGTATTATTATTAAAACACCAAAATATTTCCCTGTAACAGAATGGATGATTTGGAAAGTGCACTCAACACACCTGGGGCTTGATCTAGCACCTGCTGATATGTGTTCAGTCAAAAAAAAGCTTCTAGCAGACACACAGTATTTCAAGTCATGGTCATAGGTTCAAGAGTATTTCAATTACAAAAAAACAAGAGGCACTAAATTGCCTAATGTTCTTCCACAATAACCGTGACATAGTAAACAAACTGACAAACGTCTGGCTAATCATTAAAGAAATTACCATATAATTCTAATTACAATATTTTTGTCTTCACATAAACCATGAATATGGACTCCATATTTCAGAGAAAACATTATTTGTGTACAATAACTAGCATGTGACACATACATAAGTAGGTCCGGCAGGTGATTAGGAACCCAGAGGGCTGAAATGTCACAGAGCCGGGCACCTGTCTCTAGAAGAGGAGTTGTCAACCAAAACAGATCACACACTCAAACACACACGTACACACACGTACACACAATCATTCATTAATCTAACCAGGAATGCACAAACACACACGCACAGGGTTTGAGTCAGGTCCAGATAGGCTGGTGAGCAGGCATCTACAGTGGCAGGCGCCTAATTGAAAGTGAAGTGGGTCCAAGCTGTCGCAGCATTGGCCTTCCGCCTGCATGGCTAAGAAATGACAAGCCATCCACCAGCATTAACACCAGCAGCCCGAACAGACACAGACACAGACACACACACACACACACTACAACTCTGGCTGTAAACTACCTAGATAGAGGTGCATATTTACAATACATTAACTTACATACAGTATGACAGCATACATAAGCTCCCATTAGCCACACAATTTTCCAACCATGCTCAGGGATTCAAACCCTTATGTAAATGTTTATCATCTATGTGATAATCAATGATGACACAATAGTGGCCTTGTCAATCCGCTGAGCAGTTTCAATAAAGACAATGTCTTGCAGTGCAATTCATTCACATGCCATTCCAAACACAGATGATTGTAAATCTGCAAAACATTTTTTCTTTTAAAAAAAAAATCCCCAAATAGCAATAACCGGGTAAAATAAATGACCAAACTACATTCTTTGGACCTGTCTTCAACTATAATATTGTGATTTTCTAAAAAGATGGGTAAAATTACTGAAAACTGGCACCCCTGTGCACAATATCTATAAAATCATCCATGGCCAAACCCGCAAATAGCTTTTCTTAAAAGAAACATTTTTTAAATGTTTTTAAAAAGCTCAAAATGATAGGTGAACACATTAGCTGAAAAAGCTCGTATTGCTTGGATTAGTATTGACTCAAGCAAGTCAAGGAACAATTAATGTTAGCTGAGGGGTGGAAGAGTTGAAGGCCATGGTGTGAGTTGAACTTTGAGGTGCCACTACATGTATTGCTGTATTGACCCCAAATGTTTGCCTTTCTATACTGATGAACTGAAATGTAAAAACGTGACCATATGCTTCTATGGCCAGCAATAGCTGCTCACTGCAGAAAAAGAGGCTTGATGCCGCACTTAAATGCAGCCTTAATCCTTTAACCTCATCATTACAATGATACTCAGCATAATCAATAACAATTACAACAGGGCAAAGTAGTTAATTGTTTTTATAGTGTACAAACCTTACTTCTATGCTTTGACAGTCTCTTGGCTGGAACCCACATTTTTTTATAAATGTAATTTCAATTGACTTGTTGGGAGAGAGCCCACTTTTACAGCCTTTAGGCTACCAAAGTGATACCAACAGACCAAGAGGGCTTGACGCACGCACGCACCCCAGTTTGCAGAAATGTGGTATATCTATTTCCTCTGGGAAATAAATATAATATTAGAGGGTAAATCTGTTCTGTAATTAGTAGTGATAGAAGGAAAATAGGGCAAGGCTAGACATAAAGCAGTGGATAAAGATACATATCTCCAGCACGGTGTTTCAGTACGACTGTGTGTGTATTTGAGAAAAGGTTGCGAGAACAATTGGGGTTGGACACACAATAAACTTTACTTCATAAGGAAGTAAAGTAAATAGTAAGAAAAAGGGAACAAATACTGATAATACCTGATGTGTGGGTGTGATGGCTTTTTTGTTTGTTTGAGGGCATCACAAAACGATACGTGTGTGCATAATCCAATACAATTACGTGATATTCACTTTGTTTGTGTATGCCAGAATTTGGATATCTACCTGCCGTCATTTACCTGTGTTTGAGTGTGTGTCTGTCAGTCACTCATTAGTGGAGACCTGTCTCCCTGAGCTGCGAGTCTCATCCACTGTGTGGGCTGCCTGCAGTCATCCATTTCCCCCACTGCCCTACCTGGCCTCATCCATCTCGACTCAGCCACACAGTTAAAACTGCGTCACTGTTATATGTGTGTGAGTGAGGGAGTTACAGAGAAAGACTGTATTCCTCTTGGCTTGTTTGTGTGTGCTTTAGATTGACAGCATGGCAACCATGAGTTGGTGAAGGCCTAATAGTCTTTGTGTATCCTTTTTTTCTCTTTTTTTTCCGGTGACTATTTATCTGCCTTGTGCTTTCGCATACAGAGGCCATTCCGGGTGACGAAGGTTCACTACAATACAGAATTTTCAATGATAAAAATACTACTCAGACCACAGATCCTTGTGTCTATCTGTTCATTTTCCGCTGCTTATCTGGGTGTGGGTCATGGTGTCAGCAGTCTGGGCCAGGTAGCCCAGATGCCCTCCTTACTAACTACTTCTTCAGCTCTTTCTGGGGAATTCAGAGTCGTTCCGAGGCCAGATGAGAGATGGCCAGTGGGCATCCTAATCAGAGAGCTTAACCACCTCAACTGACTCGGTTTGGCACAAAGCAGCAGCAGTTCTAAGCCACACAGACTCACAGTTTATAAGGCAGCACACATCACTGCTCAACATCGTTTTATGTCTCGCGAACAGTGATTTTCCATTGACTGCCGAGCTCCACGGATGGAGTTGCTGCTTAAAGAACCTCGTCAGTGCCCGACCTCATTGCCAGGACAGATTACGGCGCCTGCTTTGAGTGCCTTGGGAAGGGGACCATGAAGACTGCCGTGTTCAGGAGCCACCGAGCATGGCCAGCAGCGGTGGGATAATTTCCAACTTTTTTGATGTGATGCTCTGCTGCAAAGAGAGCAAGAGTTTGAGATTGATGGCGTCAAAGTCCCTGTCCCAGCCACATACATTCCTCCGCTGCCTCCGGTCATCCACGCTGAGACACCGGCCTCGTCTGCTGGTGATAATGAAGACAATAGCTCATCGTTGTCCTGTACATCAGCTTCCTAGGAAGCCCCCCGGAGAAATTGCTTCGCAATAACTTCCCGCGTGTGAGGACCAATGCAGCAAGGCCAGGCATGTCCATTTTTTAAATGGACACATGCTGAGGTTAGCACAGTGAACCGATTTGCATGTGGGTCCTTCAACCTATGGCGCAAATACAATTCTTGAGCTGGAGGACCTCAACAACAAGAGAGAGCGAGTTGCTCCACCAGGTATGTTATTATGTATATAGGGACCATCCAACATGCTAACGAACATTTGCCAGCGTCACCCAGATGCGACGATCACCGGACAAGGAGATAAGTTGGACCAAAACTCTCAACTCATCCTCGCTGCTTTTATAGCAGTGTAAACGGGGATAAAACAATTACAGAAATAATTGGCATTGTGATTGGGATGAGCTGGGACTATCTAAAGTGAAAATCTTCGTACTACACACATTTTATTTTCTCATTCCATGCATTGTGGTATTTAAAATGTAATACCATAGCAGATGCTTTTCAATTTTTTTAAACATACTGTGACCTGATGTTGCCTTTCGGGAAAGTATTTGTTCATTGTTTGAAATGTTCCTTAATTATATAATGGAAATAGTAAACAGAAGTTGCCAGTGCAAATGCCACTTTAGTCCCCAGCAGGTGATCGTGTCTGTCTTTGACACTTGCACCTCTGAAAGTCAGTGCATTTTGTCATGTCTTGTTTGTTTCCCTACAACTTAAACATGTTATTTATCATTGTGCTTAAATACCACTTACTTAAACAACAAATTAAATAGATGAATTTTACCTAAACAACCCTCCACTTTGATGAGAATTACAACTAATGACAACATGCAAATAGCAGCTCTCTCAAATCAAACAGGCCTTTCCGGCCCAGGGGAAGGGAAGCATTCTAGCTGCTAACATTGGGCCATACACTTATTTATGCAGTCATGAAAGACCACCACAATAAAAAAGTCTGAATTAATTAGTTTGGAAATGAAAGAGAGGGACAGCGAGAGCTAGAGCAAGTGGATAGGCGGACACACTTGTTGACATTTCTAATGGTTGGTAGAATCAAAGGCTGGCCGCCTGTGATCTGCCTCTCGCTCCATGTGTTATCATGCAGTCTTGGAGCAGGCATGCTATCTGCCAGTGCTGGTTGGAATCAAACATCCGAATGTGTGGGAGAAGAGAGGAAGGAGAGTTTGTTAACACGTACAAGTTGGTTGATAGTCACACCAACATGGACATGTGTATTCTGTAAAACAGACATAAATCAGATGGGTATTTGTTAAAAAAAACATGGGATGGTTTATTGCTGGAAAAACATGATGGTTCCACATAGGTTCTGCCTATCACTTTAATCTTAAATCATTTAAACAACAAATGAACATAAGGCTTTTAATTTATGAGATACAAAAATAATTTTGTATTCCAGAGTGAAAGCATTCCTTGTTCTTGCATCAAGGGAAATGTGTCCTAAATCAACATTCACTGACTGGCAAAAAAAAAAAAAAAACACAAAAAACCTTGCACTATTTTTAATTTATTAAGATAATCACATTAATTCAAGGGCATACCTTAGTTGCCCTGAGCTAAATGGTGCCCTCAAAAAAATTGTCCTGGTGGAATTGTTATTCCAGAAAGTTGTACATGTTGAATATTTTACTCTTGGCCTGACAAGTCAGCAAAAAAAATTAACAATGTCCAATTTAGGTAGAAGACAAATATATTCCTTGAATATGTCCAAACAAGACTCAACAAATACACATAGTGGGCTTGCCTTACAGCACAATATACATCTTTGTCCACCTTATTCAGCAATAATAGGAAGCAAAGGCAGAGGCTGTTTATGAAAAAAGGAGTTTAGAACGTGGAAAGAAATGCAATTATTGGCTAGCGGGTGGCTTGTCACGGCGGTCCAAAAATCAAGAAAATGAGAAAAGTGATAGCATTATACAGTATTTGTACCAGCAAAAGATTGGAATGGAAAGCCTTCTTACATAAATGTTCAGAAAAAGACAGAGGAAAACTAAAATATGAGAATCACATCCACAAATATATACAAACAGAGAGACAGGAGAAGGGGAATAGACAGAGTAGAAAGGACATAGGAGAGAACTGAGTTTTCATTAGAACCCTGGGGATGTGTATGATGAGCTGGAGAGAGGCATGTTTGCCTAGTCTGGTTTACACAGAGAAATGACCCTGTGATACACACTGTGGGCCCGCTCACCACACGCCCGCTCACCACACACACACACACACACACACACACACACACACACACACACACACACACACTGGAGGAAATCCAAAGCAGTAATGTTGGTGAGGGGCTAAGAAAGATTTGCTGGTGAATTAAACAGTTTTCACTGTAAAGCGTGATTCAATGAGGTCATCCTGCCATGTTACTGAGGTTGTTTAAACAGTAGTGTTGTATTGATATGGTTATGATGCATCATCCTGAAACAAGTCTCACAGGTAGTGGGACACCAAGTTCTCCTTCAAAGGCAGAATACGTGAGGTTCGCATTAAATATTTAACAAGAATATGAATTGCGATGGCAACCATCACTGTTATGTACAACTTGTGTGAATGCGGCAAATTATGCGACTTCCCTTCTACTGTATCTTTTGGCAGCTCTTCTACTAGTTCAAAATCACTGTATGTATTATTACAGGTTGCCTTACAGCCACAGTACCATTTTCATGACATGAGTATAACTGGAATAACTGGATTATCGCCAGTGTTGTCACATTAAACTGCAGATGAGAATGACTCTAAAAACATATTACTCTATTCTGTTAAACTGTGTCTTATTTCAACTGGCATTCTTTTTAAGAACAGATCATTTGCTTTTAGTGGAGATTAGACTACAACACAGACAAATGTCAGACATTTAAATTAGGTGACAGAGATTGTCACTTTTACTGCACTTTGTACAGTTACACTGTGTGACAACATCACACCAGTATACAGTACCATTTAAAAGCTGATATGTGGAACTCAAATGTGTCTCTTGTGTATAAATTACTAACTGACTGCACACTGGATTTATTTAAGCTTCACCTTGCACACAGCATTTCCCCAGGATAAAACGTTTTATGGCTCATAAATGAGGGAATCCATTGTAGCAGCAATAGCGGGGGTGCTAACGCATTGCACATTTAAGTAGTACAGTCGCATGCTTATCGTTTTGCAAGACAATGCCAAGAACATGCCAGGTAAATATGAAGGGTTTGTTTACAGCTTTTATTTATTTATATATATATATATATATATATATATATATATATATATATATATATATATATATATATATATATATATATATATATATATATATATATATATATATATATATATATATCTATCATGTTGGTACTGGCATCAGGAATTAAAGTGGTATCAAGACACAGACTGAAAAACAATTTCCCATTCTTTCAAATGCATTTCCCTTCCTCTGAAATAGTTGACATTTGTGTGAGGCTATTGAGGAGTTGTCTAGATCTGTTTGATGTTTTTCTTTCTTACCACTGTACTGCAGTAGAGTCATATTTTGATATATCACTTTTCGTATTGTAGGAGTGGTTCCAAAGTCAAACATCTGACATTGTCGCAACACTACTCTGTATATATGTACATATGAATAAGAGGAAACACAGAGTGGGTGAACTAAGAGGAGATTTAAAAAGCAATCAGACATAATGAGGAGAATGTGATGCAGAAAAAGAAAAGAAAAATCAGACCCAAGGAGCAGAAAAAGAATAACACTCTGGCATCAGAGCCCTGCATGCGTAGTAGCTCTAATGAATCTGCTCATTAGTACCACTCTCATGGCAGATCACCCCATTAATAATCTATGGCGGTGATGGCGGCCATGACAGAGTGGGCGGGCCACAGGGATGTTGGCTCAGATAGTGGAGCACTGTCACTTGCAAGCCTTGAGAGCCCCATAAGACCCTGCATGAGTGGATGTATACATCCATAATGAAGATAATGACATAATATGCAGGACACATGTTTTACTCAAGTCTGGGATACGGTATTATGACAACTACATGTGGAAATGTTGATGGTGGTCCCAATTCACCTTTTTGGCATCATTCAGATTACTGCATTGTGTGGTACACTTGTTTGTGTGAGCATGAACCCATATGTGAGCACCTTATTAAAGCTGGTCCCTGACGGCTATTTGAGTCCCGAGGAGCTGTAGCCAATTATTGAACACACTAAACAATACACACTTCTTGAGACACTGAATAACAGTGGTAAATAATACAACCTCAAATAATACAACCTCAAATATTGTTCTAGGATATTAAATCTGGGACTACAGCGACTGCTTAGTCATTTTCATTCTGCTTCTTTTGGCTTTTTAACCAATTACTTTGCTCTCTGTGCATGAGAATTTCATCAGCCATCTGTCAAATGCAGCATGTTTGGAGACATAATTATATCACATTGTGTGTGTATATATATATATATATATATATATATATATATATATATATATATATATATATAAAAAAGACACAGAGAGAGGTTCATTGCAATCTAATACAATGGCCTTGCAAAAAATACCTTTTGATAATCAATTAGTAGATGAATAAAAATGTGTGTGCTCAAAATGCTCAGGTGTTGTTATACCAAGTCAGATGATGAATCAACTCTGTGGTAATTTTTTGTGTTAGAGTCAGACAAATGGTAAAAGGGTTAATTAAACCGTGTATCTGTCCCTTATTAATATTGACAAATATATAGGAACAAATTAAAATGCACTCCTACATCGATCATTCTATAACACTGAGTTCCTTGCTCGCAACACCACCAACATCAAGCTTTGAATTATTTACTTCAATTCTCCAGAGAGCCAGGCAAGGGGCACCACTATCTACTGTTGAATCCTCTACACACACCAGCACACACTCACGGACACTTTATCAAATATCAGCAGACATCTGCTTTTCACTCTGGAAGTAAAAGAGTGAATCACTTGGCCTCTTTTAGCTGAGACACACAACAGGCCATACGGATGGTTCAGTAGATGTGTGTGTGTGTGTGTACATGTAATCCAAAGCAAGCACACATATTTATACAGTAAGATTTCAAAAGGGATGAGGGATCATCCTGAAGTATGCAGTGCAGGTTACACAATCTGCAGTGAAGATCCACTAAGGGGTTCATTGGCCCACCAGCATTCCAAATCATCATGCAACACCCATTGGAATATTTGGTGCAGTCAAGGAAGCAAAAAAGAAGCAACCAGTGAAGACAATCCACTGATAAAAAAACTGTTCAGGCAACCAAACTAATCAATATTCATTACTTACAATACAATAGCAAACCAATACTTAAAACAAGCCTTTACTGATCTGACAATCCACCAACCAGCCTAATACCAAACCAATCAACCATACAACGAGTAAAACCACCATCAATAACTTTTTCAAACCTTACCTTGGCAATCTGGACACACCAATTGAGCAACAGCTGTGATCCGATGTTGTCCTTGTGCTCGAGGACATAGTCGAGCAGGCACCCATGAGGCATCAGTTGTGTGACCAGCTGGATGGTGGGACTCAGGCAGACACCCAGCAGGCGGACCAGGTGGGGGTGCTCCATGCTAGCCATGATCAGGGCCTCCTGAATGAGACAGATATACACTCAGGCATGTGGGGGAAAGGGTTGAGGGTGGAGGTTGACATCTGAAATGAGTGTTGTTCACTCCAGGAAACGACAGACTGTCTTAGCAAAACACAAACAGAAAATACATTACTGTAATTGTGTTATTCCGGTCTTAGATACTTTTGATCTTGACATTTTGTTCCAAAACCCAGACATCACTGGGTTAATCCTCATTTGGATAAAGCTGTACATACACACAGGTCTTAACTCTTGATGACTTTGTCACTAACTAGATTGTGTTTCTATTTGCATATTCAGAACAAGAACACATTATGTAAAGAGATGTACCATAGTAATAGTGTGTTATATTGGGCCCAAACCGGTACTCTTTCAGTTAGTGAAAGAAGATAAATGCATGGGCTATATAGTTCAAAGACTTAACCCACTGGCAGAGAGTTTATTGTGTTTACAAGTGTAGACTGAACTGTCAAAGACCATATGATCCCTTATTCTGTTTCAGGCTGAAGTTCCCCTTGAAGCAAGCAGCAAGGTTCCGAAGAAACAGCAGCTTTTTATTCATATCCTCAACATCAAAGTGACTCACTGCTTCACAAGACTGTCAGCATGCTTTGTAGTTGACTACAAATGTAGCAACTACACCAAAGATTGCTGTAAATCATGTGTCACTGTCCTTTAACAGGCAATTCTGTCTTTCCACTGGTTGGGTCTGAAGTACTGGTATTAGAGACTATGCTACTGTATAGTAAATATGTCCATATGAAGAAGCTGCTCGAGTACATTATTAATAGAGCTTTGAACTTGCCTGCAGTCTCAACATCTTTATGTGCGGCATTTTTAGAATAAGAAAAAATATTAGTATTAGTTGGCAAGAAATATGATCGTAGTATCATACAGATGATACAAAAACACTACCAAACAATATATATACCATCTATTCTGTGTAACTATACATAATACATAACACAGTACGTCTTCCACAGTGCACTGACAGAGAGATACAACCACAACACAGTCTAGGATTTACAGTTCATGGCTCATATATCACAACACTTGAATAATCAGATCCTTGTTCATGTGCTGGCAGTATATTCGGTACAGTAAGGATGTTGGACAGGATCCCTTTCATGTAAATCTGGACCACTCCGGGGTTCCCCTGCCAATGTGATGTGGTTTATGATGTCTTAACCTTTGTATGCATGAATAAAATGGAATAGTATATTTGTTTTTCACTCTTAAATCAACAGGAAAGGCTTTAACTAACAAACTAAACTCTACTGACTTGCCGACTACAAAACTGACAGTATTTAAGTACACTTAAGACTGAACCAAAATATATTCCATTTAATTTAATCAAATCCTTAGCAGTAAACTAAATTGCAATGAAATGTTGGAATTATGGAGGTAATTCCATAATGAGTTGATAATATAAATCCTTATATTCTGCATTACTCTTCATGTCTATTAAAGTTCAGGTTAGCGAGGTCAGTATAACACAGCTATGCAGCTGGAGTTGGTTGTGTCTATGAAATGTCCAGTTCTCAAGGGAAGTTAGTCACACGCCTGCACACTTCAACACCCACAACTGTTTATCAGTATATTGACATTATGGAAGCAGACTGGTCGTTGCACGTTCCAGTCTTGTGAGAAAAGATGAGAACACGGGATTCTCCTCCTCTTGACAGGATAGAGCGAATCAGATGTTAGGATGAGGCGAGACGAACCTGTGACGATAAACTGTGTATGAAAGGCCCCACTTCCGTGCACGCTATCAGAGTGTCAGTAGATTATACATTTATCAAGTAGGGGGTATGTCTGGTCCTTTTGCGTATCAGTATACGTATGGATATGTAATGTAAGGCCTAAACGTCCACTGAGAATTAGTCTTGCTGAAGTAATTCTCTATAGATATTAAATTAAAGTGTTTATATGTCTTCAGAGAAAAATCTGAAAATGACTATTGCAAATGTAGTAACCCAATTTTTTTAAACCTAAATTGAGCGATAACTACTTTAAAATTGTTAACCCTTGTTCACTTGAAATTGGCTTGTATATTGAACACATTAAATACTTTGTTAGAAGTTATTTTCCAATACTAATAGTAATTTATTTTAAATTATGAAATTACGGAGCCCTTTACTAGATTCTATGGGTAATCTCCTCTATCTCCTCTTCTCCAATCATGAGCACACTGAAATGCACTGCAATACAATCACTAAATCAACTTATTGCCATCATTAACAGGAACGAGGGGTGGAGGCGGAAAACTTCGCCATTGCCTCGCATGATTTCGTCTGTTTATTCCAAGCAGGACCCTTATGTTAGTCATTGCCTTCCTTGATCTTTTGATGATGCCTGACTAAATGCAATACCCAAGAACAGACCACAAGGGTTTCTCCTGCTTCAAAAAAAGCTTTGAGCAGGATGTTGGCTTTCAGAGAAATATCATTCTGTAACATGCCTTGTCTGCCTTTAGCCACTATTGTGATTTCATACACACATAAGCATAGACACTATGCAAACACGTACATGTATGATACTCTTTCTGGGTACTGACACCCTCCCCTCTGGAAAGGTTTGTCATTGTAAGTTTCTGCCTCAGATAAGGGCTGATAATAAGTTAATAAATTAATTTACCATGTATATTCTCTCACCCCATCTGAGTGAGTTGGATAGAGGACTAGGGTTGAGAAGCTGGCTATGTGTATAGTACGCACACATGTGGAGACATGCATACATACTATACAAGGTATAGTATTTCAGTGCATGTTTTTCTCATACATGCATATTTAGAGTGTTACATCTCCATCCCTCTTTCTGCAGTAAAGCCCCACACTATGCCATTACTGATAACTGGTTCTCTGATTGTCAGACAAGTCTCAAAACGCATAGAGCATTAAATTAAACACAAAGAATATTCATCAAAGATGTCCTGATAAAAATAGAAGAGCTAACACTTCAAAATTCTCCCTTTTAGACTGTCAAACTAAGTGCAAAACACAAGTGCCTGTGTCTGCATGTGTACGTGTGTTGATGGAGGCTATTTCATCTACATTGCATCATCATAGTGATAATTTTCTCCTCTTTTTTTCAATTTTCCTTTTGAAATGAGCCGTACTGTGAATATTTTATAAATAGGGCCTTTTGCACTGGGCTGGGTGCCTGTGGCATGGTGTGTGTGTGTGTGTGTGTGTGTGTGTGTGTGTGGAGGGGGGAGGAGATTGTTTCTCTTGTGGTGTCTATAGAGTCTGAACTTTGTTCTTAATGTCTTTATTCCATCAATGGAGAAAACAAATCGAGTCGTGTTTTTTTTCAATCTGACCATATAAGAGAGAGTTAACACTTCACAGGGTTAAGTCACCAATGCAACAGTGCCTGATATGCATATGTTTTATCTGTCGGACTGACCTACCCAAACATGGTTTGAAATGCGTTAATATAACAGAATAAAAAAATGTAACCGATGGAAAACTAGAAGAAACTGTCAATTATTGTTTCTTCCGTTTAATTTTTGAGTTTTTAAAGATACTCACGTCCATGAACTCCACGTTAGCCTTGGGTCCCGTGGCCTCATTTAGGATTTTAACGGCAACAGGGATCTTCACGGTTTCACCCTCTGGGATCCATATACCCTAAAGAAACACAAACAGACAATGAGTCGTTATACTAAATGAAAGTCACCAAACTCAAACTCACCAACACCATATTAAGCAAAACATAATAAAGATTTGAACAGGAAGAATCTCAATTAATAAATTAAGGATTTTTCACCTTAAACTTGTCATCCGTCTTAATAACCATCTTCTCAAAGGCAGAGAATGAGATGTTCTGCATGCTGTATGATTAACTGTGATTTTGTCCTTCAAAAAGACTTGGGCAAAACTAATCATTTTGAAGTATCCAATTTCAGGTGGGATTAAAGTGATTAAGCAGCTGCCAAAGTGGCCAAAGCATTTAACAGAGGAGAGAAATAAAGTGCCTCTCAACTTTTTCCAAATGTGTTCCACCTTTGTTCTGCACTGATGTGACTACATCTCCCCAGTGACAGAAGGACCAACACCTCTGCTCATGGAGTTAAAACACCTGTCCTCCCAAAGCTGCAATTCCAATGTGATGCCTGCGTTTGAAACAGTCTTTTTAGCCGCAATTAGATGAATATTTATCAGAATGAATTTGTATTTTTTCTCATATTAACTGTATTTGGGATATGCAATGTTATACATGTATTACCCAGCTGGGATTGTTGTTTCAGGATGTCAGCAATATTTATCTAACTAATTGCTACAGGACATAGACTGAATATGGCACTTAATTATTATCCATCATTTTCAAATACAGCATACATTTGTCACGGCCGGGTGTGAGAGGCAGACAGGGCAAAATCAAAAAGGTATTTTTCTAAACAAAGTTACAAACAAAGATAAAGCCTGGTACGGGAAACAAACACTAGAAAACTACAACTGCAGCTTGAACGAGACGTACATACATGGAGACAAATAAAGACAATCCTGTCACTGAGAAGGGAAAGACACAGACTAAATACAGAGGGGAAGACAGGCAACGAGGCACAGGTGCAAACAATGAGGGCGGGGCTTTACAATCACACAGGGGAAGACAGACAACGAGGCACATGTGCAAACAATGAGGGCGGGGCTTTACAATCACACAGGGGAAAGGCACATGAGGAGGGAGGAGTCTGGAACGAGAACAGGTGAAGGGAATAAACAATCAGGAAACACTTGGAAGACGCACACAGAATGCACAGCGTGTTTCAAAGATGTCCTAAATGCATCAGTTAAAACTGCAAATACAAGGTGAAATGTTATTGATGTTGTTATTGGGAGACTGCTGTGTTTTTATGGACTATTTCTAACTGTTCAAAAACATGTTTCTTCTTTTCATTGCAGCCTAATAAAATATTTGCAGATTATATCATTTATAAACGCAATGTCCATTGTAAACCAGATTGCGATGGGGGTCAACGCGACATTGAGGACAACTCCTCCCAATTTGCACACATAGCACATTATCCACTTCCACTTCAAGGTCGATTGGTCAACTCTGCCAGGTGAGGATTGAAAACAAAAAGGCCTCAGGTGTCCTGGGATCTTACAAATGATTTTACAAAAATGGACTGATTACCTCTGAAGTTATCATAAAACATAATGACAATTCAGTGTGTTCCCACCTCAATCCATTTGCTGCATTCTAAAATGAATTTTATTCCAAATAAAATACTCATTTAAAATAACATTTTCTATGCAGATTTTCAGAATATTTTCCAAACCTCAGTTTGCAATCATATTCTTCCCCACATTTGAGACGCTTTACCTTGTTTCTTGACTAGTTACTGCCTCCAACTCAGAAATTGTGTGAAATCAAGAGACATCATGTTGCGCAGCAACACATTTGGCCAATCTCTGAGGGAAATTCCAGTTCAGGTTAATTATGCTCTGATTCTTTTTTACCTGTTCATTGTCTCTGGCTTGCATGCACTACATCTTGTGTGCTAACATTGTGTGTTTTTCAGTAAAACACAAAATACAAACAGCAAGGTTTCTCCATGGCACCAGTGGTCATAACTCTACAGGGTGCCTTTAGCAGCTCAAAAAATATGAGGTTGTTCAAAGAGAAAGGTTTTGCACACAATTAACACTCCATTTCCGAGTCAACCTGGAAGCTGACCCTATATATTACTCATGGCCTCTGTGTTGTGCTTAGTATAATACGAGTACGCTATCAAGTTGCTGCAAATGGGAATATCTCAGAAACAACAAACTGCTCCTCAAGAGGATCCAGAGGAGGTTATCTAAGTAGCTCTCTTAAGGCCACCAAGCAACAACGTCCGGGTCCTAGTGCTCAGCTATGAAACTCAGAATGGACAATATACTTGTACATGCCTAGAGATACCCAGAGATTCCCCAAGGAAATGTGCAAGGTATGGATGTGAAAAAGGACACCTGTGCTTCTGCTACCATACCTCTGATCCAGAAATGTGCTATATTGTGAATGGATGCATCTACAAAATGGCAAATGATGATTTCAGGGAGAGACTCTGTTCTTTATAATTTCAGTTGTGTCTTTCTCTACCTCCCCCCAACTCATCATTACACTGGTGCTGACCTCAGATACCTCTTTTTTCACTGTAACCCCAGGGGTCTCAGTATCTGCTAATACTTTTTCTTTTCATCACACGCCTCCAGCCTTCCGTCTCATTTCCTGTCATTAATGATCCTGCAATTCGTCTCTCCTGTCTTCCCATTTTTTCATGATCTCACATCATGATCTCAACTTGAACATTCATTCAAGTACAATCTGAAACACATGCAAACAAGTACTTCATATCTTTTGTGCATTTTACCTTGTAAACAGTCCCGAAGGCCCCTGACCCGAGAATCTTCACCCTTTTGAGTTCTGTCTCTTTCAGGATGCGAAGCTGGGCTTGGTTGGGTGCAGTTCCACTTGGCGTTAAAGGTTCCACCAGCTAAAAACACATCCAGTAAAAACAGCAGTCATTCAATTGTTGTAATACCTGATATCACACAGCCAAGCAATTATAAATGATTTAGTTGAAGGACAATCATGGTAACACAACACACTCCCATGTTCAAGAATGTCTATATACACGGAAAAACAGCTTTTTCAGGAGATGGTGCCACATAACATGCATTGATTAAGTGACCAAGTTATTTTTGCTAATATTCACAAACATAACTGTAAAAGCTGTAACATCATTTCCTGGAAATCATAATGTTGAACTCAGTTTTTATCAAGAACAAGTTTTATGGAGTAACTCGCACGTTTTTCTTTCAACAAGAATAATGTCTTAAAATATTTGTAATTTAAATCAAATATTTACTGTATCTAATCTAAAACCATTAATCATATCATGCAATTTGTTGCAAAATACCTAATCTTAATGAGTACCTGCTCAGTACTTCAGGTGACACTAGGGTTACAATGACATTTTTTCCCAACAAGACAGATCGAGTTCCATTACCATTTCAATATCACAAGTAAGAGATTTAATATGTGAACAGAGGAGCGAGATGGAGATGGGTGGACGAATAGCGGGAGAAAGAGGTGGGGGAGGTGGGTAATTGTGGAGCCTGAAAAGGAGTTGACACTTTTGTTGTCTCATTACTCCTCAAGTGGAGGAACGAACAGATTTAACAGCAAGTGAGGGAGAAAGATTATATGAGAGGAGGGAGGGAGGAAGAAGTGGAGCGGAGAGGAAATGTGGCAGAAACAACAACAACAAGACGGCGATGGAGAAGCGAGTGGCTGAATTAGTCAGAGGATGCAAAAGCATAAGAGAGGGAGCAATATAAGGAGAATTAGGAGAAGAGTGGAAGATTAGAGAGGGAGGGAGGGCAGAGAGAGGAAAAATGAACAGGAGTGTAAATCAGCCTGGCTGTGGTTGGCAGCTTATGTCCCTCTGGCTCATGGTTACCATTTGATTAAAAACAATAGCCATTCTTCATTTAAATGGAATAACAAATCAGCTTCTGCAGGGTTGAAACAAGAAAGGCGGGGGCCACACAAGCATATACACACACACACACACAGGACAATACAGATGTCTCTGAAATGATCCGTCCACACACACACACACACACACACACACACACACACACACACACACACACACACACACACACACAACTGTATGCTACTCCTCTGTGCAGGAGCTGTTCAGCATTAGAAGTGCTGAAGATGCTGAGGCTGTGTAGCAGCCACAGTAAATACATCGGATCTGTCCACCTTCTCACTCTGCATGGCAGTGCTGAAACCAACAATGGGCCTCATATAGGAAGCGATACATGGAAACATGAACGCATTAATTGCACAAACTAATTGTGAAAAAAGCTGTCAAAAAGTTGTATTGTGTGAGTATACAAGTTAGATATTTGTGATCGCTCGGTCTCATAGGTATTAAATACTTCCTTTTGGATTAAAATGCACCCGTTTTGGCAGATACCATTTAACATTGTCTGCAGCCCATTCTACTTCAGCATTAAGAATGACAGCAGGCTTCTTCTGCATGCCGCTTGTAAAGTACTCTCCATTAGCTATACAACGTGAAGAATAAAAGACATAAGTAATCAAGAAAACAGTGACAGTATAAATGTCTGCATAGATGAGCGAAGTGCAAGTATGATAATAAGCCATATCTGTGCTATTTTGTCATTATAGAAGCTATTGGCAAAGACACTTTACAGATACTTGTGTGCTCTGAAGAGGGAGAAAGTGGGGAAACCAGACCTTATTCTCACTTTGAACACACAAGTGTATTAGATGATGTGCTCTTCTACTTCTAACACAAAGGAAGAGTGCCTTTTCCGATACTAATGGTATGGTCCCATACCTCTTCCAAACAGAAGTGTCCTCTCCAATATACTATGGGGGAGATAACACCTGAGCCTCTGAGTTTCTGATCACCTCCGCAGTCACCATCTGGAGACATGAAGTCTCATTTTCTTATCTCTGGCTTTCAGTCTGGCTTTCTCCAATGTTGTACAATATGTGCCAGTGTCTGTGCTATGAATGCACACACACTCCCATTGTTATATTACACAGGCACAAACACACATATGCAACATTGTAATCATACAAATTCAGACAAATGTCCTCAAGCACTTCCTATGTTTTGATCTTGTTTTCCTCTCCAATTAATGGCAAATTCCTCATATGATAAATTATGTGTAAAATCTGTAAAAAAAAAAAAAAAAAAAAGATTCTGCAACGCTTAAGGAAAAAAAACTATTCGTTTGTACCCTTTTCGCTAATTTGCCTTTAATCTTTTCCGCTTCTATTTCTTCATTATGTTTTTAATGCTTTTGAGTCTGTACGCCTAAACTATGGGAAAATGTGTCAGCTAAAAGATACAATATTAAGTCATACGACTTCCACCAATGTCCTCTGTCCACAGTCATGCACAGTCCTCCGACAACATCATCTTTCAATGCTACATGCACCAGTTTCTCCTTTCTCGCTTTTTTATCATCGACCGCCCTGCTCACCTCAGTCTCCAGGAAGCGACGGAGGGCTCTCTTCTTCTTGATGTTCTTCCGGCGCACGGACACTGCTACGCTCAGCACCATGATCACCACCAGAAAGAGGCCGCCGATCACCCCTGCTGCGATTAGAGGGGTTCTGAGGACAAGACATTGGAGAAGAAGGAAGGAGGAAAATGAGTAGATGATGAAGAGACAGACGAGAATGCAGGCAATAAGAAAGCATGAAGCATTATCTCCAAGGGGGGGTTAGAGAGGATGAGACATAAAACATGTCTCTAAGTATATGCTTATTTAGGCGGTCCTTTGAAAACCTTTTCACTTCCAGTTTTTGTATGTTTTTCTGACGAAGCTTCATCTGGTAACAAACATCCCTCTATGCCCTCTCTTTAAAATCAAGACTGAGATCAAAAACATGGGAAAAAATCATCAAAGTGAATTCTCAGAACCATACTGACGCTGTCATTTGAAATCAAGCCTCTGGATAGTTTTCCTGTTATGCTCCCCAAACTGTCTACAGAGTGTATGCAGAAATGAGCGGGAGGAGTTGGCTTTCCAGTAGCCAACCCCCACTTTGTTTTTGTTGTAATCAAAGAACTTAATTTGATGAAGGCACACTGAGACTCTGTTCTTAATCAAAGGAAAAGGCTGTTGGACTGTATACAAGACTGCAAGAATACACCCCATACAATGTTATCATCGGATCTTCTTTGGTAATTTAGATACCGTGTCACCATTACAGTACATAGATTATCCACCAGAGAGAATTGGATTAATTTTTCTAAATGTAAATTGTATCTAACTATATCATGGTCACGATTCTTTGAAGGAATAGTTTAAAATATGCTTCTTCACTTTCATGCTGAGAAAATCAATACCACTCTCATATCTGTTCACTAAACATGAAGCTAGAGCAAGAGGGATAACTTAGTTTAGTAGCCTATCAGCCCATCTAAAGGTTATAAATGAACACGTTATCTTCTTTGTTTCATCTGTATTAAATAGTTGGCTTTAGATTTGCTGCCACTGGAGGTACTTTGGACAACGCAAGGCTTACTATATCCACCTGTTTCCAGTTTTTAGGATAAGCTAAGCAAATTGTCTTCTGGTTGCGGCTTCATATTTAACCGACAGGTATAATCTAACAACCAATACAACAACGTTTGTGCACGTGTTAGTATGTATCTCGAACTCGTCAATAATAATCAGTCTATAATCAGTCAACAAGAAAGGTCACACACAATTTGACGCACGACCAAACACATTCATGCACAAGGAGCCAATCAGGGAGCACAGAGATATCAGACAACAGGCAGCTCTGATCGTCTTGAATCAAATTGGAAAGATACTGCCAAATGGGAACATGTTAAATGAGGAAGTAAATTTTATCAAACTGAATATTACATAAGTAAGTGACACAAAATGAGATATGCACACAATCTCTACACAAAATGCACGTTAATGCCAGGTGGAATGATGGCCTTTGAAGGCTAAGCATGGGGTTCGCTGGGCGTCTACGGCTGTATCCTAGCCACAGCTATCGGAGATACGATTAGGGTTGATCATTTCCCCATCTGCTGCAGTCCCCCTTCATCTTGCTGTTGTCCCAAAGACTATTTCAGAAGGAGAAGGTTTGATCTCTAGAAGGCGTGAATGTTTGCTCTGAAATTACCGGCATCTCCTTACGGATCTATTGGTCTCAGTAAAAGGTTCATGACTGAATATTGATCGGCGATCAGTTTCTTTCTCTCTATGTATGTGACTGTGCGGCTCTTTCTTCTGAAACCTCCTGCTACACTGCACGATAGTCTAAATGTATTTCATATCTGCAGTATGATGGTCTGTGTTATCACACGTTGTCTTTTACCATTGTCATTTTGTCAGTGTTGTGCTGCAGATCTCCAAACTCATCAGTAAGTTCTGTTGGCTGCTCACCCTGCCTATAAGCCTTGTTTTTTCCTTTAAAAAAATAAAATCATACCCCAACCACTACCCAACAATTCTCAGAGCCACTTGATGTCAAACTGTTTCTCTTATGAAATCTTGAATCCATTTGCTGTAAACTGCATTTGTTCCCTCACCCTCGCAGTAGCCTCAGAACAAAAGCTAAAGCACTATCAATTTATCAAGAACCAGGCAAATTGCTTGCACGCACGCACGCACGCACGCACGCACAGGCATTAAGGACACTCAGAGATTTTGGACCTTAGAGCTAACCATTAATCAGAGACGTTGCTTACTGTGATTCTTGTGTGTGTGTGTGTGTGTGTGTGTGTGTGTGTGTGTGTGTGTGTGTGTGTATGTGTGTGTATATACATGGTGTGTGCTACTGTGTAGATGTGTTTTCGTATAAAAGGCAATCCACGGAAAATAATGTTGTACCTGTCCATCCAGCCAATGCAGTCCTGCAGTCTTGGTCCAATGCATCTAAGTAAACAAACACACAAGAGAAAAGTTAAACAAACAACATTCATAGTTTGCCATATCTGAGAATGATGAGACAGGGAGTTGAGCAAAGCAATAAATAATGGTTAATGAAAAAAAAATCTTAACCAACAGTATATCAGTTTATTACATTTTGGCTTAGGCTATTTTACCTCAGTGACCTTTTTTCTATTTTGCTTGCTTGATAATGAACCAGTGTCATGGGACATATAGACTTAGGTCACTCATCCCGACTTAAATTCAATTTTGTTTATGCAGGCCAACTGTATTACAGCTCACAACTTCTGCAACATTTACACATCAGGGATATACACCGCGTTCCACATTATTATGCAAATTACACTTTGCTCAGATTTTCCTAAATAGTAATGCACAGTCAGTCAGTATAATTTTCAAGTCATCAACTGTTAGAGTATAAGTCAAATTCTATTGAACAAACCCCCTAATGATAACAGTATTTTTTTCAAAAATAAAAAACTCAAAATGCAGTGTTCCAAATTATTATGCAGAATTTCAGAATTTCAGAGTTTCAAGATATTTTATAGGTTGTAAAGAACAAAAAATGGTCATTTATTGAATTTGCAGCATTAGGAGGTCATATTTACTGAAATCAAGAAAAAAACATCTTAACAGGTCAAATTACATGTTAACATAGGACCCCTTCTTTGATATCAACTTCACAATTCTTGCATCCATTGAACTTGTGAGTTCTTTGATAGTTTCTGCTTTAATGTCTTTGCAGGATGCCATAATAGCCTCCCAGAGCACCTGCTTGGATGTGAACTGCCTTCCACCCACATAGATCTTTTGCTTGATGATGCTCCAAAGGTTCTCAATAGGGTTAAGGTCAGGGGAAGATGGGGGCCACACCATGAGTTTCTCTCCTTTTATGCCCATAGCAGCCAATGCCCCAGAGGTATTCTTTGCAGCATGACATGGTGCATTGTCATGCATGAATATGATTTTGCTACGGAAGGCACGGTTCTTCTTTTTGTACCACAGAAGAAAGTGGTCAGTCAGAAACTCTACATACTTTGCCGAGGTCATTTTCACACCGTCAGGGACCCTGAAGGGGCCTACCAGCTCTCTCCCCATGATTCCGGCCCAAAACATGACTCCGCCACCTCCTTGTTGACGGCTCAGCCTTGTTGGGACATGGTGGCCATTCACCAACCATCCACTACTCCATCCATCAGGACCATCAAGGGTTGCACGGCACTCATCCGTAAACAAAACAGTTTGAAAGTTAGTCTTCATGTAGTCCTGAGCCCACTGCAACCTTTTTTGCTTATGAGCTTGGTTTAGGGGTGGCTGAATAACAGGTTTAAGGACACTTGCAAACCTCTTGAGCATCCTACATCTTGAAGTTCGCGAGACTCCAGAGGCACCAGCGGCTTCAAACACCTGTTTGCTGCTATTCAATGGCATTTTAGTGGCTGCTCTCTTAACCCTACGCATTTGTTTGGCAGAAATCTTCCTTATTTTGCCTTTGTCTGAACGAACCCGCTTGTGCTGTGAATCGGTGACAAATTTCTTCACCGTCCGATGATCACGCGCAATTCTTTTGGAAATATCCAATGTTGTGATACCTTGACCAAGGTATTGCACTATTTGCCGCTTTTCAGCAGCAGAGAGATCCTTTTTCTTCCCCATTTTGCCTGAAACATGTAGCTTGCTTTAATAATGTGGAACATCCTTCTTAAGTAGTTTTCCTTTGATTGGGCTCACCTGGCAAACTAATTATTATTATTACTATTTGGATGATTTCAATCCCTGAGACACAATACCATCCATGAGTTTCATTGAAAAACCAAAAAATTAATGTTTATGACCCTTAAATACAATTTGCCTAATAATGTGGAACGCGGTGTAATGTAAAGAACCTAATAGACATTTTCCTGAATTTAGTTTTTGCGACAATCAAGTAAATTTTTTGCAAAGTGAATAAATGATTGCTATATTTTATCTTGTGATAGTGCTGATAGCACATATACACATTCAGTAATGGAAGTGTCACAGTAAGATAGATAGATAGATGGATACTTTATTCATCCCCAAGGGGAAATTAGTTTACCATCTTTATTCTGACAGTGAAGTTTAAAATCAAAATGGTTTATTAGCAATGATCTGTGTCACACAATCTCCCTTTGAATCTACAAATAGTAAAAATGTTGCATGTATTTTTTATTTTATTCAATGGTTTCATTCATCTTTTATAGATTGAAGAATCCGACTTCTGATTTATGAAGGAAAGGCAGAAATATATGGCTTTTGTAATAGTTATTACTGAGACCATTGAACCCAACACCTTCGACCAGTCCTGGTCCTGGCTTTTCTTACCCCTGGGTGCAGTTGGCGTGACAGGGATGGCATTCATTGTTGGCTTCTGCATACTTGAAGATGAAACTGTTGGCACCCTGCAGGCCATCGGGACACTTTTCAACACAATTAGGACCATCCTTGAAATGGACGCATTTCACACATTGCTCTGGGCCCTATGGAAAATGAAGAAAATGCATTATTTTTTCTTTTCAGATTTCATTTTAAAGACATAGTTCTGAATAAAATGTACACGTGTATGCATACAAAAATCATCTAGGGGCTGCGTTAACTGACAGCTGTAATCATTTTATTGTTATTATTATCATAATGATGATGAGTAATTTCTATTACGCCTGGTCTCTGGACAGCTTTCTCTCACAGATGTTGACAGTTTTTACTGGATAGATTTAATTAAAAAATTCCTGTGTAGAGAATACTGTAACTATACTTGACATCATGAAGCCAGGCATAAAGGACAAATCTGTGGCGTCACACATTTAGGGGACAAAATATCTGCTGTAGCCTCAATGTGTAATGTAGACTGATTGATGGGTATATTTCTACATCAATAACTTGCCAAGTGCAGGTTTCTTAGCAGCTTTATAGATTACATTGTTGTGTTTGTGTAGCAGTGAAAGCTTGTGAACAAAAGAGATAACAGGGAGCAAAAGACAGAAGGTGAAAAGTATTCAGGGGAAGTGAGGGAAAGAGAGAGTGGACTGGGAAGCAGAATACCACAGTGAAGGGGAGAGGCAGCAAGAGTGAGCAAGATATAATGTGAATAAGAGAGAGAGAAAGAGGGACGGGAGGGAGGGAGCCGACGAGACGCATAAAGCAGTGTGAGCGGAGCAGGCAGATAATAACCATCGCTCACAGCACACACAATGACCATAACAATCCGCCTAGAACAGGATTTATGGAGCTAATATAGGCGAGGAAGGAGGTAGGGGAGGAGAGGGAGAGAGGCAAAGAGCTCTCCCACACACGCCTCGTATCATCAAAAGGCCTAAAGAACATCTCATTGACAAACATCTAACGCACACACACACACACGCACACGCACACACACAAACCATTGGTGGAAGAAGTATAAAGATCCTTGAATTAAGTAAAAGTACCAGTATAATAATAGACAAATGATCCAGTTAATGTACATGTCCTGCATTTAAAATTGTAATTGTGTAAAAGTACAGAAAGTAAGTATTCGTGGCAAAATGTACTTAAATCAAAAGTATCAGAAGTAAAAGTACTTGTTCTGCAGTAAGGGTTCTTCTGTGACTGAGCCGGAGGAGTGTACAGTCAGGGCTATAAGTATTTGGACTGACAAAAATGTTCCTATTTTCCTCTTGACACAAGTTTACACAGATTTGAAATGACGCCGTCCATATGTGGTTGAAGTGTAGACTTTCAGCTTTATTTCAATGGATATAACACAACTATTTAGTATGTGCAGTCCTTGTTCAGAAGAGTCAAGTTGTAAATGAATGTCACATCACCAATGATGTTAACTTCATCAAAATCAGCCAACTGGGAATTGGGATACACCTATTAGTGACAACTCTGGCCTTATAATCATAGAATCTGGAGTAACAGTGTGTAACTAATGTTCAGCTGCACAGAGCCAGAGCAGACATCTGCACAGACTAAAATGAGTGTTGATCAGTTGCATGGCATGTGAGAGTAAAAAAAAAACTCCTCTGATACCCTTGCAGTCAAAACAGGGTCAATTTGTAATAATTCAAACATTAGAGCAGTGGTCATTGCAGACATACCTGGCAGGGATCTGCACTCTACTGAGAGCACCTTCGTAGTTGAATTTGCCATTTATATGGTTGTAATTACTGATGCTGATGCTTCAAGTTTCCAAAGTTGGGATATCATCTGAGGGGTCAACTTAATTAAATCATCTCAGAATCTTTCAAGTGGAACTGTTAACAACTCAGACATCTGAAATGTGACATGGGGCCCAACTGATTTTTTGTGTAAGATGTCAGAACACAAGGCTTATGTTTTTTATGGTAAAAATCTTTATCTGAAAAGTAACTAGAAACTATAGCTGTCAGATAAATGTAGTGGATTAAAAAGTGCAATATGGTGGAGTAGAAACACACAACGCAAACACTCAAGTAAATGATACACTGAAGTAAAGTAGTTGAGTAAAGAGTTCCATACCTAAAAGTGCCTAATTACACACACATTCATAAACAAAGTAAATGGAAATCCGATCAACAATTGTGCATTTAAGTAACATCACTTACATGGATGTCCAAATTGCACACAATAACTAACAAATGCATTCACACACACTGTATACGTGACAGGTAGGACAGAATCACAGACACCCTTGGCAATAAGCAAAGGCAGATAATTATCCTTTTGCAAGTGGAGGAGTGTGTATGAGGGCTTTTTCATACATAACCAGAAGTAGTGTCTGTGCAAGAGCTTGTAAGCATGCATGTGTGTGTGTGTGTGTTTCAGTGAATGTATTCTAACAACTCTGCGTGCTATCTTTGTAGCGTGTGTGTGTGTGTTTGTGTGTGTGTATGAACATGCATCCACCCCGGTAAAATTATGCAAATTGAAAGTCTTGCTGCTCCCACTGGCTTTAGCATTGAGCCTGGCACTTCGCTTTTCTGAGTGTCTTCCCACCCGTGGCTATTGGTGTGTGTGTGTGTGTGTGTGTGTGTGTGTGTGTGTGTGTGTGCGTGTGTGTGTGTGTGTGTGTCCCCATTAGTCCCATCACATCAGCAAGCTAAATTATGTGAAAGAGCAAACAAACAGTGTTTGATCCAGCAGGGTATCGGGACATCCAAAAAGTGACAGGGACGCACAGCGTCGCGGCCAAAGTGCCCTGCTGTAAATTTAAATTGGTCTGCTTGTGCGCTTAACACCAACGTTTGTGTGAGCTGCTGTGTGAGGAAATGAATATTTTGATCTCTTCCCTTTCATGCACAAACACCAGCATCTCAGGCAGACTGACAATTCATCTTTAGGGTGTCAGAGTTTATCGTCAAGATATAAAAGGCTTTTCAAGGCATGATCAGGTGCATCAGGAAGGATTTACAAGACATTTTACTATGTGACACAAAGACCAAGCTGTATATCTATTGTAGTCTGTAAATATTCTCCCACATGACAGCACAAAATATTTTAAGAATGAATGATGAGGTGAAGATTTAAAAATCGTAGAGGGGAGAGGAGGTAGAAAAGAAACAATGATACTAATAGGAAATAAATGAATGTGTTAGCTCCTATAAATATGACAGTGGGACAATCACTTCAGTAATAAAACAAGGCATATATCTACTCTTATTTAGACATGTGTTTCATTATCTAAGTGTTGCAACATTTGTAAATCATAGAAGGACCTTAGAGAAATAATTGTAAATATCATACATGAAACTAGTTAATTGTTTTAAGACATTACAAAATGGAACAGCTTTGCAGCTTGTTTTAAAGTTAAAAGAAACATATGAGATAAGAGAGAAAAGGAGAACAAAGAATAGATGTAAAACGAGGGACGATAGGAGATTCCTCGCTGGAGGAAAGGGGCATTGAGTTATCTTTCTCAAACACACCTGATCAGGAAGAAAATACTGTAGGGTTATTTTAAAAGCCAAAGTGTATAAAGTAAAGCGTGTAGATACAGGATAAGAAAACGGAAACATCTGAAAACTGACACAAACATTTAACAGATGGGATCTTTAAAAATAATTTGTGGATGGCCAGCAAAACAAAGTTTTAGTTTGTACTGGGAATTTTACAGAAGTTTAAAGACACCAGAATCACTACTGGTTACATTTTAACTGGTGTCACCAGTTAAAATGACTAACGTCACAATCTGTCATACTTGTAACTTCAACTTTTTGCAGTGATGCATTACAAATCTTGATTGATTCCTAAAATAAAAGGTATTTAATAGGATACTTAAGTTGAGCTTAAGTCTGCAGTGCCTGTTGTGAAAGGTTAGCAACCTAAACTACTCTAGATCTACCACTCTCACCTATTTTTTCCATAGCGTAGCCTTTATTCCTTTGTTCATGGATATAGTCATATCTCCAATCTCTCTCTGTAGAGGGAATTAGGCCTATCAAATAACTGTGTGTAAGCCGTAATGTAATTGCTATGGGCTCTGTGGCCATAACATGATTGCTGTAATCTCTTATTCTCTTTACAGCACTCATCTCCCCATCACTTGTCTAACAGGCCAAGTGCAGGGTTGTGTGGTAGCAAACTGACGGCCAAGAAAATCAAACCAACAAATCTCATCCAACAACAACTCAAGCCAGCAACCAAATTTGGCCTTTGCTTCCCATGTTTGCACACTTTACACAAACACCCTACAGAAGTTCTGGAAACAACTACTTCCAAACTGTATTGGGCAAAACTATCTGACAGAGTGTGAGGCGACACAAAAGACAGCACATGGCCCCTCTGGCTTGCATCTGTCGCAAATCATCCCTCTCTATCAAACAGCGAGATACGATTTTAAGAGAAAGCGCAGGGTCAGTGGGCCTCATGTGGCTGTGGGTGTAGTGTGCAGGAGAGGCGTACAGAAACGAAGGTCAGGGATTTTCTTTCCACTCTGGCATTTCTCTAATTTACAGCTGCGACCAAACAACCTTTCAAAGAGCGTCCATGTTTCTCTAAGAGCTTGTGCAGTACAAAAGCCTTTTGGATGAAAAACAATCAATTACCTTTAATTGAAAAAATAAAAATGAAATAATGGCTGTCTCTCAATACCTTTTTGATAGTTAATTCAAAATAAGACAAGGTTAATATACATTCACAAGCGTACATGTGCTGAATAAAAACTCACCGCAAATTAGCATACAATATAATGCCGATCTTAGCTGAAACAATCAGTTTTCCCTTTGACTCAGAACATGAGATATAATCAATAACACAGCTGAAAGGCACACTTTGACTGCTAATACAATAATTAATCATAGTCTAAGATGACCACAGGGGATGTCTGCAGCTCCAAGTCATTTGGTTCGTGGTGAGTGAAGTAATGCACTGGCCTTGAACGCGTCTCTTTGGGGGGCTCGACACTGAAAACAACAATTTAACCCTTTGAGCCCATTCTGCTTTAGCTGGTTCAATCCATTTGGGGTTTTAGTCTTTTTTATGGGATTTGTTGACAATAGAAGAAAAAAAAAATACAGGATATCATCAGCCACCTTAATGAAAAAAGTCAGTCTTGCCTTCAGTTTGATTTTCCCTCTCACATTATAACTCAGATGAGACTTGCTCTGTGGCTTCAAGCTTTAAGAGAAATGTGGCTGCAGTTCTTCTATCAATGATGGAATAATTATACCATTACTCAAAAAAACATGAACAAAGTGCTGTAACAACATCAACATCAATGTCTGCCTTACTATATTGTCTATAGAAGCAAGCTTACCGGACCGTTGCAGGTCAGAGAGTCATCGTCAGCTTGCTCACACTGGCCATCACAGTCCACACACACTGACCCGTTGGCATACTCTCGAATATCCCTGAGAGACAAGGAGGGAAGGGATGGAGGGAGGGATCAAGATGGGTGAGGAAAAGAGCGTGATACAGGGGTGAGAGACAAGAGGGAAAGCAAAACATTATTTGTGAACAAGAGCAATAACGTGGCTTTGTGTCGTCAGACATTATGGAATGTTACATCATAGTAGAATAGACAAAGTAAATGCGTCATATGAATAATACAAATGGAAGTGTGATGCAGCATAAACATTTAAAAACACTCAATTCAGTAGATTTCCATGATATAGACATCTTTTAATTCAGTGAAATTGCCTTCTGGCCAACTTATGCATAAGAAAGAAAACAATCCAACGGCATTGATCTGTTCAATCCACGACGAATGTCAAGATCACATTTTATTTTCCAGAATGTTCTCATTAAGAGCTTTCTTATTGCTGAACACATGTTCGGAGATGATCCTTTTCTATCCATAATGTTTGAACCAAGTTCAGGATGTCCAGAGCAAAAGAGCGAGCTGATTGAAAGCGACAGAAATGTTCATAGTGGAAAGATGTGTTTGTTTTAATCTGCTAAAATGAGGGTTGTCTATTACAATAGTTACTTTCAAAATAAAGGTCAGTATATTATAATAATAATGTGCAGTCTCAAACACACACACACACACACACACACACACACACACACACACACACACACACACACACACACACACACACACACACATTCTTGTTAGACCCACAAGCATTGTAGCTAATTAGGTAACTGTAATACTGATACCATCACACAGGGGGTCGACGCAGTTGAAAAGGTGCAGTACCTGTGAGGGGTGCAATGCTTTCAAAAATCTATTAAATTAAGTGCCTTGTTATTCAATTTCTGAAATCCCCTTATAACACCAGAGTGGCCTCGAAAAGTCATTAAATGTGACCACAGTGCGGCTGAGTTAGCACTTTACCTTTGTCACCACAGGACAAGGAGAACGACTTTTGGGTACTTCTCTTTTGGTCAGTGAAGGAAAACAGAATGTTCCAGCAATAGAAAGACAAAATGTCGTTGGCCCAGTGGGATCTAAATCAAATTAGTATTAATTATGCCTAATCTGGCCTTCCTAAGACCTTCCAAGAGTCAGGGGAGGTGAGCCTTTGTCTGGGTGTGTGCTGGTTGAAATAATAAAGGCTGCAGTGTAGCTAGAAATGATCACTGATGCTTAAAACATATATAGCATGGTGTTCTGCTGTATTCGGCTTCTCTGCCTTTCCGTTAAAAGGACAAAGACCAAGACACAGCAACACATTTGCTGTGAATAATAAACCTTTACATCAATTTGACTCAAAAACGTTCATTTGAAAAGGCTTTTAAAAAGAATCCGTACTGCTAGACCTGTGTGCTCACACGGACAACTAAAACTGCACTTTTGGCATTTTTAACAATCACGTCCAAATTGCTTGACAAACATTTTCAACAACAAATAACAGTCAACTTGAGGTGTAAGGCGATTCAAGCTCCTGGTTGTTTTTCTGCTGTCGGACCGCAATGTGTAAATGAGCTACTGAGGCTAAACCCACTCAAACCAAATTAAAAAAAAAAGCGTCTTCCTCGTTAAGCAGATCGTGTGTATTAAACACAATCCCGAGTTTTTGTCATTCACACCCGATATGAAGTAATTTCTGCACAGTGTCCTACAACCCCTGTTATTGTAGACGAGCTGTATCTCCACAGAGGAATAAAGGTGCTGCAACAAAAACAGTGCAACTTGGTGATTTGATTACACGGACCAATGCTGAGCAGATACCAAATAAAAAAGGCACAAATAATTATGAAATATGAAACATTTCAAGTAAGACTCGTGAGACACACAATGCCACGATGCTCAGAGGGAAGGGTTGGGTTTGCGTTCAGTGAAGCTCTATATCTGGTGGATGATTGACTGGTAAGGCTGATGGTGTGGGTGGTGCTGACGCGCAGGTGGACAGGTTGGCAGGGCGTGGCCCCGTGCGCAAGCAGTGACTGTGACACGCAGTGACACGCCTAGCCCCCCTGCCCCAACAGCACCCTCTGGTCCTCCGCATTCCTCTCCAATGTGGCCATCAAAGATTGTTTAGACCACCAAAGATTTTTTTTTTTTATCATACAAGGGCTCTAAACTCAAAAGCAACTTTCCGGAACATCTGCTAAAAATAAATCTAAAATGTCATTAATAAAACTCCTCGGGGGTTTGATCATGTCACCGTCTTTTGTGAGAATAAGATAGCATGAAGCTATACCTCCTTTTTAAGTCTAGGCCACCCCCATTGTCTTGTCACTCAGCACCGGTGCCTTATAAACAGAGAGTTACCACCACGTCTTTAATTTTTCCATTTACCCTGGGGCTTTTAAATATTATCCATAGTAAACAGAATAATTACTGCTGAAGTTGAAAGCTGTAACAAAGAGCCTTGGGGTGTTTTGAAGCTGGAATTTAAGTTTTTATGAGCTGATTCTGAAGCACGTCTTCCAACAATTGAGGATTATTAAAAAAATTCCATCAATCATGTTCTTAGCTGAATAGGATTTAATTAAATAGAGTTAATTTATGTTTTTATATGTGTCCTTGATTTGATCAGTGGTACACATTTTACTGCTGCTTTACTCCGGAAGGAATTCTGTCATGTACTCGATTACTTCAAAAGCACAATTACATTAGTAAATAATTTACACACCACACTTTGTGGACTTGAGGCAGAAGTTGTCTGCTTGTTATCAGAGATCTAATACTAATACGGAGCAAGCATGTTTCAGCTTAGTGTTCATATTGTTTGGAAAGATTATATTTGATCAGCGTTCAATGGGTGCACATTTAAATTTGCTTTAGAAAACAATATTAAAAAACTATGAAAAGTTAATTCAGAATTACAATTTGCAATTTACATTGAAGATATGCATTGCAAAGAACTTTACTAGGACTCGAAAAGCCACTTCAGTATATAGTTACTGTATTTTAATTCATAAATAAGTGATCAGGATTTACCAGTGATTTTTAAAGAAAAGAAAAGAGGGAAAATATTTGTAAAACTGATGTACTTTGAGCTAAATAAAACATGACAAGACAATTAACCAGGAAAAGTTCATCCACAGGTCCACTTGGCTTCACGTGCACAATATCAGAAGCAACTTAAACTAGAGCTTTTCTCGACTGACAATGTGTTTCCCAGCTAGAGAGCATGTGCAGCTAGAGTCTATTTGATCCTTTCTTGGCATCGATACAGTGCTACACATTCAGTATGGTTGAGACGACGCACGCAGTTTGCTCAAAGTATTAAGACTGATTTTCAATAAACCAGACTTAGTGATTGCATCACACAAAAGGAGATGAAGCCATGCGTTGACATAGTGGTGAGTTGAAGAGATGTACGAGTTTTTACAATGTGGCCAAACCTAAAACGCAATCAGGACCTGAGGACAGTTAGAGGACATATTATGTAATCTACCAGTCAGGAGTCATTTGTATGCATGAATGAAGCGTAACTCACCCTTCATAAAGATTGCAGGTATCCACACAGGTCCGTAAACGACTGAAGTATCTGCAGGAGAGGCACTGGTCTGGGCCGGGACCCCAGCACCCGGTGTCTGAACACAGCGGGTCACACACCATGCGCTCCTTGGCTGCTCATTACATACAGACACAAAATAGAAAGACAACCAAAAATAATTACATCCATGTTGTAGTTAATGTTCAACGCAATTGTGCGTGTGTGTTTTTGTGTCTGCTCGTAAGGTCTTTTCCTTTTCAAAAACTCACAAAGTATGCCTCAAAGGTCTGTACATATAACAAATATCAAGGAGCAATATCAGCAGAACACACTGTAATGTAACATTTTGATTGCATTGAAGTAAAAGCGAGATAAACTACATACAAAGCAACCAGACATTTTCCGTCCAAAATGCATATGTGTGTAAAACACTCTGTGATATAGCTCACTGTGGAGTGAGCAAGGGAGAGTGCTGTCCTGCTTCATTAAAAAGATGCTGAGACAACAGTGACGAAGCACTTGTGGGACCTAGAAAGCACCTGCAGGTGCCACGCAGACTTGTTGATTTAACTCAGAAGTGAGGCTGAATCGTCAAACCTGAAACTTTATTGTCTGGATTTATTTCAAAAAAGTTGAAACACAGCCTTTCAGCACTTCTCATAATGTTTGACGTCTAAAAAGCTAGATATTGAATATTAGAACTACGGATTTTCTAGAAGCTTAAATCCATTAACATTAGCATCTGCTTTCGAAACACAAATGCATAGCTGCACATAGTTAAATAGTACAGTCACGCATGTTTTGGTGTTTGGGATAATCATGCGATGCCATTATAAAAGCAACCATTTAATTCCAAAGAGACATTAAAGCTTTAAAAGAGTCAAATTGTATGCTGTGCTCAGTGTGTCTGCCTCACCATTTCTCACAGAGTACCAAAATGCTCAGGCTATTACATCTACTCTTTTCTGTTCTCCTCTTGTCTCCCTCTCTCTCTCTCTCTCTCTTGTTCCACAGCACTCGTTTCTACAAAGGTTGTTACATCTGAGAGCATAACTGTGACAAAACGAGAGGGTTGAAGTAACATGATGACAGCACTGCAAATACATTCAGAACTTTTATCATACTATCTGCATCTAACATGATTTCCCCCTTGTCAGTGGATTTCATAATAGATTTTTCTCTTCTTTTCTCTTCTCTCCTCCATAGCTAAGAATATGGTTGTAACAAGACCGCTCCTGGCCACATGTAAGCTAGGGGCTATGCCTAAGTGTCAGCCATAGGATGTTCAGAATGCAAAAAAACTAAATCAGACAGGATCTAGATACATGGAGAAAACAGAAGTCAAGTGTTTCTTTTGAGGGCAGAGGATGAAAGCGTTGCCTTCCACAAGAGACAACACCACCTCTGTTGGGCTTCCAGCGACGTAGGTAAACTGACCATGCACAGGGAAACATGAGGAAAGGGAGGAATGATGGGTGCTGAAGAAAAGGAAATAAACAAGGGAAGAGGAGTGGTTGGATGGGTTTTAAACTATACAGCACTCGCAAGATCAAAAAGATAAGATCTTCAGATGTTTCTGACATGGTTGGGAAAAAAAGCCCATGGGGTTCGGGCTGTCAGGTGCCTTGGGAGACAGGAGTACATTCTATGATGATGATTATGAGCGGGGCAAAAACAGTTGAATCAAAGAAATAGGACAAAAAATGTAATGAAAATAACAAGTTAGCGATTAACTTTATCGAGAATAACCGCAGCTGCAGGCCTTCGCCAACCAGTAAAGTTGCAGTTTACATCCATGTCTGTCCAAAATGTCTTCACATCCTTATTTTATCCTATTATACATCTGTGTGAAAGTGGTATAATTAGCATATGAATATTTGAGTTCGGGCCAAAAACGCGTTTCTTGAGGTCAGAGTGACCCTGACCTTTGACCTCCAACATATAAGTGGAGGCGTTTGTGAGATATTGCATTCACACAAATTGTACAAACGGACAGACCGGCCACGGTATCGTTCAGTTTCCTTTACCTTTTCTTCTCGTTAAAAGCAACCCTGAAAGCAAAGCAAGGCAACCCCTGGCAGACTAAAGATAAACAACATGTGCAATATCATTTTTTTCACCTTTTCTGTAATTTAGAAAACAAACACTTTGGGATTTTTGAGGAGACTAAATAAATCATACACAGAGAAATATTCTACAAATAAGGCATACACATTTATTTCTAGTATGGAGTCATCATCAGAACTATTGACTACCAGTGGCCCAAATGATATGATCTGTGCATTACAGTAGCACCTTTTACATTACATTACATGTCATTTAGCTGACGCTTTTATCCAAAGCGACTTACAATAGTGCATTCAATCATGAGTACAAACTCAGAAAAACAACAATCAATAATCAATAATCACTAAAGTACAGTTTCTTCACTAGAGTTAAATTTCGAAAATTACAGAAAATTACAAAGTGCTATAAATAAGAGACATCAAGTGCTACTAGAGTGCTAGTACAGTGCTACCTTCCTTATTCAAGGTGTAGTCGAAAGAGATGCGTTTTTAGTTTTCGGCGGAAGATGTAGAGACTTTCTGCTGTCCTGATGTCAATGGGGAGCTCATTCCACCATTGAGGAGCCAGGACAGCAAACAGTCGTGACTTTGTTGAGTGTTTAGCTCGTAGTGACGGAGCTACAAGTCGTTTAGCAGAAGCCGAGCGGAGTGCCCGAGCTGGGGTGTACGGTGTTACCATGTCCTGTATATAGATAGGACCCGATCTGTTCGTGGCACGATACGTAAGTACCAATGTTTTGAAGCGGATGCGGGCGACCACCGGTAGCCAGTGGAGTGTGCGGAGGAGCGGGGTAGTGTGGGTGAATTTCGGGAGGTTGAAGACCAGTCGAGCTGCTGCATTCTGGATGAGCTGTAAAGGTCGAATGGCGTTAGCGGGTAGACCTGCCAGGAGGGAGTTACAGTAGTCAAGTCGCGAGATGATCAGAGCCTGGACCAGAACCTGTGTCGCCTTCTGGGTGAGAAGGGGACGTATCCTCCTGATGTTGTACAACATGTACCTACAGGAACGCGTTGTTGCGGTAATGTTGGCAGTCAGGGAGAGTTGACTGTCAAGTGTCACACCGAGGTTCCTGGCAGTCGGGGTCGGGGTCAACACTGAGTTGTTGAAGGTGATAGTCAGGTCGTGGGTGGGAGAGCCCTTTCCTGGAAGGAAAAGTAGTTCCGTCTTGTCAGGGTTGATTTTCAGGTGGTGCGCGGACATCCACTGAGAGATGTCAGTCAGACAGGCAGAGATTCGTGCCGCTACCTGTGTTTCTGACTGGGGAAACGAGAGGATCAGTTGGGTGTCATCAGCGTAGCTATGGTAGGAAAAGCCATGGGCGCGAATGACAGAGCCGAGAGAGTTGGTGTACAGAGAAAAGAGAAGAGGACCCAGGACGGAGCCTTGAGGGACCCCAGTAGTGAGAGACCTTGGCCAACATGTGCTCACATCTTTTATTTTGTAAGAGGACCACATTTGCTTCCATCTGTTGGAATATTTCTTACTATTATCTATTTCTTAGATCATTGATTACCATTTTGCTCCACATGGTGAACACTTTTATGGGCGGTCATATATTGTTTTACATTTTTACTGCAAATAAGGTTGACTCGTCATTGTAAAAAAAAAAAAAAAAGCACTGGTGTTACTAATGACACTTTAAAATGTAAAGCTCTCTGACTGTGGCCTGTGTGAAATGGTCGACCCATGAATACGTTCGAGGAACCCACACACCCACCCAGTCCTGAGGGGAGCTCTAATCAGTCGAAATAATTAAAATCACCTGTGTGGGTTTACCATGCGTCTGCAGTGTGCAGCCTTTAAGACATTACTCAGAGAAGTGCAGTTATGAAACAGCGCTCTCTGTCTTGGGTTTATTCGACTGAGTCACTCGTGGTGCTAATAACTGTTTCTAGCCCAAGATTTGACCTTTTGAAGACAAGAATAATAATACATTTCATTTTTAAACGCACTTTTCTTTCAAAAGACACTCAAATACATTTCTCCCTCATGTTTTAACCTAAGGCCTTGCACTCTAAAAACGGCTTCATAAACCACTGATATTTTATTGCTAATAAGGCATCACTCAGCAGTACATTTAACGACTCTATCATAAGCTCTGGGATTCCCCTTTGTCAAATGTTTTCCCGGATTAAGTTCTAGTAGGTGAAAGCTTGTCAATTGCCTCAGACCAAATTCCTTCTTTTCTACAGGCAACACAGTTTAAAGATGTCTGACTTTCTTGTTTGCACAACAAGGTTAACCAAACATTCATCTGAAGCATTGTTTCATTTAAAACTCAAAAGAGCAGCCAGACAAGTTCTGACTGTCAAATGGTAGCTCAGTAGAAACAAATTGAGCAGCCTAATGGACATGGAATATGATTTAGATTTAGTTAGATGAAGTAGCTATCATCCAAAACACAAAGCAGGCAGACTGGATGAGAGCCCACTGTTGTAAGGCCACCGTGTCAAGAAAGGACATCATCTGCAATCAGATCCACAACAAACTGCAAAAACGTTCAACTCTCGTGAATAAATATACAGCCAAACATGTTTTGACCTTAATCGGTGTTTTGTTTGAGAACAAATATGAATAACGTTTCACTTCAACTGATGAAACTCTTTAGGAGAGTGTTGAAATGTCTTCAACCCTACAACATCAATCCAGTGGAGCATTTGACTTGAACTTGTGCTACCTGGATGAATGAGGCCATGAAAAGACAGTTTTGTCATCTTGTTTAAGTAAGATTTGACTAAAACCTGTGATTGCACAAAACATGATTATATTCTTAATTCGGACTACTAGTGCTAGCTAACTCTAGCACTAGTAGTCCGGCTTAAAGAAAGTGCTACCTCGGAAACTGCTTGCCTCGTCGTCTTAGGTTTCTCTCATAACCTAATGATGATACTACGACCACAACGACTCACACTGAATAAATATATTCGTTCTCCTCTCTTGGCTGCCCTATAAGGGTCCACAGTCTGATGCACACATGCAGAGCCATGTCGAGGAGAGCCCTGTGTGTCCTAAAAGTCACTGAAGTGTGTTTGTGTTTGTACTTCTATCTTTGTGAGGACCAATTTGAGTTGTAGACGTTCACAGCAAAGGACATTTCCTAAAATCCCCTTCAAAGGCCTGTTTGAGGATTCACGCTTGCATTTAAGATTCTGGTTAGAATTAGGTTTATAATACATATTTAGTTGTGATGGTTTAGGTGAGGGAAAAGGGCTAGATAATGCCAATGAATGTCCTTACAAAGATAGAAGTAAGGGATGCGTGCGTGCATGTGTGTGTGTGTGCGTGCGTCCAACACAACTGCCCAGGGGAAAGGAGCACATGAACAGTGAAAAGGGGCCAACTCAATAATGCAAACACTGGCTCATTAATGAACATTATGCATACATGAATAATGTCTTCACACTTGTGGCAGTGATATAATAAAAAGCTATTCCATTTTTAGAGACAATTTTTTTGTCTCATCACTTCAGATATTTGCGTAATTTAATTTCTTCTCATCTGAATGGTTCTGTTAGTTAATTAGTCCAATTATTAGATTATTGGTTTTAGTTGCCTTTACAAATTAGTGAGATAATAACTATACTCATACGGCAGACAGAGAATAATAGAAATGACAAGATTATTTCTGCTATTACATGTGTAGTGTCAGTGCTGCCTTCTGTAGGAGCACAGTTAAATTATGAATAAAGCTGATTACCTCACCCTGAAAACTGTATTTAAAACTGCCTGAGCAGAAATAGAAGATTTTACTTTCACCCAAAATAATTGAGCTGTAGCGTTGATCTCATAGTAAGAGTGTTGTAAAGTTGAATTTGTGTCAGGTCAGCAATCACAAATCAGTCAACCCATTAGTGTCTGATGCCTCTGTTCCGGAGTAAATCTCAAACATATTCCTCCATAATCTATCAATCTGTTTATAAATGTTGACACATTAAGAAACAAAACAACCCTGTTGAGCTGCACAACGGATGTTGAAGGCAAGAGAAGAACACACAAATCCATCACAGTTTATAAAAGTGAGCAATGGCTGTTAAGTGTTTAGACTTTATCACCTTTTTTTACGTGTTTGGACACTGGGTTGAAGATTCCAAGAGACAAAAATGGGATCGAGGCAAAAGATATTTGCGAACAGCCAGAAAACAAACTGGGCTGGTAAACAAGGTTGGCTCCATTCTGGGGAAATCTGTTTGTTTTTCATGTGGAGCGTTTGTTTTTGCATGTGTTTTTTCATGAATGTATTGCGATTGTCAATGATACTGTATTTGTTGAAATTAACTATAAGAACTGTCATATGATGTTTTTTTGGAACCACAGTTGCTTTGCATGCTGCAATCGTATCCTTCTATAGATTTGGGGAAAACAGTGATTTACAATTATTTTTCTTTTTAACAGTGCAGCATCAAACTTGACAACAATGCAGTTAAACAGTTCTGTCTTTGGCCCTCGTTCCACGCCGTAGCAAGGCAAGCCGTTTTGATAGATTTTTCACGTCTGTTGTGTTTTTCTGAAGTTTGTGATGGTTTGGGTGTGAACTTACAGCACTTCTGTGGGCTCTGATTGTTGCGGACGAGAACCTTCTGGTTTGGAGCCCGGAACAGTCTGGTCCAGTTCACAGTGCTGTAGTAGCAAAGCTGGCTGTTCTCTGCGATGTGGACATTCCCAGCACTGATCTCTTTCAGGGACTGGAGCTGCAGTGACGAGATGCCCTGCTGCTTCAACACCAGCAGCGAGATCCCACTGAGAGGAGAGAATGGGTGGTGAGAGGAGGAGAGGACAGCGGGAGAAGGGAGAAGTTCAGAAAGGGAACGCAAAGGGTAGAGGCAGATTCATGCCTGAGTCACAAATAATTATTTGTATACAAGCTACCTTTTTAAGAAAATATAATCCTGCCTTCTGATTTTTAACATATCTAAAACTAAAAGCAGGTGGTGAAGGTAAAGCAGAGATTATGTTCACACTTAAATAAAAATGTCAAATTGACAACACTGGAAATGGTCCACTGAATAAAAAACACATGGAGCGTGTTTATTTATGTTGTTAAAACTTCGCACTGAACAAGTACAGGTTTGCATTTGATAGCAGCTTGGTGAGATGGTGCTATTACATTCTGCAATACACTTCTTTGAATTGTGGATGACTTGTAATTAGAAAATATATGGACAACAATACAAAATAAAAAGAAACAGAATGCCAATGTTCTCTCTCTTCTTATAACCTTTACATCAATTCACGAAAGCAATATATCCTCAAAATAAATTAATATACTTTTTAATTCACATACATTTCACAAAATGTTTACCTAATTTTGCTCTACTGACATTATACATAAGATAATAATAGCCTCTATGTAGCCACTGAGTAAGATTTGGATAGAAATGTGCTGGATTGCACTACAACATCCAAACAGAAGATACAGGAGGGTGGGGCTGCTGAGTGGAAAAGACACGTTCAGATGTTAAAGTAAGAATAAAGAAAAAACTAATAATGTAGTACTGCAGTGGGGAAACGAGTAACAACATTCCAGCGTGGACTTAATTTGAAGAAACACGACCATTAAATAACCCAGATGGTGTAAAATAAAAGGTAACCAATTATCTCCTCCGTGGTCTTGCTTGTGCACAAATATATTCACTTTCACAGTAATAAGGTGTGTAGATTATTACACATTTTCCAGTTAAAACCTTTAATATACTGGTGTTGTCAAACTTCAATTCATACACTGAATTTGCTTAATTCTTATTTTATATATTGTCTTTGTTGCCACATTTAGCTATATACTGCAGCAATCACATAACTTAAACAGATTGAACACTCTTTGTCTTCCTTCTCCTTCTCCTCCCCGCCCCCCCCCCCCCCCCCCCACCACCACACACACACACACACACACACACACACACACACACACACACACACACACACACACACACACACACACACACAACCCATCCCCCCTTCCCCACACACCCGACATGCACAGTTTTAAAATGACAGGAGGCCAGTGGGGTGTCAGAGCCAGAAAGACAGAGAGTATGCAGGATCAAGCATGGGATAAAGGTGGCTGGCAGGCTGTAATTTGTACTGCAGCCTGCTGTTTCCATCTGCAGGTGGATGACACACAAGAGCATCCACACGCACACGCGCGCGCGCACACACACACACACACACACAATCCCAAAGTCCACACTATGCCATCCGCCGCACTGACACTCACTTTTTTCCATCCAAATGTCATAGCAAATTTTAGAGAACCTTTGGAAAAAAATCACTCACATTCAGTTGGTTTAAAAAAAAACTAAATTAGCTTCTTAAATGTCAAAACAACACCATCACAAAACTATGTTTTATTCTCTCCTACCAAGAAATATTTCTTATGACTTACTCACTGATCATAGAAGCAAAACCCACCAAACCACATATGCATTTAATTTACATTCAAATTCTTTTAATACATGAACCAAGCCACTTATATCCTTGTACTTATCCTAGTTGTGCTAACAATTAACAATTAACATCAACAATGTCTGTACATTAAAGGTGTCCTGTGAGTGTTTGACTTCTAGTAGTGATGCAGAGAAGTTTTTCTATGAAGACGCATAAGATCATACAGAACAGTACATATGTGATGCGATGCAATAAATGCTTTTAGCTAATGCGACAATGTGTCATAAAGGCACATTATGTTTTTGGTGCGTACTAGTATGCAAGGAAACCTTCAATTATGTACTATTTTGATTACAGTCACATTTGATGAAGCCAATTATTATTAAATGCAGTCTTTTTTCAATTACTAAAAGAGCTTGACTTTCAGAGAAAACTGACTTTTTTTTCTGCACAAAATAAAACTACAACAATTTGTTTATTAACAGCTTGTCTTTCCATTCACTGAGCGCTATTTAAGCAGCGTTGACACAGCTATGATATGAATTACACTCATTCATAAAATTACAACATGCATATTGTTCTTAGTTGTGTACCTGTACAGCGCTCTTCCCCCAATAGTTGCCAAGTTGGAGAAAACACTCAGGTCTGTCATGTTGTCAGGCCAAGACTGGATGTTCAGAAAGCCTAAATGGGAACACACACACACACACACACACACACACACACACACACACACACACACACACACACACACACACACACACACACACACACACACACACACAATACTGTAATGAGTCACCAGTACTGACAGACTAATTTCAGCTGTCTATCATTTCCTCCATTTCACACAGTGACAGGAATAAAATGAAGAGGGAGAGTTGCCATCTCTCTGGATTTAGCAACATTCCAGGACCACAGTAAGTACAACACCTGAGTCTCATCTTAAAGCATCCAAGCACCTCTAAGCCAGAAAATAAATGTTATGGCCAGAAAGCCCACAGAGGAGTTTGGTGCCAGCTATGACCAGTGTACAGTTTGATATACATCAATATTTTTTTTGCATTTTCTTTACCTGCCTCTCTACTGTTGAATCATTTAAAAGATTAAATGAATAGCTGAGAAGATGGTTGTGGCTAGGATTTCCAATAATGGATTTATATGAAATATTTAGTTGGGAAAAGGTGGGGAGGTAAAATCCCAAAGCCAACAAACAAATCAGTTTGATGAGACGATGAGACCAGAGCAAAAATGCGGGGAGGGAAATGAAGAGAGGTGGTAGGATGTGGAAGTAAAGGAAGTTCTGGTAACACATCAAAAGAAAACACAAAGGCAACACACTGCTGTTGTATTGCTTCCTGACAAAGGAGGAAGAGAGTGATCTTACAGTGGAGGGTGAGAAAAACCTTGTGGGCAGAGCAGTGCATTCTCTAATCAATGAACAGTTTTGGACTCCATTATAATAAACTGTGTTTTCCTCACTCGGGATACCAAGCTTATCCAGAAACGGAGGGATGGTGGAGGGAGGTAAGCAGAGAAGAAGGCCCCTCATGGCTTGTTGACAAGAGAGCAATAACCTTCAACAACACCGTTATCAGTTGGTCGACATCGTTTTGTTTGTCATGTCAAACCCAGCTGAGCAGCGGCAGTGTCTCTGAGCAAATGCTTCTCAAAAGTGTTTCATGAAGAAATGGGAAGAAAGTTGTGTATTTGTGAGGAAAAACACACACCAGGGCTCATTCTCCATGTTTGGTTTACATCCTCACATGTTAGCTACTCTTCTTATGCAAGAGCACAATATTAATGTCAAAATAAATACATAAGTATATGATTTCAATAATTACAAATGTAAAACAATGTTTTCCTCTTTTACTCCTTTTTCCAGAGAAGATACAATATGAGTATAATAATGGCTGCCATTATGATAGAATAGTAACACAGTAATTAATTCCATAAAAAAGTTTTTAAAAACCTATGTGATATTTATACAAAATCCTGAAACTGTTGTTTGTAAAAGCAAACATTGTCCATGTTGTTTATTACAGCCCTGTTCTCGTGGTGTGTGTTTGAGGATGCTGAGGGCCTCTTAGCCCAGAGGCAGCAACGCTATACAATCGTTAGTGTACTTGTCAGCACTAATTGTCTTAATGACAAAACCAGCAGTGCTTAAGCTCCTCACAGCTCCATCATACGGCTCTTTCGGGGGAATGCGGGTGCTTCCTTACAAAAGGTGTGTTTTTACTCTGAACAGGTTGTGAGGCTACGATGGTGCTGATGATGAAGCAGCTTGGATCCTTGCTTGTGCTCATTAGTAAAGCTATTGTTTTGGAGTTCAAGAGAAAGTCTGATGATATTCTATATTTTTCTTATTCGGGAAGTGTGTCTGTGTAGTCTGGTACATTTTATTTATCCGTGTAACAGACCTCCAAAAACTGCTGAAAAACACATCAGTGAGCAACACTATTGCCCCGGGTGACATGTTCTTTCATTATCAGGAACACAGGCACTGGAGTTCATTTTTAGTCGATCCCACATACAATGTCCTCATGAAGTAAATACTCACTGGTGCACCAAGTGCTTAATAATCCACATCTGGAAATAATCCCAATATGCACTTTGTTACTACCTTTGCGTAACCTGCGATAAAAGCTACAGTGCCCGGCTGTATGTACTGAGCCTGTTTTTAAAAACAAACGTGTTGTGTGTGTGACCTGTTTCAAAGGATTTACAGTAGATGTTCTGTAGGAATGAATGGGTTTTGTGTGAAGTATGTAAAGATCAACCAGCATTGCTAGTTTCGGTCTTATCCTGGGATTTGTTTACAACAAGCAAGCACAGAATAACAGCATACTTAATGCCTAAATATAATAAATCAATACATTTGACCAACTTTACATTTCACTGGGAGATTGGACATGCTGAAGTATTCCAGAGAGTCATATAGAATGAACATGTATTGTTGGACATTTATTGAGGTGTAATGGGCAAAATGCATTTAGCCTCATCCTCATGTGTTATTGCCTTTACCTTCACTGCCAATGAGTGGTTTTGTGGGGAAAAAGCAAAGTGAAAAGATCCCTTCTCAGTGGTACATGTTCTACTGAGAGCCACACCAACGCACACAACAAATTACAGCATGGAGCCATTTAGACAAGAAGGCCATGAGCTCACAAGCAAAGGTGAAGAGTGCTTGAATTGTGGTGATTACATCCAAGGCACAGCACTGAGAACTACCCACTTACCCACGCTAATCTGCGTGAGTTGATTGCCCCCTCTTTGGGGGAAACCTGAACTGGTGATATGTCTTTGAAGATGCTGCAAAAGCAAAGCAAGGATCATTTCAAAAAGAAACAAAGGACTGGAAGAAAGAAGAAAAAGAAAAGAATTGAAAAGAGAGAGATGTGTGTGCTTTTGAGTAGCAGGGGAGCTATCCTCCTTCACAGCTCATTTGAAAGCTCGAGCAAGGCCAGTTGTGACCTTGGGGTCACAGAGGCAGGTTGGCTGCCTCCGTCAGAAGTCATGTCCTCTTGACAGCTCGGAGAGATGACACGCCGAGCTGACAAACATCTCTGACTACATTGTGTTTGGCCAATGGCTTGTCCCCATCACCTGCTCTCAAACTGCAATCGCTAAAGTTTTTTTTTTTTTTTGTAAATTAAAGTAGTTATTGCAACTATTTTCGTTCTTCTGAGTTTTATTCAGCTTTTTATCGGTTAAAACTCCACTCAGGATCAGATTTGTGTGGCGACTTGAAAGGCAGAATGAAAACATTGTTTGCATTTCACACATTCTGAGCTCACAATCTGAAACCGATCTATAAAACAGCAGCTAATTACTAAATTCATGACTGAGACTGCTTACTATTCATATTTAAAACCATTTTTATATGTTCTGCTTTGCAAATTTTGCACAGTCAACCATGGACCAAGCCCACACGATGATCGATACATTTGTTGGTTTGTTTTGTCAACTTATTGTATGATTGTTTTATTTGATTAGATTTGTTTCCCCTTCTGTTCCTGTCTATTCTCTTTCTTTGTGTTTTTCCTCATGTAAGTCCTTCAACTGGTGCTTGTCGTAAAAGGATCAATCCACTGTTGACCAATTTATCACAACTTGCTGGAAACACAAACCAAGAGGATGTGATTCAGGTGCTGACCTTTAAACAGGCCAACAGATTTGCTCAGGTTATTGACTTCGGTGGTCAATTGTTTTTTTCCACTCAAGTAAGATACTCAGCACATTTGGCACATTGAAAAGTAAATTTCTAGTTGGTTCACTCCTGCCTGAACTCTTTCTCTTGAACAAGAACAAACAAGAACATTTTCATAGCAGAGTGTTTTTTCTAAAATCAGATTTAGATTCATGCAGGAAGAAGTCACAAAAGCATGGGCATCCTTACAGCATATCTCTGTGTATATATGTGTAATATTTGCATTTTGAGGGCTGACAACACATGAAAGCAGTAACAGTCTAATATCCAACTGGGATTTAGATCAGGACATATACATATACAAACTGAATCAATGAGGAAATAAAACAGCCTGTCCAGCTCAAGAGGGAGGAGACCGAGAGAAACTTGTTAACCGACCCACAGTTTAAGTTAGGTTGTCGATGGAGCTGTGATAACATGATGGCACTTAATGTTATGCAATTATTACTCCGTATATTACATTCAAAGAATAATCAAATGTATTCAGATTTGCCATCAATTGCCAAGGAAGTAACATATAACAGAAATAATGTATGCTATGTGTATTCCAGAGATGCTTTGTGGTATCAAAATGCAATACATGTTATCCTGCTGCATCAGGCATGAAATACACGTGTATTTTTATTTTATTTTTTATAAAAAAGGTGCATAATTTGACATAGCAGGGAAAAAATATTTGCTCTGTAAAGATGTTGAGTAATATCTTCCTGACAGAGAATGAATTTGCTCTCTCTCTCTCTGTGTGTGTCTGTGTGTGTGTGTGTGTGTGTGTGTGTGTGTGTGTGTGTGTGTGTGTGTGTGTGTGTGTGTGTGTGTGTGTGTGTGTGTGTGTGTGTGTGTGTTTGTTTGTATCTGAGCTTCTCCCTGCTTTGTTGACCTAGTCTGGTTGGCCTCACGTCCTTTTAGTGCATGTGAGTGCATGTGAGTGCCCCACGGCTCGCTCACGGCCGCTGCTCTGCCTTGTCCTCTGTCACAGAAGCAAGGCACCCACCCTCGGGTTCCCTCTCAGGAAAACAGTGTTAGCTTTGTATTACCTATGCCGTTGTTTGCCCTGTTAGCACAGTTAGCGCTGTTAGCACAGTTAGCTACCAAACGCCGGCTCAGCCGTCGCCATCTTGAGAGCCGTTGAGAGCCGGTTGAAATGCTCCCAGTAACGCATTTAGCACCTTTAAGAGGAAATAGGGATACTTTTTCATGAAGCTGATGCTTTTTAACGATATTTCAACAGCAATATTTTCTCATTTCATCAGGGAGTGTCACTTCGGAGATACAAGGTTTCTTTCAAATGGCATTGTCAATTGTCTGGGCTGGAGAGATGACAGTATACATGCAGCTAAGAAGTATTGATGTCATCGGGGAGCTAGAGGATTAACGATGCGCACCACATGTTCTGGATCTTTTCTTCATGGTGCGTGAAGGGAGAGCTGGGACTGTGGGACTCAAGGCTAGGGACTCCCCGAGGGAGGAGTAGAGATACAGAGGAGATTGCAAGACTCATCTGATATTCATCTTATGCTGCAATGTCTGTCCTTGGTGTGGACAGTCTCAGGGGGAGGAGAAGGGGAGGTAGACTTGAAAAAAAAGCAGGCATAAAGTGAAGAGCACTTTTTTTTTTCGGTTCCTTATTAATTTGTATGTATGTGCAGAGATATATGGTGTGCAAGTGATATTCCTCACCTGTGATCTCCCGAACAGTGCGGAATACATGGAGTTTTTCTGGGTCCAAAGCTTCAATGTTGTGATACACATCCCTTTGAATGATAATTGGAGATTAGAATAACACAAACAAAAACAGAAAGATCATAGCATCTGAAATTTAAACTATATAGATATGCTATTTGCTTCTTAATCACAGCAATTGCAAATGACCTGCGCTCACCCAGATATAGAACAGGACAATTAAGAATATCTGATTAAATCCGTTGGCCATGTTATCTGTGTAGTATGTCTTCTATCTAGAGTACTTCCTTATGCTCCATAGATAAATATAATATCATATACATTTACTGGCACTCTTCTTACTCTCAAGGGACTTTCAGCATACTCATTCCCCACTTGCCATCACTGACACTGGGAACATTATTTATACATTCAGACAATTAACAACACGCCTACATAAAAAAAAAAAAAACGTGACTCTAAGGTGACACTCTAATCTCGAGCAATTTACATTAAAAGTGGATGTGAAAAAAACCACATCTAACCATGAATATTTGCAATGTATTTGGTCCGAAAGGTATTCATGCAGAATGCATGTGCTGAGGTGTTAAACCTGAGGATAACAAAATATTGCTGAAAGCATTAGTATATTTTCAGCGAAATATATGGATTTGATATCTTAGCCCAATGTTGACTTTTAATAATTCAAATTCCGTTTTAGGTAAATCATATTGATTAACATATTCCATTTTAACAGTGTCAATCCAGGACTTCCTTAACGTAAAGCTATACTCTTAAGAGAGGACATGCTATGTCAAAACATGATGACAGTTCTACTATTTCACCCCTTGTTTTAACATTCTGATAAGCTAAATGTTCTAAACTCTCACCCTTTGATCCCAGTGATGAGGAACACCAGGTTGCCATTGATTTTGGTGCAGTTGACAAACTTGTCGATGTTGCTGGAGTCCACAGTCTGAGCTGCCTGCAGGCTGGCTGTACCGATGCCATCACACGCTGGAACACAACGTGAGGAACACAGTGAGAAAGCAAAATGCATTATTGGTTTGATTAAATGTCTTTATAATGCCAACATAACAAAACAATTGAGATACAAAGTTATGCAATGGCAGCATTTTGTGTTATATCAAGTATAACTGTACATCATTTGCCAATGCACATTATTGCTTTTGTATTAATACTCGAAAAACAGATGTGTCCATGGATGATACAGCTGCAAGTCTCCATCTCATATCAGTGACATTGTTTGTATTTAACAAAATAAAACTTAATTGCAATTGCCCAAAACTCAGAATTAATGTGATAATGATTTATTGATGTTCAGATTCTACACCCCGGTATTAACCAATAATGATATACTTTAACAACTTCATACATTTCTAAATAAATGTGAAGAATTATATTAACATCTGTTTGTGGTTTACCTTTCGGGCAGATGTCAGTACAAGGAATGCACATCTTAGTGCGGTTCTCCTCCACCTCCATCTTGTTACTGGGGCACGCTCTCACACAGGAGCTATGGTCCACCACAAAGTTATCTGAGAAACAATTCACCGTAAATGTCAAACACCGATGGCTGCTGTTTGTCACACAGGGGACATCCTGTAAAATAAGTGGCACTTGGTGTAAGCAATCACAGAATAAAGTGTTGAAAGTCACTTTCATTCACTTTGTGTGACAGAGGCTCTCCAGAAAGGACAAAACTTTCATGTTTGGATTTATTTAGCCTGCAACTTAAATATTTTATGTTTAATTATAAAAGCCATGTTTGATATTTACTAATCAGTGACATAATCATTAAAGCAAAGTCATTTTTACATGCTAGTGCAACTCACAAGTTGTGCGTCTCTGTTATCTTGAATAAAGAAAGTAGCACCGAAGTAGCACTTTAGTAGCACTTAAATGGCACTTACTGATAGCACTTTGTAGTTTGACTTTCTTGAAGAAATTTTACTTTCTTGATTCTTTTTGCTCTGAGTTTGTACTCATGGTTGAATGCACTTATTGTAAGTCCCTTTGGATAAAAGCCTCAGCTAAAATAAATGTAACGTAATGTATTATATTTGACCTTGTTTCATTTATAAAACACTTGAATCAGTTGGATGACCAACCCCACACTGAGGGGAAAAAAGAAGCTCATAGCTGTCTGTAGGCTCTGGTAAGACACTAATCATAACTAAAATATAAATGAGACAATAGGCCACATATTTCTGAATAAATAAATATACAATAAACGGGCCTATTGGACTTTCTTCCATAATGTTGAGTAACAAAGCCTAATGTTCGGTAAAACCACAGTACATAAACCAGCCTTTCCACTAACACTTTCTGGACTTTCTTGCTTCATCAAGCATCTAGCTTTCATACCATGACACTTTCAATAACGGTTGCTCAACATCGTACAACACTTGCTCTGCCTGTCACTTGTTCTGATCAATGCAAAAAACTTTATATTCAATGTATCTGTGTTTTTGAGAAATGCACACTGCTATCATTGTTTCCTTGCAACAGGGCCGCATATATGAACAACTATGACAAAACAAGCAAACAACAACAGAAAATAAACACAACATGTTGTGCTACTCTTTGAACAAGCCTGAAATATGCAGACAACCATGACTGTTTTTATAGTGGCCTTAAAGGACTTACTTTCATCACATTTAACGTTTAAATGGTTAAAAGTCCCACTTCCCTCCCAATGGTTGGCCTTTTCACTGATGTTGGGAACAGTGTGGGGTGTCCACAATTAGCTGTCGGCATGGTGAGTAGTTGATGGGTAGCTGGGTAGTGGCCACAGAACACAGGAGTAATACCCAGACTTACAATGTCGCAAAGAAATAGGATGAGATATGATGGTGATGATGATGATGGTGATGCAGATCAAACCAGTGGTCTTGTTATTCTGCAAAGAGCCATAGCCCAATGCAATAAACAATTGAAAGGTATTGAGCAAATGGACCACACTGGTACCACAAACTACAGAAAAGCTTTGCTTCAGGGAGGAAGTATTCAGCAGCCGGGTCCTTGGATCTATAATAAAGGCAGCCTCCTCCATATCCCCCTCTCTGCATGTCATGGCCCATATTGATAAGTCTGTAAGGTCATTCCACACCCTTGCAACATTTCAACCAGGGCTAAGCTTCAAATTGCCTCTTCAGTGACAATGGCCAAGCCTTGTGCTATAGTTTAAAGAAGCTTGAGCGTGCAGGTGAATGCACAAATCTCCAAAATACTAAAAAAAATCTCTAAAACAATTTGCCCAAATGCCAGAGCATGCAAAACACAATGCGCCAGCCCAAAGTCCCACCACCTTGTGATCATCATGAACATGGAGCTGTGAGGGTTTGCATTTCTATTCTCAATTCCCTTGTGTCCACTTGAATATAGAGACAGGCAACACATCTCAACCCAAATCACTCACTCACTCACTCACTCACACACACACACACACACACACACACACACACACACACACACACACACACACACACACACACACACACACACTTAAAAAAAACATAAAACAAGCTGTATTTACACAATAGTTGTTTTGTATATATGATCGACCAGCAAAAAATTATAAGGTTATGAGAGGATTAAGAAGTAAACATAATTCAAGCTTCTCAAAGTTTTAATCGTTGTTCTTGTTCGTGGCAAAATTGAGTGTTCAAATGCAAATAAGGCATTTAAAGAGCATAACTTGCTGCTGTCAATGCACTCCGTATGCATGTGTGAGTATAGTCCATACAATTCAGTCTATGAAAATGCACATTGTGTCTGAGTGTGTGTGTCTGTTATGATCTATGCAAAGAGATAATTATTATACTGGCATTATGCAAATATAATATAATGGCTTATTTGGACAGATGTGCAGTGATATATGTGCATGTTAAGCATTTTAGTTGTTTTGTATACGATGGTCATGCTAATCACATTTCCCTAATCCTGGGAAACAGCAGGAAGGGGTAAGATTCAATGTCTTTTCTGAATTTATTACCTCAACGTCACACATATATTTGTCAAAGGAAAAATAGCTTGCTTTTCATGCTAAAGCAAGCTATATTCATTCTTAATGAACTAATCATCTTTTTTTTCACTTTAAAAAAAAAAGTTATAATTACCAACTATTTACTTTTTATCATCAAAATCATTTATTGAGCCATCAGTATGGCAGGAGCTCCACAAAGTGCATTTAACAATATTCTCTTGCAGTTTTTGGGTATATGAGGAAATAAGCCATGCCGAAAATTGTTTTGGGTATCAGGATTCATTCAAAGTGGAAAAGATAATTATATCTTGGGAAAAACTACTTTTTTAAGGGCTATGGTTAGGATTGGAAACTTTTTAGGTTAGGGTAGCCATGAAGGATTTTTTCGGAATCAGTGTAACATCATCACAAGTATACCAGTAAAGCAGATGCGTGTGTGTGTGTGTGTGTGTGTGTGTGTCCAGTAAGACTTACGAGGACACTTCTTGACACAGAAGGCTCCATAGGTGTACTTCGCCCTGGGGTTGTGTTCCAGTTGGAAGGTGGTGGGGTTGTAGACAAAGGGCTGGGGGCACTGGGTCACACATGCCCCACTGTCATTGAAGTTGGTGCAGGCCTGCAAGCACAAGCACAAGCACAAGCACACGCACACACACACACATTATGGTGGAACAAGAATTTAGATTATTTACTTATTAAAGGATGATTTCAGCCCACAAATAAATCTCTCATTTATCCCTGTGGTACTATAACATGCATACAGAGGGCGCGCCCAGAGATGACATTACTGAATCATGCAGATGGAAAATCATCTGCATGCACCCAATGAAATTGCCCCCCGGACAAGTTTGATTTGCCTTTTCCGGGAGGTATCTGGTCCTAAAATACGTCTTTGGCCAATGTGAGAAAATAAAGACAAAGAGTGGTGGTTAAAAACTGAGTATAGACAGTGTTAAAGCAAAGTCGAACTGAAATGTTTTTAGAAACAAACACAGTAAAAATTCTAAACCATTTGTGTCACCTCATTCAGTCTATATAGGTTAAGCCTTGCAATAATACTCCTTCACCAATTGATGGACCTTTGCCCATTGATCGGCAAAATCAATGTCAAAATCAATGTCAAAATGACTTCCTGATTCATCCATTCTTGCATGTAATAAAAGATGAGGTGTGAAGAATCAAGAAGAGCCCCAAAAGAACTTAAGGAGTTCCTTAAGTGATATGCTCTGAATTACAAGCGCAGAAACGAGCCTAACATGTAGAGGGTTGAACATAAAACTGATAAAGCACCCGCCTAAGAGCCAAAATGGAGAGGAGGTTGGTGCAGTCTGTATTTAAAAATGACACTCATGTCCTGCACAATTGAGAATTAAATGTCATTTAATGATATTTGTCAAAAAAAGTGTCTGGAAGGAATAGATCCTTTTGAAGATTTATGTGAATAAAAGTCGTGAGTAATGTGTGAAAAACAGGAAATGAATGATCGGAAATGATTTTCGGAGGGGATGATATTATCATTTAAACAACTGGATTTGAACTTGTTTGTAAATGAAATGTGTGTGTGGCGTATATGTGTGTGTGGGTGTGTTCACTTACAAAGCAGTCTGTGTCCTTCGGTCCATAGCAGCCACCTGCACACTCACGATGGCAGCAGTCACTAACATAGGGACCAAAGCAACGGCCGTCACACTGCTCAGCACATACTGTCTTAGTTACTGTGGATTGACAGATATAGAAAAAAACAAAAAAAATAAGAGAATAAACATATCATATAACAAAATACCCAGTTCACATGGTTAATGGCAACTTTGAAATTAGTGTTATTAATGTATCTAACCAATCATATTCTTCCACGTCTAGATACTGGACACACTGCTGGATGGACATTTGCATTGCAACCACCTGGTAAAATGTATGCATGTGTGTGGGCAAGTTCAATTGAAGCAGTATCACGGCCACCAGCTAGCTATCTTCAATCAAGTGTCCGTCTCCCTTCATGCTCCTCTGAGGGTCTCCAGCTGGACTTGACAAAGACATGATGTGATTCCTATCTGACTCAGTGTACCGTCCTCCTTTCATGGTGCACGTATTTTCCCTTTCCTCACATGTCTGTCGTCATATATGCTGTCATATGCTCTGGATGCCTCCCTTCTTGACAGACATATGTTAATGAATGTAGAAGAGTGTCAGTCGTGGGATCAAGATGATCAAGTCTTATTTAAGATATTGGGGATGGATAAAGCTGTGCAATTCCACAACAAAACATTGAATACAGTTGCTGCTGGGCAGTGGCAGATTCAGGCTGTCGAGCTGAACAAAGTATAAAGGACACCAGCTGCATGAGTAAAGTCTTCTAGCATGAAGAGGAGCCTATACGTATAAGGCACTGCAACAATCATTTCTTCTCTAAAGGGGCACCCTAGAGGGCACTGCATCACTTTTCTCCACTAAAGGGGCACCATTGAGGGCACGTTATCATGTTGTATCTGCCATAAGGGAAGCTAAGTACTTTTGTGGCTTAAACAGAACTAAGTATTTCACAACCCTCTTTTCACCAAACCTACACCTAACCAAGTAGTTTTCTTGCATAAGTTGTTTCCTGTGAAGACTGTTGCTGGACTTCAGTAGGAAAACGCAGTAACATACAACTGTTGTATGAGGATACATTGCCACTACGGTGCCACTGGAGGTGTGAAAAAGCATGCACAAGATATAATACATATACTGTACTATGCAAAATAAAAAGACATAGTGGCTTGACTGGTGCTATATATTGTGTGTCTACACCAGTGTCGGGCTTGTCACTCATACCTCAGTCATTTATTACATATACTTCCATCAAATTCCATCCTGTTCATCCAAATTCAAGAAGAAAAACAACATGCAACATCCGACTTTCTTGCGTCCTTGAGTGTATGTAATCAAATAATAAAAAATGTTTTACTTATTTTTTGCATAATTCAGCTTCTTTCAGATTTGGTGATAGAGGTAAAAGTAAATTAGTCACAGATATTATAACTGAAATTGAAATTGTCATATTACTCATTTGTGGGAAAAGTAGCAATGTTATCATACAATGCTGGAGTGGGAATGTGCATGTATTTGTGTGGTGTGTGTGTGCACATCCTTTGTGCAGTGTGCCGCGTTTCCCTTTGGGCACTGTGGTGACGAGATATTATCACAGTGATTGATACAAGCCACAGACAACCTGCCAAACACACACACACACACACACACACACACACACACACACACACACTTACTTCATTCGTTGCCTTACGTACCATCAGTGGCATTCCATTAACAGTGCTTGAGCTAAAATGAAATGGCCTACTTTACTCAAAAGACACTTTGTCAAATAAATGACCTTGCCAGACGAGAGACGCAACACTGTTGATCAATTTGGCTTTAAACTTACACTTTAAGAAAAAGAAAAAAAACATGCTGGCGACGACAAATACAAAAGGAATCCATCTCATAAAATATGCCTGGAAGCTTCCATTTGAGCAGGTTGTGGACAGCAGCATCAGTCACAGGAACTACTCCCTTTCAGTTCCCATTTAAATGTGCTTTTTCACATCTGGTTTCCAAAGGAGCTTCATAAATGAATATGGGATTTTTTTGTTGCAATGGAAACTACATTATAAAATATATAGCAACATTTGTCTTAGAATCTACACAAACGTACGTACTGTTTGAGTCACAGACCCTCTCTTTTTATGATATATAAGATTGTCAAAACCCTCTTTTAATTTTCAATAAAACCAGATTTTAGCAGAAGATAGGGAATGTCTACAATATTGATCAAATGAATTGGTTGGCCCTTTCCTTCTTGCAGTCAGCTTGATTTCATATCTAATTATAAAGCAGGAATTTCTTTCTGACTATGTTCTTGTGCTCTTCACATATCTCGGGGACCAGCTGATCCGCTCTACTTCACACTTGGTGGGTGTATTGCTGGGGACCCCATGGAGTGTTTTTTAGAATTTGTGCAATTTGGAAAAGTGACACGTTCCAATATGTATAAACTTGGAATAATAAAGCACATAGCACTCTGGGAGGAGCTTCAGGGCTCAGCAGTCCAGCATGTCATCCGCACTTGAGAGACCGCAGCACAACTGTTGTGGCAGGTGTTTTCCTCAAGATCCAAAGAAACGCATTTTTTTTAAGTGAATTGGTTCTTGGGAAAACTGCAAGCTTACTTTGTTTGCCTTCACTGGCATCACCGGAACTTATAAAGTCAAGCTGAGCAGCCCCTGCTCTCTATAAAGGACTAAAACATAGATTTAAAAATGAATTATTAATATTTGATACGGAGACAATTTGGGTTTAAATAAGGGTGTCCATTATGATGTTTATTTCGGAAACAAAACAAAAGGTGTACACACATGAAGACCAAATATCCCTTTTATTGCAGTTCAGCTAATAGAAGAGATGATGTGATATTTTTATCTCCCTGTGTATCTGTGCTGTGTTGAGCAGATCTAGTGCTACTCAGAGCTCCCCTTCAGTGCAAGACACTGATTTGAGGTCAGCACAAAGAAAGAGTTCTGCAGTTTCTAGAATTTAAGTTTTACTGATCTACTTTGTTGCAGTACATAATACCCCAAGGTAATCACTGCACTAATTGGGACCTTTGAGGAAATTGAGTAGAATAGAAATACATTAATTTAACGGATGCATCATTGCTCAAAATGTTTCGTGAATTTCTCTTTCAGTGTCATTCAAACAGTGTAGTGATTGTTGCCCAGGCAATGGAGAACAATGCCCATATTACTGTTATCAAGTCCCACCTGTGTTAAAGACTGCAGAGGCAAATATCTACCACTTTCACATGTTCACATTGTGGAAAGCCTACATGGAATAAACAAAACAAGGGTTTTCCAAGCCATAAATGTGTATGTTTTCTAATTAGCACAGATGTACAGTATATTAAAAGGTTGGCTATTGGAAAAAAAAACACAAGTTTAAAGCACTTCTGCTTTGGCTTCACTTTTCAGACCGGAGGGTGCTGCCTGATCTGAGGGTGAAAGCATTGATCCTGATCCATTCTGTGCAGACCTCTACAGCTATACTAGGCTGTGCTTATGTAATCTAAAACAGCCCTCTGGCACTTGAGATTCAACTTGTAGAATAAGTTATGTTCATCTGTATATCTACTTATAGGGTCATAGGATTATACATCTGTGTAAATTGCAGGAGTTGTGTTGAATTGCAATTTACTTCGAGTATTTCCACTTTCCTGCTGAGGTGCTGACACCAAAAGCTGCCGTTTGTTGTTGATTTTGAGTCACAAAAAGCATCTTTGGTATGGTCAAAAAGGTCTTTCATTTGACATTTTCACACCTATTCATTCCATGTATTTCAGCATAATATAATTGAAGGTTGCGAGGTAGAAAGAGAAGCAGAATTATGAAGCATGATGTCCAGGATGAAGATGGCGAGATAAAGGAGGCAGACAGACATGGCCAGGACTTATCGAGCCTCGGTCTGTGACGTGTTGTTAACAGGTCCTGGTCAAACAGTTCATTTCTCATTATCTTAATGAGATCGCGACCGGCAGAACAAATAAGATGAGACACGGCAGGGTTGGAAGGCATAGATGAAGTGGTCTGTGCACAGAGTGATGGAAAGAGGGGAGGGAACTGATGGAGAGGATTGCACAATCAAACTAGAGACTTATAGGAGAAACGGAAAAAAAGTGTGTGAGTGCTCTTTCGTCTGCATGAATATGTACATGCTGTTCTTGTGTAGGTAGAGTTGTGAAGTTTCCGTGTGTGGTACATGACTCCGTATTGTGTATGTTATGTTCCACTGCAGAAAAGCCAAACATGTTCATGTTAAAAGATCCAGCTTCCCTGCATGTGTGTGCCTTCATGGGAATGGTAAAGTGGTGTGTTAGACACAGAGTGAGCAATGATTACAAATGGATGGACGGACATCTGTAGAAACAGATTGTTAGGATCTGTGACAGATTGATACATTTTCAGACAGAAGCGGGACGACTTCACACTTTTTCATATTATTTGCCACATTTGCAGCAGGTTATATTGCTGGTTAGTTTACTTCTCAAAGGCTGCAAACACAAAAAGGTAATTGTCAGTGTGAGTGATAGTAGACACTTAAGCATTATCTTAATAATCCTGTGATACTATGGGATATACTACGGGATATGCCAACAATTGTGTTGGAAACTAGTAAATATAGTAGTACTATTAGCAGTAGTACGTTTACATTCATGCAGTATATCATTCTTCTTCCTCTTCTTTCAGCTGTTCCTGTAAGGGTTCACCTCAGAGGACCATATATTTCCATCTAATTGGTAACCCGTGACTTGACCGATCCGGTATGGAAATTTGATTTCATGATCCGCATATTTGATTTGGCAAAGGTTTTACACTGGATGCCCTTCCTGATTTAACGTTTATATTTCTCAAAGGTATACAGAATGTTCGCAACATCTTGACCTCCCTGAAATGAAGTAAGTAACACAATGATTGCCAAGGACAGCATGGCTTGGGCACGTTAGAGAGTTGGGAAATGGGCCATATATAAATTACTTTATGTTTTGGCTTATAATTCCAGGTCTGTGGAGTCTGTCCTCACAAAAAACACCAGCATCATTTGTTAAATGTCTAAAATTACCTCCATATGAATATCAATGTTCTATCTAATTGTTCTCCAACTGTCCACATCATTCTGAAACCACCACACATTAAATGTTGAGGATGAATATTTGCCACCTAAAAAGAGGCAAAACATAATCTAATATTACTACTTTTAGGATAGGTATTTGGTATTGCACTGCATCACTAATCTTGAAACCTATTTGTGTCCCACAAAGCATAGCATGGTAGTGTTAGAATAGAACAACACCACATGACAATGCTAGCGTGGGCATAGAGGGCAATATTTCCCCAGTAATGGAACTTTTGCTGCATTCATTTGCCGATCCAGTCCAGAAAAACTGAGGGGAAATGACACAACCATGAAGGTTTTTTAAAACTAAAATATTTGTGGCTTTTTAGAAAACATTTGGTGCTGGAGCCCCACAACAAGGATATGATAAGCAGCATCTGTGGTTTAGTTTAGAGGACCTGTTGGGACCTAGAGGCGCAAAAGTAAAATGATTATATTGTATTCCTTTTATTCCTTGGTTTAGGTCAGCTAGTGGTCTGTGGTATGCAGCTCTAATACCTGGTCTTCTACATGAACACTATGTGTTGTACAATGAACAACAGGCAGATAGAGACATCAAAGTGGGTAGTACCTGAAAGAGAGAGAGAGAGACTGAGAATTGAAAGCCTAAGAAAATGAGTGACGGAGAGGGAATAACAAGGATGCCCACTCCCTGCTGATAAACTCAGTAGTGGATCATTCGCACACTCTCTCCCAGCTGCCATGAGCTAGTATGAAGAATGGGAGGTCCCAGCAGGAGGGTTTGTGGAAGATGTGTTGGGGTCCAGGGATCTCGTTGGGGGTTGATATGTGTGTGAGTGTGCTGGAGGCGCTGGTATTTCCACAGCCATTATGGGCTTGTGAATACCTGTCCAGAGCTGGCCCATTTACAAGGCTGAAGCTTTCCTGAAAACGTAGAAACTACCATTTTCTCACGATGAATTTGATTAGTAAAGTAACATAAACTGGGACTAAATATGTTAATTTAAGTAAGCAATACTTTTAACACACTTAAACATGCTTTAAAAAGGCTTGTATTACTTAAAATGTCATTGACTATTTGTTTAGGATGTAAATACATTTCATGAGGTAATGGTGTTATGAATGTGGGGAACCAATTGACCGAATGCTGTTCACCTCCCTGCCCGAGGGGGGTGCTGTTATATGTTTGGCCGTGCTTTGTACTTGCAGGTGATTGGACGGCGGTATTTAAGGGGGAACCTGTGGAGGCCGGCTCTCTCTCCTGTCTTTCCAGCTGCCAACCTGGCCATGTTGCATGTCACAGATTCTTGGGTGGTGGGGTTAGCCAGGGTGTCGGTAGTGGAAGGGGTGAGAAGCCTTTTTGTTTAACCATGTTTTCTCCTGTTTTCGGTTAGGGAGATAGGTAAGATACCTGTACTTTGTTTTGCTTCTTTGTGTAGACTAGAGAAGTTAGGTTACTTGCACAGATTGTTTTGTTTGTTATTTTGGGCCAGGCTCACCCTGAAGATGATGTATAATACTTAGTTTAAAAATAAATAGCAATTGTTAACTATAAACTGCAGCATTTGGTCCTAATTTGGGAGAAGGGGAGACTCGTCATTACATTGCGCTCAGGCTCCCCTAGGCCGGGCGTAACAATGGAGAAAAGGCAAGCATTCCTTATTTGTAAATGTCAGCCAAGATATTATAAATGTCATTACACAATTAGAAGTTGTTCATAAGACTAATAATTACATATTTTTCTTTGCCCAAGGAAACAAGACATTCAATATTGAAAGTAAAACAACTATTACTTCCAACAAATTGTTGCTAAAGCTGAGTTGGCATGAGCATCAGAGTAATAGTTAAAAGTGTAAGGTTATAATTTCTGTGCTGTGCACCTGCGTGGATATGATTGTTGCATCGTTAAAAACCCACACAGCTGTGAATGAGCCAATCATGGTGAGCTCTAACAGCTGATGGCAATCTGCCAAATCAAGCGCAACTTCAGTGCTCGGCCTGCACTAACATTACGCTCCATTTGATGTAAATATTACTCAATCGGCACGATACCTTCATTCCATGTTTTCAACCTGGAGGCCGATGGAAAAGATTTTGCGCTGGATTATGACACCATGCATGTACGACTTCATCATTTGTATATTGCATCAAATAAACATAAAAAAAAAAAACTAATATAGATGACAGAAATAATTAATAATAATAATATTTTAAAAGGGAAGACAGCATATGATTCTGCAACTTTGACAACATTAGTGGCTACATTCACATAAATGCCATTCTTGACCTACAGTAAGTTACTTGAGTTGCCTGATTTGAAGCTTTGACACTTGTCAATCAGGCACAGTCATACCCTTATATTGAAACAAGACTGCTTTCTCACAATCAAACATGTTAGTGTCCTTGAGCAAGACACTGACCTGGGCACTTCATGGCTGCCCACTGCTCCTTAATTACTAAGGATGGGTTACAATGCAGAGAATACATTTCCCCACTGTGGGACTAATAAGGGATTTTGAGTGTCTGAAAAACACATGGTTGTGGATAGAATTATTATTAGCAAAGGGTGGAATTATGAAACTGAATACAAATGTAACCATCAAAACAATTACAATCCGTATAAATATGTTTAGATCCTCTATGTACAAATACACATTAAATACTGTGAAGGCCTGTCTAAAACTACACTAGATGTGGTGTCTTCAGCTAATACTTGTAATGTACTTACAGCTCTGACACTGATCCCCTTTGGGTCCCCAGCAACGGCCATTACAGGAACGATTGCACTTTTGACCTGCACACAAAGTTCAAGGAAAGAGATGATTGGCATGTTACATTGGCAAACAGTTACTTATTCACAAAATATGATCAGTATCAAGCCTTCAAAATCCATATTAGCTGAACCTTAAAATGGGCTAAAGCCAGTGAGCTGAGTACGTCTGGCATCATGCACTCCACTGAAGCCCAAAGTGAGGTTGAAGGTATTCCTTTGGCTCCCCTTTAAGTACATGGGATGTGTTTAGTGTGTGCTTCATTTAAAGTGCATTTCAAGCATCTTTTTGAGTGCTTGATCATCATTATAATTGGAATCTGGCAATTTGTAAGAAATGTAGGCGCTTGAATAAATTACAGGACTGCTTTGTGGTTAATTATACTGTATGAAGATGGTATGTGTATGCATTAATTCCATTCAAAGGACAGTTCTTTACCCTTGTAATTACACACTGATTGCTTTCACTGCAACTGATATGTAACAGGTATTCTTATTATTAAACAAAGATGATGAAACGTGCCATATTTTAGTAACAACACAGCTTCTCTGATTAGTATGTGCTGATCCAGTCATAAAAACTTTTTTTTTTTTTTTTTTTAAATAAGTAAATATGTGTACCCTAAATCAACCCGGCATGAAACCAGCACAGACTAGGTTGAGATAAAAGCAGTAAAGCAGCAGAAAGCAGTATTATACCCTCAGAGCCTTTCTGGTTTTTTTTTTGTGTTTTTTTTTTTTTGGAGGACTTAATTGACTGTCTAGTAATTGACTGCGGGGGAAGTGAGCCTGGATAAGTGCAGAAGTGCTGTCCTCTGTCCATCAGCCTCTCCAGATGAGAGCTATTAGCATCGATACTCTATGCCCCACCACAATCCTCTCCATCTTCTTCCCGTCTCTTCTTCCTCGTCTGTGCCCCTCTTCACCACAGATTTCATCTCTTTCATCCTCAATCCACCCCTCGCTGATTCATCACTCCTCTGTGGCTCTCTTTCACTTAGAGTCTATCCCTGTCGCTCTTTGTCTTTTTCCTGTCTGGCCCTCTGCTTTTCTCTGCTTCTAGAGTCTGTTCCCCTCAAACTAGCACTTTGACAATGCTTGAGAAAGAGAGGTCGACAGCCTTGACTGTATGAAAAGCAGCACACAAACAGGATCATAATACAAATGTCAGCCAGCCATAAGTGACTGTCTGACAGCGCCAAGTATGCAAAATCTCAGATGCACTTAGTTATATCTCTATTCGCCCTGTGAAGTCAAGACAAAGAGTTTTCATTTAGTGTTCAAGGTCTTCACTATCATCGTATAAATTCTCAGTGACCTAGAATAAACCTGTCCAGCTCTCTTCCTGCACCATAATCTTTTACAGCTTTCTTAAAACAGCCCCTAAGGTTAAAATGTCAGGAATCCTGCCGTGGCAGGGCTGTTGTGGAGTAATAGGATAGATGCCAGGTTTTCAACTGAATCAACGGGGCATGGATTCAAAAACCTGTCCTGTTTTTGAAATGAGAACCAAGGAACACAACAACAGTGGCACAGACAAGTCACAAGTAATAACAGTGTAAATCTTGTGTGTCCCCAAAGAAGATTATGTTCTCAATTGTGGATTACAGGTTTGGAGACCCTTGATCTTTTGACAGAGTAGAAGACTTGCACAGGAGTAAGGGTCGGACCGGGGCTAACAGGGCTGCAGGGAGGAGGGTGATTGAGCAGAATATCAATGCTGGGAGCTCTTAATCTGCATTTGACGCCTTCAGCCAGCGCTGTGAGAGGAAATCAGAGGGCATATGCAGAGACTGTCTTTTTATTTTCTTCCATAATGATAATGCATTTTATTATTGTGTAATTATGTATTTGCAGAGAAGCAAGACAGCTTAAAGAAAAGAAGACAAAAACAACAACAGATTAAAAATGTCAAACAGCTTGAGCATTAAATTAATAACAAAATAAGTGTGTGTGTTAAGAGGTTAAGTCAGTGAATGGTTCAGAAGAGGTGACTTGCATCTTTTCTTCACTGACAGCCATCTCAACCATCACCCCCTCCTACCCCTTGACAGATTAAGTGTTTATTTTATCCAACTAAATCTTTTCATAATTCTAAGCATTTATTAACACGTCTTCCTTGCTAGCTCCAGTGGGCCATTGAAGTGAGCGAGCAATCATTGTGGTTTGTTAGGTTAAGCAGAGGGACAGAATTGGGTCAAGGGATGGTTTTATAATGACAATGTTTTGCTGCTCAAACTCGTTACTTATTGTCAATAGAGCAGGTTAAGAGGGTCTCAAGAGGGACCATTTCCCTTGCCACAACTTACCAGCTCATGCTGCCTTATAAAAAGGCATGTAAAAACCTAAGTATCATTTTGAAAGCCGATATGAGAGTCTGCTCACAGTAGGTTTGAGTTCAGGAACCTTCAGGTAGAGCCGACTGCTGTCGATCAAAATGCTTTACTGCAATGTAATCATAGCATACTGTATGTAGTCATGAGATATTCTTATCAGCAAGTTAAACTGCCTCAACACTTAAGAAATATATTAAATGGCATGTGAGAGAAATTGAAAGGTGCAAAACTGTCACTGTTTTGAAGAGACAAAAGAATTAGAGCTTACTTTACTGGCAGTGAGGAATGTAAAAGTGATTGGAAAATTTTAAAATCTCTGGAAAAGCTATGCATCAGGTGCAGGATTAGTATGTGGGAGAAAGTGAAAGAGCAGCAATCGTCACCTTCTCATGAGCACTGCTGAATACTGCTATTGAGCAAACTGGTCTACAGGTCTTGGGGAATACTACTGAAAATGTGAAGAAAAAAAAAGTTGTATAAAGTCTTCTGTGGCTTCAGATGGAGCTGCGCGAAATCTGAAGAACTGACATTGCTTAAGGCAGAGCCGGTTGAGGCTAAAAAAAGATTGACAATGACTAAAATCTGGCGGTAGAAAGAAGTGAGTATAGTAGTCCTCTTCAGCCTGCTGCTCATCTCTGCTTGAGGCAAGCCTCTCAAGGCTACATGAGCTGCTAAAAAGCACAACACATCGGGGTCTTTAGCCAAACTGTTGGTCAAGTTGCATTGTGGGTAATGGATGAATAAGAAAGTGTGGAATAAAAAAGGCAATATCTTTTGTTGTGCTGCATCGATTCTAATACATAAAGAATACATACATTATAATAATTCAATATAGAAGTGTAATGCTAAATAGGTAAGTGCATTCTAAGCATCAGCAGCAGTGATTATTTACTGGGCAGCTTCCAGATGTGAATGAGTATAAACATCTGAGTGAGGGGCAATATAAAGGTTCTCAATAAAACATTCCTTTAAATAAAGGTTGAAGTCAAATTAAGTCTTCATGCCTTCTACATTTGCATTTGTTGGGTTACTTACATGTGACACTGCTGTTGGTGGGTACCACCAAAGGATGCGTCCGGGGGTTTTTGACAATGTCCTGCCAATGGATTGTGTCCGCATGACAGAGGAACTTGTTCTGGTCAACATACACACCTCCACTCAGGATCTCTGTGGAGAAGAGAGAGATCACACAGTCAATACAGATACACACAGGGCTTCCTTGGTACTTAACTGTTTCTGCCTGGAGGATGCAACTAATTCAGCAATCCTGTTAGCAGGCTCCTAATGTGATTTTTAATTGCCAATTCTTTGTTCCCTCTTAATTTTAGAACTTACAACTGACATAGGGTTGTGGGATACAACGGCATGTATCGAGTGATACACGTTTCATATCGAAAATGTCTTTCGTTTCAAATGATGCTCTCGTTTTTTTCCCGTCGTCTTGCAACACTCATATTTTACATCATTTGAATGATACTTTGTGTTTTCAGACTCGGCACGGATGCGGCCTGCAGGCACAACATGTGCATGAAGGCAGCAACACAAAAAAACAGGAATGAGTGAATGGGACACAGAGCAGGGGTAATTCTGAACAGAATAAGGACTCCAACCAATAAAGACAAAAACAGGAGGTCGTACCTAAAAGACGGGCTACTCCTGTCACATGGACGTGGTACAGCACTAACCGCTTTTACAACTTATGCAAGAAACACCTTATGACAAAGAATCACGAAGAGGAAAGAACATAGCGGCTACCTTTGTATCTTAACTCTGAAAAGATGTCTAATTTACACTGAGGATAAACAGGGGTTTCGTGGCTTTGTGCATTTGACACAAAGTACGAAATGCCAAGTCAAAAACACTAGAGAAGGAAATTCACAGGGTACCGTACACTACAACAGCAAATATGTGGTTGAGCTGAACGACACATCACTTTGTGAGTCTGACAGTATATTTCATCCTAGACTGGACTCTGTAGTTAGTGTTTACAGGCAGACCATTTCTCAGATGACCACACGGGACAAATAGTGGCCAGAGATCTCAGGGAAGCTCTTGAGTAATGGAGACTGTGTGAGGACCGTGTCACCACGAGTAATGCCACAAACATCATCCATGTATTTCAGCTGAATGACTAGCCATACGTTGTGCTTTGGCCAACTTCATCGTTCATTGGTGAGTGCATAAAACACTGCAACACTATTTCAGTTACAAACCTTATTATAATGATCATTATTACTTTTATTAAACCAAAATACCACTGACAAAAAAAAAAAAAAAAAAATCTAATCACTAGATTGGAAAGGCACTTTATTCCTTCCTTTCCAACTGAGGGCAAGAGCAAGGTTGTGTTTCAGGGCGAGGAGCTGACACACATCTGACGATGGTTGTTGTACTGAGGCAACCAGGACAAAGCAGTGTCATAATGCCATTATTACAGTTGTTCCTACCATCACAATGCAAAATCCATCTGGGTTTTTAGACCCGGTAGGGGACAGCAGCCCCTATTTTATAATTCATCAAGGATTTTGGTAAATCATAACTCCATCAAAATATGTATCATCCATCCAATGATTGTCATCCAATGATCATCAAAGGATTGATTCATTTTGTCACACACACACACACACACACACACACACACACACACACACACACACACACACACACACACAGTCTGTTGAATGATTTGATACGCGGGGTGGTTCCGATCATTGTTGTGCAGGAGTTCAGAAAATGCTTAATCCTGACTTTTACATGAGAGAGTGAGAAAAAGAAAGAAAGAAAGAGAGACAAATAAAGATGAAAGAAAGCCACAGAGAGACGGATGGCAGGAAAGAAAGACAAAGTGAAGCCCAGTAGCAGATTTGCATTATTTACAGAGCTTGTGTGCTCTCTATGTCCTTACAAACAGATTACTGACACAGGGCTGAAACCGATGAGACACATAATCATACACGAGGCTCCCTGCAAGCACCACACTGAAACAGCCCAAAACAATATTGTCCCACAAAAGCCTGATTAAATGATGCTCCTTGGATAATAGGTGGTGGTGGTATTACCTACAACACCCCCTCCCCCCTAACCACAGCTCTCTTTCTGCATGTGCGGTGGCAGTTAGGGAGATAAATTAATCCTGCCTCTCACCACAGGAGGGATATTGCTCGGCTCGGAGGAGGCCGCGTCTCAAATTCAAATGGTTTGTACAATACGATGCTGCAAAGTAAAGCAATGGACAAGCCAACAGACAAAGAAAAGTCAATATTACAATAACAACAAAAAACGACAGCAGGACATCTTAACCCTGTTCAAGCAAGATACAAGTACATGGGCATTCAAATTGGAACCAAAATAAGTCAAATCTATGTGTAAACATGTCCAAGACACATTTACAGTCCACATAGGTTCCGATAGGCTTTGAAAGTCCTTCAAAATGTATGCCATTTGTGGAACAATAAATATATTACGAATGAATGAATGCAGGAATGTCCCATTTGAGACATAATTCAAACTATTGTTGTGCTTGTCTCTGATTTTCACTGAACAACAACAGAATTGCCCAGTCCTTACATTTGATCATTGTGTCGCTTACGCACTCAAACATGGCAAGGTTCGCTCTTCTACTAAAGACTTAAACATAAGGACATCAGCAAACAAGTACAGGGATTTGGCAAAGAAGAAGAAGCACATGATAATGATGGATTATCATGGTCTTTACTCTACTGTACGGTGTTTCTTTTTGAATATTCAAAAGTAACAGTGGACCTTTAGATATGCTGTCCATCATCATCGGTTAAGGAAATATGTCCGTAAAGTCATCATCATCCCACAAAGATATAACCACTGTTGTCTAATCTAGAAATTTAAACAAAAGAGTTGAATTTCAGTAACAATTTAGCCACAAACAATTGTCAGGATTATTGTGTGTGCTAAACAAGTGAGACAAGGTGTTTCCACTAATTCCAGCTGGACCTGAGCAGCATTCACACTCTCAAACTCCTTGCAAAAACAGACCGAAAAATGTAACACTCTCTGCTCAACACTTTCACAAGTGACCCTCAGCCACAGAGGGCTCCAGCATCTTGCAATGATTCTTGCACACACGGTGCATTTGGACATGCACTAATCTGCAGTGTGTCATGACCACGTTCACGTTCACGAAGCTGGACAACAGTGTAATTGGCCCTGCTGGCACTTTGCCTAAAACAGTTTAAGTATTTCCCATATCATCCATCAACAATATATAAATAATTAACAAACAGATATTATGTAATACCTACAAAATTGTGCAAAACGTATGCACGCTTTGCTTTTTCATTACCAGTAAATGCTTGACTTGCACATTTGCTGGGTGTGCAGTTGGTGACCAGGGGGAGATCAATGGTTAATTTCTGTTGTTGATTGTTCAGTGGGTAGAGCAAATGGCTTAATTAGTTTGTTCACGTATCTACAGCTTGTGTCTCCAAACTACCCCCTACCCTTCCACTTCATCCACAGAAAAACTCCAAGGGTCTCTGAATGAGTGCTTGGCTTCAAAAAGGCACAGCAATCTTCAATATCAGGCCACATGACCGCTGGACGAAAACAATATGAAATTCAAGGAGGCAGAACAAATGTATGCAGGCAATTATTTTGATGGTAATCGCTTGTTGTGATTTTTTTACTTTCTTATTGCAGTGTGGGGACAAGTTTGATTAAGACTGGGAGGCAAATAGCATACCAATGATCAGAAATAAATCCATATTAATGAGTTTCTGAGAGTGAATTAATACGTGTTGAGGGGATTGTTTAATGAAGAAATATGGAGGAAAACAGAAGTATTATAATGAATGCTTGACTGGCCCCAGTGTTGGAGGATATCGGATATCCTCACTAGTGTTCATTCTTTTGTACACTGAAGAAGATCCATGTTCTGAACTACTACCATCAATACACACAGGAAAACACATTCACTCGATATCTAAACTTCAGTCCCTCGGAGGGAGGTATGTACACATAATCAGCCGGCTTGAAGAGTTACATAAAGAGTTAGCAACAGTCGGGCAATTACAGTAGATAAACAGGTATTCAATCAGAGAAACAGAGGCGTTTCTCCTCTCCTCGAGCAACGAGACTGCCGATTTTACACTGGGTCTGCACTGTAGTGTCTCATCGAGTCCGATAGCTTCAACTTGGTTTCAGCTGAGCGCTGCTATTAGCTCAGTGCAACAGAGTGGAAAAAGTCAGTGGGAAGATGAGGATGCATTCTGGGTCAAAGAGGCTAAATGCTGAGGTGCAGATCCTGCTGTACACCGCCAGCAGCAGTGGAAGGCTTAAGGTGTTGCTCGGATGCACTCAAAATACCAGAAATACCGAAATAAGAGATTGGCACACATGGACAGTCCACACACAAAAAGAAGAATACTAAAAACATCTTCATATTCATCAGTGGGCTTGTAACGATAGGGGGAGGGGATCAGATAGTAAGTAGTTATATAAGGAAGTTAAACAAGGGGATATAAGTGTTTTAAAGCACTAAGACAAAAATCCTTCCAGGCTGAACTGGACCACTTACCAATCAACAATAATGGAATTAATGAAAAAGTAAGTGAGTAAGCAGTTGGGCAAAGACCGTACATGCTGTTCGGACGGATGAATAATAAATTACTTGGAGTGATGGATGTTATGATGGGAGAAGGAATGACATCTATTTTATCAGCCATCATCCATCAGTGTATCCATTCATCTGTCATGATAGAGGAACGGCTATTGAAAAAATAATGACAAAGAAAGAAAATGTAAAGAGTGTCTCGAATATGGTTGCAAAGGTTGAATAGATGATGCATTAATTAGTGAATAGAACTATTTGATGAACCCACTCCAGAGGCCACAGCATCTCCAGCACTCCTACTGAAAAAAAAACACACACTTCAAACTAAATTGGTAAACACGCAACAATAAACTTTAGGAGAAGACATTTTCTTTGTCTTCGAACGGTGGCCATGTTTCAGCATAGCACTGCGTCAATCACCGTGCTACGGGTTGCTCCGTTGTCGACAGGCGATGTCAGGACAGCAAATCTCTGCCTTTGCTCTACAAATAGGTGATCTCCCCTCCCATCCATCATCTGCCGCTGCTGCACAGTTCCGTCCCTGCCCTCCAGTCCCCACTGTTGCCAAGGAAATGCTTGCAGATCCCAGATGTAAAGTATGTGTGTATTTACTTGTATTTGCATGCAAGTGGAAAAAAAGTTGAAGATAAAAAAGGAAATGTATATGCATGAGCATGCCAACATGTTGTGTGCATTTGTATATGGAAGATTTTTGGGATATGATTTTGTCGCTGTTGAAGATGGTGGAGGAACTCACTCACTAATGCATACCATATATACAAATGCTGAGCATACATTCACCAAATTGTTTTGAATAGTCAGACTGAACATATCCGCTTTCCATACGTTTTTTGGTTGGGTTTTTCTGTTTTGACAGAGGGTTCTTTGTAAAAAAAAAAAAAGAAATGACGACCTCGCGAAACAAAACTTGATGTTCCTCAAGGGTCAGTCCTGGGGCCACTTGTCCAGAAGTTTATCATTGCTGGAGGCACTCACATCAGACATATTTAGAAAAAGAGAGGTCAAAATTGAAGCAGATGAGGACGGGATGTACTGACTTGTAATCGTTAGTATGAGTCAAGCTCTTTGGTTAGCGGTAGTTCAGGAAGGAAGACCCTACACTACGGGTCGTTCATATATCTCAGTCTATTTAGTCATAACGGTAGCAGCTGATCTGGGGGGGTCCAGTTGTAAGCAACCAAATGCATCACGGTGTCTCTAAGCCAATCAGATCGTTGCTGTCAAACTTTAAAGGTGTGCTACTCTGCTGCTGTCAGTTGTCATTTCAGCGCGGAAATGAATGCGACCCTCCTCCACCCCAGTCACCTCCAGGCAGCAGGCAGTCAACTCCTCACTCAGCACTGGAGGACAGCAACACCCTTCTTCACCACCACCACCACCAGTGTCTGGACTCCAGGGGGGATTCTGCCGGGTCAGAACTCGGCGTCACTGCCCCTTGTTTATCCTGGTTCAGGATAGAGTCCGAGCGCCAAAGACTTTGTACTATTCATTGTTATACCAACGGAATAAAATTATTGTGAATTCGGAACGAGTCTCTCCTGATTGAACTACTTAGGACATTAAACAACTGTTTTTCTCAGGCTGAGCACCAGTACTCCATGTGAAAAGTAAACTGAAATGAACTCTTACAATTGGTGGAGGGTCCCATCAATCTATAGATGTTACTCCTTGGTGGCTTATCTTATTCCAAAGCTATGCTGATGACACGCAACTTTATGTGGCTTTCTCTGACAGACAATTGACGGCATTTTAAGGTCTGGATGTCACAAAATATCTTATCACACAACCAGGATACAACTGAAATATTAATTATAGGTCTTAAGGCTCAAATGGACTGTCAACAACATTACATTCTGTTGGATATATCCTAAGTCATCAGGCAAGAAACCGGAGTGTCATCTTTGACTTAAAGTAAATGACAAGGCTCATATGGACCATTTCATCAAATTGGACAAAGAGAGACTAATGGACACTTTTATATTGAACCAGGTTCGACAATTGCAATGCTCTCCTATCTGGTCAACCCCTCCATATACAAGTATATGAGTATGATAAAACGTCCTATTCAGTGTCATATTAACACATCCATTCCTTACTACAAGATATATAGAGTGAAATGTCTAGCAGCATGCATCACAAACTTCATATCTCCTTGAAGGTCATCGGATGGAGTACCTCCCACACAAACGGCATGCAATGTTAACACTGTTAACGCAGTCCCAAGCGAAATAGTGGTAACCATTCAAATGTAATTGCACTTTTATGTGTTTAACTATTGACCTGAAAAGAACAACTGCATTAATTTGACTACATAAAAGCGCTTCGGAGAGGTTCACCAGAGAGATGGCAGCATTGGGATTAGACTGTCTCTGAACACACTGCGGTCAAGAGCAGCAGCGTGGGCTGTGGGCTGTGTGTGTATAAAATATGTGTCTTGCATTGACTTGGTGCGAGAAAAAAAGAGATCTAGCTAAGGTTTACGGAGAGCGAAGCATCGTAAAACCAAAACAACTGCATGGCACCATGTGAGGAGATTGAAATTAAACTCGAATGAAAGATATAGGAAGATATAAAATATTGAACAAAGAAGAGCACAGCCATGAGATGAGTGATTTCCTTGAGTACATGAGTACTCATGTTAAGAATCCACAGTATGTCTGCCTATGTCGCTGTATATGCATACGGAGACACACGGGTCCACATATTGGATGCACATTTAATTTTAAAATGGTGACTGACATTCATGGCTGAGTGGCCACGGCAGCATGTGGCGTCACGTGCTGTTCACACTGTGCGGTTTTTGAAGTAATGAACAACCTCATCCATCTCAATGCAAAAACCATTCAATTCAGAACTCTTGCCCACTCTTGAAGCGCTATTTTTTTCCTGCCTGGCAGTCTAATGTGTGGGTGGGAAACAAGTTGCAAAATGTCGTATAAAGGCAATGTAAAATAAGTCAACGCATATAACAATTATGTTCGATAAATAAACTAGAGATTGTACATGGAGTACAGCGTACAGAGAATTAATGTCTGACTTTTCTCACAATTGCATCAAAACTCATACAACAATTAAGCAGTTTATGTTTGTGGTTTTTATAAAGACTCTTGTTGTATAAGGCCACTTATTCTATTGTTCTCCATTAATGGCTGATTTCAAACCCAAAATAAGGACATTTCAGTTAAAATAACAACTGAATTTGTTTCAAATTGAATTGATTTAAGCTGTTAAAAGAAAGCAGTTTTTTCATTAATCTTCAATCTTTGAAATGAATATAATGTTCGAATCTTAAAAATGACATGTCCTTTTTCCCCTTTGTGTTGCAGTGAAGGAGAAATGTTGAACTATTTGCTGAGGTATAGTCGTTGGCATTGGGGGCGCCAGCCATGGCCCCATCCCCCAAACATACGCCTCTCCTCCACCAAGATAATTGCATTCACAGGCTTCTGATTAAATTTGGCCCATCCCTCATGCAATTGTTTCCTATGAGTCTTTATGAAAAATGGCGGAGATTTGGGGATTATGGAATTATAACATAGCAGGGAAAAGCATCTGCTTAAAGCTGAGAAGAGGAAAGACAGGATTGTTATGGTTATTCAACTTAAACTGTGATAAAGCCTTGGTAATCTGAGCATTATGGGTAGGACAGAGGAGGGGGAGAAAATTATATTACAATAAGATAAGACAAATCTAAAAGCAAAGAAAAACAGAAGCATGAAAACAATAAAGGAAGAGACAAAAAAAAGACAACAATTATTGACAAATGGGAAAAACAAGTGAGTGATTAAAAAAAAAGGACCTTCAATTGCTGCTGCTTAAGGCCACTTAGCTTATCAAGGCTGATGTGTGATCCGCCTGCCAGCTGAATTAAAATGAGCCACGCTCTCTGGAATGGGCAAAACTAAAAGGGTCTGAGAGAAAGAGAAGGAAAGATGGAAAGACTGAGATGAAAGAGAGCATATCTTACCACAAGCATACCAAGTATGCTGGTTTTACCACAGAGGAAGCTGGCTTCAGTCAGTTCATTATTTGCTAAGGCAACAACACGTCATTGAGGCCTTGTTTTTCCAGGCCTACTGAGAGACATTAAGTAATACACTACGGGCTGAAGCCCTGACTTTGTTCACACAGCACTTGTGTTTTGTGTGAATCAGCCAAAGTGGGGAAAGTTGACCTAGAAGACTGTTAAGTAGATTTAAACTGAAACATTTATAAAGAACCCATATCTGCCAAAGCTACACATAATTGTGTCGATTGTTATTTCAATAACAGGGTTGTGATACGTGTTTTAGTCAGATCAATGTTTTAGGGTTCAGAGCTGATGTCACACAAGGGGCTTGCTTTGCTACTTGTTATGAGTCAGTGCTACAACAGCTGAGAGAGGAGCAGTGTCACTCTAGAACTGCAAAAGAAGTGTGTGTAACACACTTTGCTCTCCACCATTTTAACTCCTAGAATCAAACAACATTAACTGCCTTAAGTTTAAGACGGCCATACGTTCAGTGGGGAACAAGTATGAACCTCTCTCTGAAGCGCTCTTTTTTTAAATTTGTTACACAACAATTTATGGCACTTTGGTGACTTTTATGCCTTCTTAACCCCTGTGTTGTCTTGGGGTCAAAATGACCCGTGTACGAGAGTGTATATGTATGTGTGTTGATGTGTCATTTTGACCCCAAGACAACATGAGGAAACAGACTGAAAATGTTTGCCCCAAATCGTTTGCATTTTGAAAGAGGTAAACACTTTTAACTTCCTATGTGGTACATTGTAAAAACTACGTTGTACATTCGTAACATATGTAAGTTTGCTGGGATGGTGCTTTAGGTGCATAACATGCCTCAGGTTGAATGAATGAAATACTACAACAGTACTTAGTATTAAATATTACATTAACACCAGGGTGTGAAGGTTTGTTATGCTGTAATCATGCTGTGACATGGAATTGCCACTTTGTGAACTGCTTTTTATGTGAAAGTCTTACCTTGAAAAAAAAAAAAAATAATATTATTTGAATTAATAAAAAATAAGGTCATATTAAACAGAATTATATCTTGGATAGTTTAGACATAACAGTATTACAGAAAATACTGCATTGGAAATGTGAGTACCAATGAACCAAACCATGAAATCTTTGCCAATGATCAACATTCTTGCATAAACTAACTTCTGTCTCTCTGCCTCACAAGTCTCTATAATATCAAAAGGTAATGTTGCCGAACATTTTAAACATTTCATCCCAAAAAAATTTGACCTCAAGGTGAGACTGTCCACCCGGTGTCTGACGTCATCCAACGTTACATCGTCTCAGAACACAACTGTGGAGCAGATGCTTTCAGACCACATCCATGACCAAACCAACTTCTGTTTATGGGCAATAAAATCTGCCTCCAAGCCTAGTTGTTGCAATAACGAACTATAATAAAAACGGAATATGACATTATAAAAGAGGCAACACCTGCTAGATGTGGTGGAAACACAGAGCTTCAGAAAAAATACCAATAATGGAAGCCAGATCTTTTTAGCACCACAACAAATAAATGTACCACGGAGAGAGGTGGCAAATATGGAAAAATGTTATTTGGTGAAGTCATGCCTGGTGTTGCATGTAGTAACATCCACCCTATATCTCTGGAGACCTAGATGAATGGAAAAGTCCTTTTCATGTCCCATTACCCATCGCTGCCCCCATCAATAGCTGCTCCACTTACCCAAGGCTTCGGCCTAAGAGGCAAAAAATAAGCATATTAATTATTAAGCTGCCAGGGGAGAAAGGGGAGGAGTCGTAGCGTCGGAGGGTAATCTGTGTGTTTATGTGTGTGTCGGCACTGAGGCAAGGTTATTAAATTGTTTTGGGAGCACTGCTTCTTTTAAACTCGTGGAAAGCAATCCTCAATGATAGCAATTTAAATCGGTGTTTATCGCTGGAAATCTAAGGACTTGTATCCTTAGTTTAAATATGCAGTGTGTATCTTGTCAGCTCATACAATATGCTGAAAGATTCACAGATTAATCATTGTACCGGACAAAAAGTCTATAGTTTTTGAATAGCAACACACTCTCAACCATGTCATATGGAAAATGGAAGTAAAAAATGATTAAATGCCAAACAACAAATACACTCACCTAAAGGATTATTAGGAACACCATACTAATACTGTGTTTGACCCCCTTTCGCCTTCAGAACACCTTAATTCTACGTGGCATTGATTCAACAAGGTGCTGAAAGCATTCTTTAGAAATGTTGGCCCATATTGATAGGATAGCATCTTGCAGTTGATGGAGATTTGTGGGATGCACATCCAGGGCACGAAGCTCCCGTTCCACCACATCCCAAAGATGCTCTATTGGGTTGAGATCTGGTGACCGTGGGGCCATTTTAGTACAGTGAACTCATTGCCATGTTCAAGAAACCAATTTGAAATGATTGGAGCTTTGTGACATGGTGCATTATCCTGCTGGAAGAAGCCATCAGAGGATGGGTACATGGTGGCCATAAAGGGATGGACATGGTCAGAAACAATGCTCAGGTAGGCCGTGGCATTTAAACGATGCCCAATTGGCACTAAGGGGCCTAAAGTGTGCCAAGAAAACATCCCCCACACCATTACACCACCACCACCAGCCTGCACATTGGTAACAAGGCATGATGGATCCATGTTCTCATTCTGTTTACGCCAAATTCTGACTACCATCTGAATGTCTCAACAGAAATCGAGACTCATCAGACCAGGCAACATTTTTCCAGTCTTCAACTGTCCAATTTTGGTGAGCTCTTGCAAATTGTAGCCTCTTTTTCCTATTTGTAGTGGAGATGAGTGGTACCCGGTGGGGTCTTCTGCTGTTGTAGCCCATCCGCCTCAAGGTTGTGCGTGTTGTGGCTTCACAAATGCTTTGCTGCATACCTCGGTTGTAACGAGTGGTTATTTCAGTCAAAGTTGCTCTTCTATCAGCTTGAATCAGTCGGCCCGTTCTCCTCTGACCTCTAGCATCAACGAGGCATTTTCACCCACAGGACTGCCGCATACTGGATGTTTTTCCCTTTTCACACCATTCTTTGTAAACCCTAGAAATGGTTGTGCGTGAAAATCCCAGTAACTGAGCAGATTGTGAAATACTCAGACCGGCCCGTCTGGCACCAACAACCATGCCACGCTCAAAATTGCTTAAATCACCTTTCTTTCCCATTCTGACATTCAGTTTGGAGTTCAGGAGATTGTCTTGACCAGGACCACACCCCTAAATGCATTGAAGCAGCTGCCATGTGATTGGTTGATTAGATAATTGCATTAATGAGAAATTTAACAGGTATTCCTAATAATCCTTTAGGTGAGTGTATAAGTACAAAGCTTGTATACACACACTAACCACTTTAGAAGACACTGATTTCAGAACTTGTTAATATATGTAACACCTCACAGCTTTAACAGTGAACATTTGATCCCACCTAAAGTCCAGAGGTAGCCTCTCCATTTAGGCCTCAAAACTAAGTTGATAGAAAGTGACATTTTCCTCAGTGGCGTTTGAGACCCACTGAGCTGCCAGTCAGCTCCTACTTCACTTGCTTTCCTACTCATTTTGCTCCTCCTCTGAGATGAGCACTGATCGCCTCTGACATCAAAGACCGGTCTGAAACACAGTCTGGCCTTCACAATTAAAGTAAGAGCTGCACGTCAAGCCTGCACAGCCATGCGCCGACATGGGAAAGCCACAATGACAGCCATCCAGTGACAAAAACTAAACATGACAACCATGGTGTTTGATCGGAATCTGCAATCATATCTATGGCAGACTTTTCAGAAACAGAATAATAAATAAAAAGGAAAGGTGCAGCACATACTAGACAAGACAATTCAGACCAAATAATCATAAAAGGGTGAAGCCTTTCATTTGTTGTTCTTTGTACGTGAATGTTTATTTGACAACGCAGTGTTCACACAATCAGTTAATGCATATGTATTGAATACATGAATTAAGTAGTTAAGATAACTAAACTGCATCTAAAATTGTGTTAAAATGGGTTTACATGTACAGTACAAAAACACCAGATAACTGACATGATGTAAATTGGTCCCATGTTGCTGATATGCTAGATAGGCGAGATTGTTCTCGCCAAAAACAATGAGGGCACTCGTCATTTGTTTAAGGTGGAATCAGTGTATCACTGTAATAGCACTGCAACAACTCCAGAGAAGGTCAGGGCAGATAGTTGGGCATGCAAAGTATGTCAAATCCAACATCAGAGACCATTGTTTGCGCATACCAACAGTCGTTTTCTTTTACTTTTAGAGGGAAATATTAACCTGCTGAAAAGATCAAATGTGTAATATTCTACAAACAAACAAATCACATCATAAAAAAACTAAACCAACAACGACTTTATCCGACTAACAAGAGTTGCCTGTGAAGCTAAAACCAGGTATAGATGATTTGTCTCATAGAGACCCACTTTTATCCCCAAAACAGTTACAGCACGTCTACCATGGCCACTTAATATTCTTGTTCCTTATTCACTGGGAGGTGTCCATTGATTCTAGTAATTCACAGCATAAACAGACACTCAATGTTTATTTTGAGTTCTGAAGTACTGTGTTGATGCAAAGTCTTACCCAACAACCTGCATACATCTGTGGAATCTCTAGATTCTGATTAGCAAAGCACTATCTTCCCCGGGCCCAAAATATCTCTTGTTCAGACTCTGTTTTAGCCGCTTGATCGGTTGCACTGCAATCAGGTATCTTAAGACTCATTCTGTATCTTGTGCTGAACAACAAAACACCAACTTGAGACAGTGAGATCAGTGAACAGCGTCCTATTGGTCTCTGAGCTGGATTTACATCTACATCATGGCACATATTATCTTGATCTAAGCCATAGCCCGGGGGGATGGAAATGTTGGAGAAAAAGAGGAGAGTGTGTTTTTATTATTAATTGGCATTAAAATTCCTACCACGCCTACATTAACTTTTAATGAGGTGAAAGTCGACTCTCCCAGTGGGCCGCAGCAGTTCAGTTTGGAAGGGCAAATTGGTAAAATAGGGTATAGTCATGTTTAGGCAACACTGTATTTTCTCTCGCTGACAAAAGGTGAGGCAGAGGTTGAGACTTGGGCTGGACAATATTTCAAATCAGTGAGTATAGTTAGAGTTCTTCTAGGTTGGTTCCAAATTTCAATCATGAGTTTAGACTATGTACAACGAGTTCAATACCGCAGCTTGGTCAGTGCTCCTCGGCATTTGACACCGATGCACGTAGGCTCCCTTTAGTGCCTGTATGCAACTAAATAACTCCAATGTAAAACACACCGTCAACATTATTACACTCTCAGGGCAACTTACCACTATTCCACACAAGCTGGATGGGTCAAACAAGCACAGGACTTCCGGTTAACACCACTGTTTGTATCATATGGTAAACCAAAATTGTACGAGAACATTTTGTCAGCTGCTAGTTATGTGAGTTGTGAGTGTCCTTAGTCACGTGAGTTGTAGTGGAATGCTAGTCAGTCAAGTTAATGTCAACCATGCTCTTTTCCTACACTGCAGTGGTCTTGTAAACTGAAACTAATTTCATTTGAAGAGACACTGTGCATCTAACAAGAGTACATTGATATAATGTTTTTGACGCTTTGGGGTGAGAATGTGTTGCAACGTTAATTATTCATTGGAAATAGGCGCATACAAGACACATGGACACTACTGTATTCACACACTATCATTCTTACATGCATAAAAAACAAATACATAAATGGTCCCCAGAAAAGAAAAAAAGTACTACCAGAACGTAAAAAAAACAAAAACACAGGCCATTTTGTTTCAAACATTCTAAGAGGTTTTCTACTCGTGCATTTGAAATGTCTAAAATTTAGTTGCTGATCAAAAAAGATATTCATATTTCATTATGTAATTCTCAGTAATTCTCTGGTTGTCAAACATCCAATAATGAATAACAAAAGCACAACAAAGGAGCACTTAAGGCAACCCTGTGGCTAAAGTAATTCAGTCAATTGTCCAGGTTCAATTTTACATCTAAAAAATAAAGTAAAATATGGAAGGATGGATTGTAAGATTAGAAAAGTGAGAAATTATGGAGGATATGATTCCTGCTCTATGACCGAGGAAAGGGCCTTCATGGGCAGAGGTAAAGAAATTCCTACCATTTAATCAAAAGTGAGTACAAATGTTTAATATTTTTGCCATGTTAGCTCTGTGAAACAAAACGATAAACACAACAGAAGCACATTAACTTTGTTCAGAATTTCAGCCCCATTGTTCCTCGAGCATAAAAACTCAACCAGTTGCTCTCACTAGTCTCACTATCTCTGTCACACAGTGGCGTTACAGAGCAATCAATTAGCACCAACCACCACTGAAGGCCCGTTCCGGACTTCAATTTAACATGTGCCTCTTCACGATCCACATTAGGGGCTCACAAATGTGACAATATGAATGTCGTCCTTCAAAAAGAAAGTCCCTCCTGCTCCCTTTCCTGGTGTGGTGAAATATTGAGTGTGACACGGGAGTAATTGCATTGGAAGTAATCAATTAGACACACAATTGAAGGAGACCTGAGGTCTGTGGTCTGCCAGGCAAGAGACTCAACTAAAGTCTGGTGACGTGCACTGAAACAATCTTGCCTGCCTCCTGCGGCAGAATTGCTCCTTATTTCCCAAGAAGTTAGACGGTGGATGAAAGTCTCAGGGATCAGGAAAAGGCAGCAATGTTGTGCCCCCCTCTCAGCAGTCACTTGTCTGGGGTAAACACACTGACTCAAATCGTCGCTTTCACTTTACCCCATCCCATCTCATCCATTCTCTGCCTCCCTTGTGCACTGAGCAGGACGTGTTCAGCACTTGATGCGCGCATTCACTGAGATTTCTCTATCAAACGCCTGCAGTAGGACTGTACTCAAGAGGCCGTTGCGCACAAAATGGTACCAACAATACATTGCATGCGTTTGTGTGAAAGGCATCAATGTAACAAATCAAGACAGCCAACTAAAGTATGATGAGAGACACAGAGCCAAGGAAACAGGGATAAAGAGATGGAAGAAGGACAGAAAACGGGGTAGATAAAGAGAGAGCAGATGGGCCATGAAGGAGTTGATAACGCCTTGGCGTAAAACACAGGCTTGTGTACATGCATGCAACGAGAGAGGATCATTCAGCAGATGGGGCCTCAGATTGGATGCTTCATTTTGGACAGACGCAGTGCAGGCGTAGGGTGGTTAGAAAAATGAATCAACAACACAAAACAAATCTGAAAAAAATTATACTGGATGAAATGAGGGAAAGGAAGGGGGCCAGTAAATGCGTTAAATCAGAAAGCTCATCTGTGTTGTGCGCCTTATTGAGACCGTTATTATTTTGCCAGGGAAGCAGGCTGTAATTACCATGTGAAAGCACAGAAGCTGCCCGGGGTTCATGCGAATCCACACGGAAGTGCTGAAAATGTTTGCCGAAGCAGGAAGGAAGACACTGCGGGTCAGCATGCATCACAATAAAATATTAGGAACTTTGAGAATGTCAGGAGGCATCTATGTTTAACCTTTTCCTTGCTCGGCTATTGAAGAAAAAGTAAAAAGTACTTAAACCTTCTCTCATCTTAAAAACCCTAAATAAAAGAATGGGTGACCTGGCAGTAACCAGCTTTTTGTCTTCAGGTGGGAAGGGATTCTTCACAAGTAATATCAAATAAACAATACAACCACACTTTCCACATAGAAGCAAAGAGTAGTTTACTATTCCTTATTCACATCTATACACCCATGTGCACACACACACACACACACACACACACACACACACACACACTATATCCCTCAACTTTCCCCCAGCTTGACTGTGCCTTATATTTCATATTCATGAGGATAACTTGGCTAAGCTTGATTGAAAGGTGCATCGGAGGGAGTCCTATCCCTGCTCAGCCAGAGACCTCCTCCACTCCATCCTCCGGTCCCCTCAAATCCAGAGAGTCCATTCACAGCTCGCCGAGAGTGCACCAGAAAAATCAATAAGTGCAATGCTACAATATACTAGCGACAAATTGATTTCATCCTAAGGCAATTTCGACCCGAGTACAAATGCGGGTGGGTTTCAGCGCTGAAGGGGCCTTTTACTGTGCCTTACCTCGATTAGCCCATGATGTAGTTAATACATTTTATCCTCTTATATATGTTCCTTATGGATTATATCGATCATTTTACACTTCTTCTTGGAGCTGCGGGCAGAGGAACGGTGGACCAATGTGTCAGCAACATCAAAGGCCTTGTAATGAATGAGAAAGCTGGCCTCGGACTCACTAAAGCGCTTGAAGGAAGGAGCGAGATTTGATGTACTGCTTGATGTACATTAGTGGATCTATCTGACTGTTAAGGGCATATCTTTTTTCCTCAGCAGTACACAGTAGAATGATGACAACTGCAACAGAACAAACTGGGACCCATGTGACCTTTTCACAACCCCCATTTGATGAAAAAAGAATGGAATCTTATGGCGGTATGAAATACACCTGAGGATAATTAGGGCCGTATCTGAAATGCGGTGGACTCGACCAGACCTGAAAAGAGAAAGAAACCGTTAATAAGCAACCGAAAGGAGGAGCTACACAGTTCACACTTTTGCTGATAGCAAGGCGGCTTAGATGCACTTAGGTATTACATAAATTAACACAAGACCCCAGGAAATAGCAGCTGGACACAATTAAACTGCAAAATTAGAAACCGATTTGGGCCCCAGGTCTTGGTTACTAACCAAGCAGAGCGCTGGAGACCTCCATTTGTTTTGTTGTCATACCAACATATGAGAAAATCAAATATCTGATTTGAATACTTTTTCATCAAAAAGAAATGTTACTCTACTATTAAGAACGAGAAGTACTAGGGTGAAACTCAGTCAGTCTTATGAGCAGATTCAGACTAAGGCTGTTGTGCATAACCTGCCCTCCACTTCATGGCTCAAGGCCATGGATAGCACATCAAGGAGCAGCTTCTCACAGAGTCCACTTGGCAACACAATGAAGAGGACCGGCTTGGCAAAAAAGCTCGGTGGTGCCGTACAAATGCAATTCCCCAAGTGTTGCGCAACATGCAAGAGAGAATACAAGATGGAACATAACACACGCGCACATACTACTTCTGCGCATGCAGTCATGGAAGGCTGTGTCGCTTCCTTCGTCTCTGAGGGATCACCAGGAAGGAACAGTTGAAGAGAACAATGAGAGACAATTGAATTATTTAGAAAGAGGGGTTGGAGGCAGCAGAGACACACAATCCGGGGCTCGGCTTCTTCCTCGCAAATCCAAATAAAGTCTAGTCTCAGAATGAATTGCACTCTCTCAATACATAGAGAACCTTTAAATTATAGCGCAAATTGATGACATTGTCTTTATCATGCTGCCTCAGTGGCTTCTTGACATACTTGTAATCATGCTTGTATATAACATGTATGCCTTTGTGGAAAAAAGCACTGTGTGCCACCAGTCAGCATGTAAGCTAGTATAAGATCTTGCACTGGGAGCTCATCCCCATAGAGAAAAAAAGCATACAAAAATCATTTCAAAGCACATTTTACTGACATCCCTCATCCACAAGGACATGCATGGCACTTTGGTGGTGCTCCCTAATAAATCATTCAAATCTCATTTCTCATGCTTCCCTGTGTGCAAAAGATCATAAGTGAAATAATTAATGTTATCATTGCACTGAAGGGCAAAAGAGAATTGAAGAAAACATCGCAGTGTTGGCACCGTGGGACATAACACAACTGACCAGAACTTACGGACAACGCTTCTCCTTAATGTTATTCAGCCAACACACCAAGTGATTCTCTCTCCACCGTCCATCACTTAAAATATTTGTATGGTTGGATTTCACTTCAAAATGAGTGAATAATACCTCTGGTCTTGTGTTGCACACATCATGAGCTAGCCTCGGCATGCCCCACTTAGCCCTGCATTGGAAAAATCTTAACATCTTTTTTGTAAGTTAAAAGCTTCATTTCTTTCTGACCTCAGGGTCAGGGCGCCTGAAGGAAACCTATCAGCACAAGGATCCATTGTTCAGGAAGAGGCAGCACCACCCACACAATGTCTTCCTACTTAGTACGCTATTTATCAGCAATCACATTCACTGTCTTCACCAACTTCTGAGGAAACGGGCTGAGGTCGGTTGCAGAGTGGGTTGTAAATCAGACAAGAAACACTGCGATGTGTGGATATAATAGAAGAGATAACGTCTTTTCACAACATCCAGAGTCAGCGTTGTATCCCTTAGTGTGAGAGGATGAATTGTGAACAGCATCAGTAGAAGAGGAAGACTGTCCGCATATTTCCACCTTGTGTGAAGGTGATAGAAGCCAGTAAAAACTACCAGCACATTGGCCAATGTATTTATTCAATTGTGCAATGTACCATCCAACCAGCATTTTGGTAGACCACAGTTTGTCAGAATGGGCCGTGTGCTGTCTGAAACGGTGGTCAGTGATGTTGGAGCCCCACAGGGAACTGTTCTGTCACCCTTCCTGTTCACCCTGTACACCACTGACTTCCAGTACAACACGGAGTCATGCCGTCTGCAGAAGTACTCTGATGACTCTGCGGTGGTCGGGTGTATTAGGGATTGTTGAGTGATCGAGGAAAAATATGAAAGTAAAAAAGTCTAACTATTATAACCGTATAATCATTTTCTTTTTATATGTAACCATTTGAGCATATATATAATGTTTGGTTTTTATTTTCATTATAGTTTGTGATTAGACAGTATAAAATCCATAGGACGCTATAAGTTGCTATGTTATATACTCTTTTTGAATGAGATGTGTTAAATGTTCTTTCCTTTGTTAGAAGCATGCGTTGGCAATCTAACCAGATAGGGTAGTAAAACCCCCTCTGTCCAACTCTGGTGACAGCATGACTGATGTACTCTTGTGTATAAAAGAGGGTGTAAAATGAATGTTTTTTGGGGTGCCTCGCAATTCTGTGCAGGAGGATAGAAGAGAGAAGAGGTGTTTATTCACCAGCTCTAAAAACTTAACCCTTTCTCTTAGTTACTTGTAAACTTTTACTAGTTAAGGAGAAAAATCAGATTGGACCTGTCCCAGCTCTTACGGGTTGGGACAGGTCTCCAGCTTTAGAGTCTGGAAGTAACTTCTACTATCAGGAGAGGGGTGCCTCGCAATTCTGTGCAGGAGGAGTAGAAGAGAGAAGAGATGTTTATTCACCAGCTCTAAAAACTTAACCCTTTCTCTTAGTTATTAGTAAATTTTAAACGTTTGATTGAATTGAATTTTTTTTGTATGTAAGATAATCTTGAAATAAAACTCAGCCTTATTTCGTAAGGTACTGAAACCAAAACAAGGATTCTGGTTCTTTAAAACAATTTAAACCCTCTTTCCCTGTCCATCCACCGTGAGATACAGAGGTGACGACTGAATCTACCAAAGAAACTTAAGGTAAGTATCTTTGGGTGAAGACTTTTGCAGTGTTTGTCATAATGATGAGATGGTGTCAAAAAGGTAGATGATAAGATATAGACGATATATGTACTCATCTTGATAAGGGTTGAGAGGAGTTACAGCCCACCGCAGGGGACCTCGAGCGCAAGCTCTAAAACACCCTCGACAAAACCTATAACTTATTTCGAAAATAAACACAAAAACCTAACGATTTAGCACGGGGCGAGATAAAAGACCGAAGGTGTTATACCAATATCGGATGAGGATTGTTATTTCCTCCGGGATCACTAGGATAATTAACCGACGGAGTGCCACCGAGTTAGGTGCGAGGTCTTGCCTTTACTAACCAAACCCTCCCTTCCCCTCTTCCCTTGGCAAGACCACCGTTCACGTTACAGGATGGACGGGAGGAGGAGTACAGGGCAGTGGTGAGTGACTTTGTGGAGTGGGCCGGCGAGAATCACCTGCTGCTGAACGTCACCAAGACCAGAGAGATGGTGGTGGACTTCAGGAGGAAGGCGACTGCTCCTAGACCCGAGTGTTCTTGGAGAGGACGTGGACATGGTGGAGGAGTACAGGTACCTGGGTGTTTCCATCGACAGCCGACTGAACTGGAAGAACAACATCAACGCTGTGTACAAGAAGGGGATGAGTCGACTCTTTTTCCTGAGGAAGCTTCGATCCTTTAATGTGTGCAGCAAGATGCTGGAGATGTTCTACCAGTCGGTTGTGGCCAGCGCCCTGTACTTCTCCATCGTCTGCTGGGGGAGCAGCATTGGAGCCGGTGACACCAACAGACTTAACAAGATAGTTAAGAAAGCCGGCTCCATCATTGGCTGCAGGCAGGAGTTTCTGGAACAGGTGGTGGAGAGGAGGACGCTGAAGAAACTTTTGTCCATATTGGACAACCCGGACCACCCTCTCCACCACCTACTGCAGGGTCAGCGGAGCACTTTCTCGAGGAGATTCCTCACGCTCCACTGCAACAAGGACAGATACAGGAGAACATTCCTGCCAACGGCATTACGGCTTTACACACAATAAAGCCCCGGATGTTTGTTAATTAGCCCCGAATATTAATTCTCAAAAAAAAAGAAAATACGTCATTCACCCAAAACAGCGGCGTCAGGCAGCAGACGCACTTGCAGCGTGCGCCAGTGTGCGCCCCCCTATTATACAGGTCGTCATTTAAGTTTCTCTTTCATATAGAACAGGTCTACACCTTGTTCTGTTATTAAACAAACTAAACGGCCGTATTTTATTGATCTTATCCACACGACAGCTTGTCATTTCTGTCTCTAAATGGTCACGTTAACACTTCTCCTCTGCTCTGCATCGCGCACGGCGGAGTTCCACCGCGATGCGCACAGACACGTGCGCGCGCACACACAGGTGAGCGCTGAGCACACAGCAGCGGACAGAGAGCGTCGAAAAATATGTCGCGTGAAAAGCAGACCGCTATATCTGCGTTTTAAACGCTCCCAGGGTGAAGATGGCAACAGCAGCTCTCCTGTGAGGAACAACCAGAGTTCTCCTCGCACCGGAGCAGCTCTCCTGCTCCAGGTGAAAGAGCCAAAGTGCTCGTGTCTTCTACCAACAATGAGCTGCTGGCTTCACACATTACAAAAGTACAAAGTACACGGACATAAAACTAAGTCATTAATAAATACATGGAGAAATGCCTGTACTTTCGGGTAAATGGTTACGCCGTTAACAGGTTACGCTTGCGCATGCGCGACTCCCTTATTTTTTGGCGTTTTGCCAGAAGTCTCCGTGACGTCCTTTCTGCTGCTGCGTGTCTCAAAACAGAAAACAGATCTCAACGTTGAACATGAATTGTATCAAATCTACAACCCTGTTTTAAAAAGATGTGTAGAGGAAAGCAGCTCACTGCTCCACTAATACTGATGCAACCTGATGCTCACATATCTGCACTCATTCTGTTTTGTTTGGCAAAAAAATAAATAGCTTATTATTTTCCACAATGAGCTATTTAGTAGTAACTAAATATTAGTATTTTATTTGCACAGATACAACTTCCTGTTCATTGATCTAAGTGATTGCAATTAAAACATTAAAAAAAAAATCTGATGGAGCAATCTGATTTACTTGAAACTTTAAGTGATTGCAATTTTCTTTATTCTGTTATTTATAAAAGCGCAGATGGAATCACAAAATGTTATTTACAGAAAAAGTTTGAGAACCACTACTTTAAGTGTTTGTGTTGGTTGAGCACTATTAGCATTATTAGCATCTTATGTCTAAATATTATGTTAAAGAGTACGTTATGTTAAATAATGTTAAAGAATATGTAAAGAATAAATACATATGAGTATGTAAAGAGCATTAAATGTACAATGTAAACACTGTACATGACAAGATGCATGGTTCATTAAACATCTCAATGTTTACTGTTGCTGAATGGTTGCTGTTGGTATGTTCAACATGATGAATGGGGCATTTTTGTGCCTGGGCTATTGAGGGAAGTTTGTGAACATTGCTAGCCTATTTGATATTAACTGGTAACCATGAAATGCCTCAATTCCATTCAGTCCAGAAGAGCAGGTACCTGTAGGGTATGTGGAGAGTGTTTCTATGTCTAAAACTTTCGCTGCTTCACTCTTCTGGGCTAAGCCCCAGATGTGTCAAAATCCTAGAGACGCCCCTGCCTCTGACTAACCACATGTATATATATATTTTGCACAATCCCAGCTATTTCTATTTTATTATTATTATTATTATTATTATTATTATTATTATTATTATTGTATATATCTTTTATCTTTCATCCTGCTGTTTTTATTTATTTATTTTGTTGTAAATTGCTGCTACCCCGACACCAAATTTCCCCTCGGGGATTAATAAAGTATATATTCATTCATTCATTCATTTCACTCTGCGTTGGTGAATGATTTTCTGAAAGCATCCCCCCTGTATAATTTTGTTCTCAATAATACCAGGATATCTTTTCCAGCTTATTGGTAGATCAATGTAAACAGTACAAATTAAAGCAGCGGGTAAGCAGCCTTGTGCTTGGCAACTATTGATTAACACTGGCATCTAAAAGGGGATCTGATCACAGATGAATTCAGCTGTTAAACCTTTTTGGAATCATTCACTCAAAGACAGCTATTTGAAACAAGGTAATGAAGTGAGTGAAGTAAATAATCAAGTTTCAGGCATGAGTCGGTGAAGCATTCAAAGCAAAGTGGAGAAAATAGCTTTCAAAATATCCGTCTGTTTCTATTCGGCTATCAACCAGCTATTCCCATTTCATTAAGTTGAGATTGCTGTGTGAAATGCCTCCATTTGCTTGGACTGTTTCCAACTCAATAATAATACAAAAATAACATTGCATACAAGGTTTAGAGCAGATTGCTTTGCTAATTCTGGGCAGTGTGTCTCATTATGAAAGCAAAACCTAAAAACAAAGCAGAACCCTAGTAAGCATATTATATTGAGTCATCAGCCATTAATAGTTTAAGTTCCTGAATGATGTTCATTTGATCAACATGTCAGGCTTAGGGTGAACATGAACACACACACTCCGGCAGGAATGGAAATATAGAATGTTAAATATTTGATGTCAGAAAAAAAAAATACTTTTTATAAATATTGAACTCATGGTGAAGTTGCATCATCATTGATAACAGGCCACAGCTTTGATCAAAAGGCCCTCATTATACTCACAAATACCCAGAACAAGACACGGCACAGCCAAAAATATGAGTAACCAGAAAAAGGTTCACTCACCTGTGAGGTTTTTCAGACCGAGTTGGCGCAGGCCAAAGTTTCCATCACGTCTGTAGTTGAGGAAGATGGCGAGGGAGTAGCGGTCCTCGTAGAGCTTGGTTCCTCGGATGATTCTCAAGTTCTCCAAAGGAAGGTAGTCAAACTGGTTCAGTGCCACCAACACATAGCCCGTCACCTCTCGGATAGACTGTGGACAAAGTTACAACGAGAGGTGTTAGTGTGCGTTTTATTATATTGTTGTATAAATGAACACAGTTCAAATCGTAGTTAAAGTACGTGAAAGACATGGAAGGAAAAATGATATTACTCTCGGTGGATCAAAATAAAAATTTCAGCATGTAAGCTAGTACAAGGCCAAGAGGTAAACTGTCGTGCTCGTGTGCATACCTTGAGGAACCCTTGTCATTTTCTTTCCCTGAGAAATGAATAACAAACCCTGAGTCTTAGGAACTCAGGGTTTCTCTAACATTGTTTTCAGCCAACAACACACCACTGTACAAGTATATATTGATCAGAGCTTTAGAGTCTAGCTACCAAGACTTTGTACATCCAGATGGATCTTGTTGTACACTTGTAAAAATATATTTCTCTCTGATTCTAGCGGTGTTTTGTTGATAAGACTTTTACATACCTGCAAATATATTATTTTTTAACTGTTGTTTTTGTCATACTTTTCGTCAGTACTATTATGCAGCAACACAGATCAAATTCACTCAGAGCATTGCGCTTAAAGGAAACGCAATGAAATAGCTTACAGTAGCTTAGACTACAACAATATAAATGCTCTTAATATAAGCGCTCCGTCTGCTCTTGCAGAAATCAACTATTCTACCTTTTATGCAGGTATACAGTTCTCCTCCTAAACGATGAGTCCATCCAGCACAATTCGTGGTACACTGTTGTCTGACTGCAATTATTCTTTTTACTTAATATATCACTTTTCAGATATATTTCCCTTTTCAGCAAGGTTCCTGTATTAACTGCATTGACTGTTACAACAATATAGTTCCACACCGTCTTTCACATTTTTCTAGCTTGAATGAAGGACCAGCAGAGCCATGTCACAAATTGCAGATTTAGACCCTTAGACCTGGAAATCATTCCCAAGTCTAAATATAACGTTGCTGTATTGTGCAGTTTACATGGTTTGGTCAATTAAACTTATGTGTTACATAGTAGTAGTATTTTCTATGCTTGTACAAGCTGTATTCAAGCATGTTGCTCATGTCGTTAGAAAATAAAAACAAATGCAGTAACATTTCAAGGCTGTTGAATCAAAAATTGTAATTTAGTTATTCACAAAGAAAATCCCAATGTTTCCTCTCCTACACTTCAGTGCTTCTGAATGTCTCATTTTACATTAAAGCCAATTAATTGTGTCACCTTAAGATTTAACAGACACGGATGAAAAAAAAAAGAAGGGAAAGTCAGACATACATCAGATCATTGACAACATCTATCTTCAAGGTCACTTTTCACAGTTTCAACCTTGCCAGCGAGTTGCGTTTGAGCATCTGAGTGAGGAGAACTTGCTCTGGGGTTTGTGACCTCAATGCAAAATGCTCTTGTCCAGGGCTCGGCCTGGGGTGACTGAGCCACAAGGACAGCCGTTGCTTTACACTTTAAATGTCATTTAGGAGAGGATATAACGACTGTCGAGACTTTGGCGCCGAGCCACCCAGTTGAAGCTGCTGTTGCATGAATCAAAGTGACAGGCCGTGTCCTCTTTCTCCCATCCACCATCATGGTGGCTGTCATTAGCAGACAGGCGGTCAGAGAAGTCTTTCCGCGCCGGCCCCGCTGATGCTGATAATCAACAAGTCTGTGTGTGAAGTGCTGCTGCAGCTGATGTGCTGAGCTGAAATAAGTCCCAAGGAGGGCCCTGGCAGCGTAGTCATGGCGGCTGACAGCTGTCAGAGAGCATGGCCATCAGCCACCAGTAAGTAAGCCACATTCACAGCTCCGTCATCATCACCCTGCTGATTACCATTAATAGAAAAGGACGGGCCGGAGTCTGGAGAAACTGTGTGTATCGACGTGAAAGCGAGATGGGGAATTTATATACATGTTGTTATTGTGTGCATGTATTTATTGGTTTAGAAACTATTTTGAAAAAGAAGATCAAGGATGATGGCCGGCTCTAGGGAGCACAAGTTTGTCTATGTTTATGTGTGCATGCATTAGTTTACAATATATTGAGCTCCTTTAAATGTGTGTGTATGTTGTTCTATGTTGTACCAACAGTGTGAACACAGCGTTAGACAATCAAGGCCATATTTAACACTTTTACGTTATTCCACTAGACAAGAGATGAGGTCTGTTGGATGAATCACATTCACCCTGCTCGGGGTTTAAAGGTCTTTTTCAACCCTGCTCCTCAACCACATAGCTCTAAGTCAATATAGTCCAGTGACATTGCCCTGGTACTACCGGTATCCTTCCTCCGAGTGATTACTTGTGGTACTTTTTCTTGCTACCAAAAGGTGGAGGGTGGCACACAGCAGTAAGAGGTATAAACTCTAGTTGACTGAGTGTGAGCATCTACAGTAGCTGATTATTATTTCAGGGCGCACACTTCATATGTGCTTTTCTCACTTATTTTTCTTTTCTGAGCCTGTTTATTACCCCTCTCGCAAGGTTGCCGGTTTGTTATTTTCAAGCCACCAAATCAATACTCTCCTAAGTGCAGCCTTGCAGAGGGAAATAAAACGAGGGAGAAAGAAGATGGCAGGTACACACACTTTTCTCCCCACAGATTGTTTGTTCAATAATGAACTGCATGGAAAAAAGGGAAACGATTTGTAGTGATTACAGGCCCTTGCTGAGCTAATGGCCAAATCTGCTCTGCGTGGTCACTTTCATTAAACACAGATCAACAAAACAAGCCCAGCAACACCACGGGTGCAGGCCAAGTGCACCGTATGTCCACTTCAGGGAACCAGGCACCTGGAGAAAGACCCTTAAGGAAAATACAGTTAAAAAAAAAGATGTGAATAATACATGGGAGCCCACATTATGTGATCCTGTGGCAATGGTGAGTTTGGTACAGGGGCTGACGTAATAGCATATTTCTTTTTTTTTTATGGGATTGTGTGTCTGTGTGTGTGTGTGTGTGTTTGCACTCATTTTTATTCCTGAGTCGTTGAATGACCTCTTCTATTTTGCTACAGTGCAATTAGAGCAATACATGACCTGCTAAAGATAACATGACACATTTTTGTTCTAGTTTTCTCCCAGTAAAAATAGCTCTTCAACTATCTTGATACAGGTGTGTAGGGCACATGTGACAGGAAACCTGCCTCAACTTGCTGAAATCCAAGATGTAAAGCACACGTTGTCCTTGTTTTCTTTTTCAGTTGAGTATTTTATGTCAACATGGTCATTTATTATGACGAAATAGGCACTTTGCCTCCAGATATGAACAGGAAGGTACAAATTGTTCATTTTCCACAGTCCCTTCGGTGAATATGTTGTGTCTTTCTTAAACAAATATTGTAGAATGGGATGTTGGACTCCTTCACTACGTCGACCTAACTGTGTAGCAACCCCCCAACTCACCCAACCTCGCAGCTCACAAACACGTCTGCCAAGCAGTGAACACGAGAGAGAGAGAGAGAGAGAGAGAGAGAGAGAGAGAGAGAGAGAGAGAGAGAGAGAGAGAGAGAGAGAGAGATTCACTAGATTAACAGGGATTTCTCCCTCCTCCCTCCTCTCCAAGTCAGAGCATTTGTGAACGGAAGTGTGGCAGCGGAACAAACCCCTCACTTGAGTCACCGAGACGTGTGTGGTTTTGAAATTGAGTCCTTCAATCCCCAACTTCTAAAAGGAGAGGAGAGGGAGGGAGGTTTCGGAGGTAGAGTTAATGAAGGAAGGAAGGCAGAAAGGATAAAAACAAAAAGAGGAAAGTGAGACCGAGAGGGTGGAACACACACTGCAGGAGGAGGAGCTCAGTCAAGTGGATCGGACTGGGTCAACGTATATTTCAATGCCTAATTAAAACCACACCTGTTTCAGGTCAGGAAAAGAGACAGGAAAGGGTCTGTGGAGGGGTGAAATGCTGGGAGAGGTGATGCAGGGCTGAAAGTGTAATGACATCATTAGCATGTTTGAGGGGACTGAACACACGTTAGCATGATTCCCTCTCATTTCCATACATATTGAGGCATAGCGATGTGCTCCACAGGGCTGCGGTCATTGAAGTCTGATTCACAGGAGTGCACTGGGAGGGCTTAAGGTTTGCCTTGCATCACTAAGTCCTCATCCTCTATTTCCATAACACTTCTCTAAACCCTCTGCCTGAGCTCACGTCCACATCTGTAAACAGACACAGAATCCGGATGGAGTGTCTACAAGTGTAAGTAAGAAAATCCTCAGGAGTTTTCCCAGGAGCTCATCCTCGATGTAAGCGACAACCTACTGGACATATTGCTAGTATTTTTCGCATTACGGCTTTGACATTAATATCTGACATTAATCTCCATAAATGATTGTTAACCCTCCGTCGTGAATGAATCATGCATATCACTCACAAAGTCAGTTATGCCTTTATTATACCATCATATTGGCGCTGCATGAGTGCAATATTGTACAGTAATAGAGGCATCCCTGGTGGAATTTGTGAGTCTTTTCTTCAAGCTCAAACTCACAAAAGTGTTGCCATGCTTTGCTGTAAGTCGTCCACCTACAGCCCCGCAAACAGCCAGCTCCCAGCCTGGTAACACCTCAATCCCTCTGGAGTGGCTCAAACCCAATACAAGCCACTTCAAACACCTGCAGTTGATGCTGCCTTTGATGCGTGTGTGTGTGCGCATGTGCGTGTGTATGTGTGTGTGTAACACAGGGCTGTGTGTATGTGAGCTACTCGCATGTCTTTTATAGCTTGGACAAGATTATTATGATGACTCATCTTTGAAGATGAAGAGAAACTATCCCTTCTGTTTCTTACATCACACCTCTTATGCTCTCATGAAACAAAACTGTGCGTCTACGCGTGTTTGTTTGTGTGGCTATACAAAGGAATCCTCATGTGAGATTAGAGCGTTTTTTGTTGACTGTGGTAACAAATGCAAAAAAGCAATATGAACTATTTGAAACCGCTCTGTTGGCATTCCATGTGTTTCCCTTGCCTCTACCAGGGGTCAGTGCCAGCTGCTTTCCAGGAAACACATGTGCTCAAGGATTTCACTCAGGATTTCAATGAGGAAAATACTAAATTCAGCAAGAAAGGGAATTGTTGATTACAATGTGCATACAGCAACAACTGACAAGTACGGAGGTATATCATGCACAAAACAGAAGAATAGGCAATGAATTGGAGTGGCTGTGACTTATCAGTGAGATTGGCAAGAATGGGTGACTTTGAGAAGTCCATGTTCAGAGTATGTATGTCATGTACGCCCAGGCATGTGCTCAGTTGATGCTTGAGTGTCATTGGTTTTGACAGTCTACTTGTCAAGCACGATGACAAGAAAGCCCTGTAAGGTGCATGCATCATTGACAGAAACACCATGATGGCTGACTAGGGAAAGAATCATGGACAGAGGTGACAAAAAAACAGAAACAACCCATTTATAAATATCAAGTATCCAACTGGGAATGGGGTCCCCCATTTTAGTTTAGATAGAGAAAGAACACGGGAAAAATGTTTTTTGATACTATTTGTCCAATACCTTATTTACAGGAGATGGAGGGTAATCCCATGACTCTGGTCAACACTCCTCAAATAGGAATGTGCTTTATCTGACAGCAATTTCTGAGGAGTAAGTTTACTCACACTTTGATCACATTGCCGTGTGTTATTGTATGTTACTCCAACCAAATCCCTCATAGAGCTTGCTGAATACTTGTCATAGTGACAGAAGTCTGATGGATGAAAAGCCTCCCAATCCGATCCATTCCTTAACATCTAAATGTATGTACTTAGTATGAGGTCCCATGCTAAATTAATCTACAGTCACACAGGGTAAGGTAATGAAGGTAAGAAGTCTGATTATACAGATAAGGAGAATGGGTGGTGGTGGGTGATCAGAGGTCGTATGAAGATGATTTCCTGCCTGATGCCTCTCAGATAGTCTCACTCCTCTCTCTCCACCACAGCCCAGACAATGAAGCATGGCACAACTACTATTGATTTACTAACACAGTAATTAAGAAAACGCATGTATCTTGGCTCTCTCTCTCTCTCTTCCTTGTTCGGTCTGTTGTTTTCACTTCATTTCTCTTTCTTTTCCACCCTAAACCCCTTTCTCAACAACCTCAGATTGTTCATGTCAAGGTGGAATTAAACATGCCTTTGTTACCCTTTTAGATAATATAAGTCATATTTACGGAGTGAAAATACAAATAATCAATTTCGTAGTTTTTTCCTATAGCGCGTCCCAACCAATTGTATCATCACATCCTTTCATAAATTAATCTGGAACTTATAGCGACAAGGACGGTGTGTGTGTGTGTGTGTGTGTGTGTGTGTGTGTGTGTGTGTGTGTGTGTGTGTGTGTGTGTGTGTGTGTGTGTGTGTGTGTGTGTGTGATCCTGACCAACCTTTATTACCGAGGTTGCCAAAGTGAAGAAGGAGGAGGGGCCAAGCCAACCCAGTTAGTACGTAACTGATCTGGGTACATGTCTGTAAATCAAATTCTCCGTGTCATCAAGGAGCATGGACACATGTTGTATCATGTCCAGAGAAGGGGGTCAGATGCAACACAGATGACACATCCGTACTTTTTAAATCAGTCCTGTTTTTCCAGCGAGCACAACATGTCCAAGATATAGAATTGTGTGAACGGACAGGGCGTCGCCCGCAATGCGACCATACACATGTCCTCCACACCCCAATGAAAAAGACGCTGCCACACTTCTTGTAGAATGAAAGGAACACAGTTTCTCTCTACCTGTCTGCAGGCTTTGGAGTCTCACTAACCCATCCTGTCAGGCCTTTCTCGGATCGGGCTTTACAAGCCACAACACCATTTTAGGACACAAAAAGCTTTTCAGTGCATCTGATGGGGGTCGGGTGATCAACATAACATGCCAACGCACAAACTGGGCAGAGCAGAAGTAACGTGGCCTCCCTGACCATGAGGTGGATACACAGCTTCATCTTGTTGAACTCTGTGTTGGCTTGATTCTGTAGTTGTTTTATCAAGCTGCTGAACTGTTTTCCTCCTCTTAATGATAATTTGACAGATCTTACAGACAGCTTTGCTTTAATCTAAAGCTTAAGGTAGTTTGCTGTAAATGGGTATGACATGCATAAAAACTACTGTAAAATGTCCGTACTGTTGAGGTGCTTTAGGGCTAATGTGACTATAAACTGAGAAGCAACTCAAGATTCCATCTGGACAATGAAATAAAATGTTTTTATTTTTTGACAGATGTTGGAGCTTTTTCTGAAATGCTCAGGGTGTGGGCAATTTAAGTTAATTCATCTCAAACATTGTGAATTAAATTCAAGTGGGAACACAGTGTACTAAATGAGCTCAGCAACAGTTGGACTCAGGACAGTGTCCCTGTTTTTGTGTCCCTCAAACTCATTTAATCACTGGACTGTAAATTGAAATTGCATCACAAGCCACTTGGTCTGGACTGGATATATCTTAGTTGTATTATAACAATCTAATTGTGACTCCCATTTACTGAAAGTTGTCACAAAATGTACTCTCATTTCAGAGAAAACCTTAATTTTGCTTAAGACCATCAGTCATTGACGCTGAAGCATGAGGGTTGCTCCATAAAGTGGCACGTTAGTCTGGCATTGCCTTTATTGCTCTTAATCAGATTCCTCCCTTGACATTCCAGGATGACTTTGCGAACCTTGTGAAATATATTACATATATTGGAAAAAAATGTTTTAACACATTCAGTCAAATGACTTGGGTTTAAAAAGTACACAGTACAAACCATTGCTCCTTGCCTTCCAATATGGACAGCCAAATGTAAACCACACACACACACACACACACACACACACACACACACACACACACACACACACACACACACACACACACACACACACACACACTTTCTCTCACCGGCTCACATAATGGCAGCTCTCATCTGTGACAGCACCTGAATTGAGCTAGTAAGCACTCTGTCATTAAGACTGACTTTCACCTTTGGCATGATAATGAATAGTGTGGTGTTCACCGTACATATGAGAGCCATTAATATCAGAGTGAAGAGAGAGGGTCGTGTTCTTCACATTACCACCCTCATCAATACTAGTTTAGTTAAGATATTCTTGAATAATTCCTGTAATTTGTCCCCTGCAGTTGATCCATAACTATTTAGGGCCAGTGGACAGAAACAGTGCATTAGCCAATGATAACACATTCCTTTGGGATTGGAGGAAACGTAACAAAGTATAATTTCAAGAAAGATATATTAATGTTTATAGCATTGCATGTTGGCTGAAAATAAATAAATAAATGGTCAGTAAAGGCCAAGATCTATATTACAACTGTCTAACTCCTTTTAATAGATCTGAAGGTTACCCGTTCATTACAGGGTCTTCCTAGCCTGGTTGTAGCAGCAATGTCAATTAATGGCACTCATTAGCTACCTTCTAAAGGTAGATTCATTAGCTTCAATTAGCTTCACACTTCTCCCCAGTTGGACAATACCAAGAATCCAATGTTGTGTAGCTGACAATTTAATTTGCAATGTAATGCCAAGTAGCAGACAGCATCAATTTCATCCTCCATTTGTCTTCCGTAGCCTAACTTAAGAAAAGAGATAAAGACAGATAGAAAAGGAGAACAGTAGAGTGACACCCCTTCCCATGAGGAGAACTTGCGACTCCATCAGAGCACTGGTAATAAGCGGACCCCTGTGGGGAATTCTCGATATGGACTAATTTGTAATTGATTCAGTGCATTAATTACCGGCCTGGTTACGCCTGTGTCATGGTTAATATTGTGCCGATCTGACAAGGCTGGGAGGCCCGTCTGCATTGGGACTGTTCGGGTGAGGCAGCCATTATTCAATTACGCCGCACACATCGGCGACGAGGCAAGTCTTAATCCGAGAGTAATCACTTCCCCACGCTCCCCTACTATGAGCTGACTTGTGTGGAAGAGGGTGTCGGGGTGGGGGGTAGTCCTAGATCCATGTAGCCCACGGTTAGCTCCTTAAATCAGGCCTGGGAACCAAATCCCCTCGGTATTGTAACGCTCTCTAGCAGCAGTAGAGGAGAATCCAGCTCCGTAAGGGAAGTGATGATTCTGTGATAAAACCGTGTAGTTGATATGGTCCCGATTCCAGTTTTCATGTGACAGTGTTCATCGTGTCCATGTATTCATTAAGAATGATCAGACAAATTAATTCATATATATTTATAATTTATACAAAATGATAACTACACTACTATACAACCATGTTTCTCATATTTGCACAGAAGCTTTTTTGCATAGGAGAAACAAGCTTTTACCCACATTTTTATATTTTAATGAAAACACAGGCCATTATATTATCAGTATTATTGCTGTCAGACTATATATATGACTATATATGGCTGCTTGTTTGCCTTACGTTTATAATACTTATTTTTCAGTTGTATGTTAACATGCATTTCTGTGATGCTGTCACTTTTAATTAGTGTAAAATATGTATTTAGAAAACACACAAATCTAATATACATTTAAAACAAATATGTCCAACAAAGTGCTGTATAGTGGAATGTAACTCATCATGATTATGCAATATGCATAATAACTATATTACCAGAGTATTGGATATGAGATATGAAGGCATTAGACCTGATGTGTTCATTTTCTCTTCACTGTTGACTTAACTGCAAAGATACTTAGACGTGATTGGTTGAAAATTCCCCTTAAGAGATATCAACAACAATATAACCCACCCACCAGTTTGTATTTGTGATAGAAACAGTAAAACTACTACATGATCAACTACATAAAGAATGGATTTTATTTTTCCTGTGTGATGCAAAATGATTAAAAAGGCTACAGACTTATCTAGTAAATGGCTCAGATTGGCCTCCTTATGTTCACTGCGCACCATAAAAACAAATCTCAATGAACTGCCCTTGTGACTCATCAAAACAGGCCATGTGTTCCATTTTTACTTAGAAAACAAGTGGAAAGCACACACTGTACACTCCTTTTCTCAACTTTTAGTTCAACAACAGTCTGTTTTCAGCCCTGAGCAGGGAGAGAAATAAAATAGAGGGCTCTCTCTCTCTCCCTAACAGTTGATTATATTTCTGCTTTGATCTACGGTGGCCATCCCCTAACCATTCTCTAAGAATTTGGACCTAGCACAAGACAACAAAAACAACACCCACGGCCTTGGAAGTAACCAGACTCCATTGTGACCGTCGCTGCATATTTCAGTACGGCAATCTAAAGAGTGCCGGCAGGAGCCTTAGATCATACATAGTCTCATCTCTATGGGGCATATTTACTTTCTTTTGGACAGGGCATTTTAACACAGAAAACATAGAAAACTGCCATTCTCAAACTGAGTTCCAGGCATCTTTGGGGAAAACCTTAAGGGAATTCCAGCAGGAAGTTATCCCAGAATGTGAGTGACAGTACTAGGTCAAGATTGCAAAAGATTTACAAAATTATATCAAAATATTAAGTCTTAGAGGTTAACAACACAACAATAGTGCAATATTGGTCCTTGACTTCAACCACACCTGAACTATAAGCAACCTGCAAAATCTTGAAAAAGCTGTATATGATTGCATTGATTGGACTTCTTCAGTCCTGACACCAATACCTGGACATTGGGTAAGGGCCAATATCGAAGACCGATCTGATACCAGTGGTTGATTAACAAACGATATGCCTTACTGTGTGGAAGTAACTGGGACCAAGGCAAATCGGTCTCAATTTAGTCATTGCTTATGATGAATATAAACATATCATTTATTTCATAGATTGGCCCCATTGTCACCAATACCCAGTTGAGTCAGTATCGTTCTTACGTGTAAAAAAAAAAGCAAGACTTATAATTATTCTAGCAAATGGTGTTTTACCAGGAGTCCTTTTTGCTTTCTCCCCCCCCCCCCCCCAGATTTAAGTGACGTACCAAATCACCCTCTGGGAGTTCTAAACTGGTCCTTGCTAATTTGAAGTCTCGCCAGACACTTTGGTGCAGGGGAGGTCATCACACAGCAGTCCTGTTTCTTCAGTCCTCCACTAGTGCCCCAGCGAGACTGTTAAGTGTTGCTGTGGGGGAGCTTCGGCCACGTTTAATGGCCCCAACAGCATTATTAGCTAATAAAGGTTGATGGGCCTCGTGACTCAATAAATTTAGGCGGACAGGAGAAGCAGAAGCAGTGGCCGTGTTAAGGTAAGGTTTTAATCCAGGAATTTATGCATCTCCCTTGTTTTGCACTCCGGCCACAAATTGCATTGGGATTTTGCAAGTGTAAAAAGTTTGTGTTTAGCTTGTTTGAGGGGTTGAGACTAAGAACCCATAATAACATGTTTGTGATTAACTACAATGTGTGATCACTGTTTTTGGTTTATGTTTTACTGGACATGGAGAAGGTACCTTTTTACCACCCGAATGTGATGTACTGAAAATGAATTGCTGAATTTGAAATAATACTTTCAAACTTTCAACTTTCAAAAGCACATCTTCCCCTCAGTTCGTTTCATACATTTCCTCAGATTTTGAATACTTCCAAACATACATGAAAACACTAAACAACGCAGATTTTTTGTGCGGCAATTGCAAACACAAGACTTGAAGTAATTACAGAATTCTTGCTGCTGGAGTAATGATATTCTGTACGGACTACATGTCGCATACCAAGTCAGTATATATATATATATATATATATATATATATATATATATATATATATATATATATATATATACCAAGTCAGTATATATATATATATATATATATATATATATATATATATATATATCTGTAATTACTTCAAGTCTTGTGTTTGCAATTGCCGCACAAAAAATCTGCGTTGTTTAGTGTTTTCATGTATGTTTGGAAGTATTCAAAATCTGTATATATATATATATATATATATATATATATATAGAAAGTGAAAGAAATATTTCAGATGATAAGAACTTCATGGAACTGGGAGATAACTTATTTATTAATCACTCATTTTCAGCACGATACTTATCATAAAGTGTTATCATGTATGGGAAAAAATACATAAACTGATTATACATCAATATGAGATCAAGACAAAGGTCAATGTTCGGTAATGGTCAGTACAAAATTCATTGCCATAAATTGCCATCCAGAATATAATGGTGCCATCAGACCAAAACACTTTAAATCAATGTTGCTTCAGGCAGAGGGAGTAGACGCAAATAATGCTACAGGCTAAACACTGTTTCTACCAAAAAATGCTTATAAATGTCCTCCTTAGTTCTTGTCTAGTCTGAGTTAAGTGATGGGCCAATAAAACTAGTATAGGAGTAGAAGAGAAATAGGTGATGTGGCCTCTTATTCTGACCACAGAGGAAATCTCTGAAATTGAAGATAAAGGTCTTGCTCTTCCCATAGGGAACCAAGGAATCCATTTTCTGACCCACTTGGCTGCCCCTTCTCACTCACTCACTCTCTCTCTCTCTCACTCTCTCTCACACACACACACACACACACACACACACACACACACACACGCAGAGTTTTATTTGGCAGTCATACCCATCATTATTTCTTAGAATTAAACAAACCCAGATAACAATCATGTTTAATTAAGATGCTGAAGTGTTATGGTGGAGTAGAACACTTTGAAATGTTGTGACTCTCTGAGTTTTGTGTGCAGATCACATTTGTCAATAAAAAAGAAAAATGACATATTGCGGTTTCGCAAATAAAACTCCTATATGTAGGGAGTCTTAATACTGCCAGTGGACAATATTTCTCAGCAGTCTCGCTCACACGTCTTTTCTGTCGTTTTCCCCAATAAAAACTACATCAAACTATTGCAATTATGTATCATTAGTATTTATTGGGGGGAAATGGACAGTTTAGTTATGTATGAATGTGTTCATGTGTATATTAGTTATCAAATCAAAACACCACTTGGACTGCTAGGTTTCATCTCCACTGTGGGGTCATCGGTTTCTGCCTTATACTACCAGCCACATGTGAGTGGCTGGTAGTGATCACATCATTTACATTTATTTTATAGGTCAATTCACATTTATTTTATAGGTCAATTCACAGCAGACAGCACAGCGCAGGTGAAACCAATATCAATACCGTGGCTTTGGCTTGGATCCTGGAACTGACACACTTTAATATAATTAAGCTCTCGTTAATGTTATCAATTACACCTGTGACATGTCACAACATCTGCTTCGAAAAAGGACAGATATGTTCGCACATTCAGAAAGTGACCTTGTAAAAAAAAGTTGCGTTCAATGGATTGTTTTTCCAAAACTCATTCCATCTACATTTGTACATCTTTTCCCTATTGTCTTCCCATTCGGAAGAAAGATATGTTTAAAATAGTCAAGTTAGGCAAAGTTAGAAAAAAAGTAACTCTGTTTTCTCCTACCCTAAGGAGACAGAAGCTGCTGTAACATACTAAACAGCCAAAAGATGTGGGTGTTGGGGAGTTTATTTTTGAGTAGATGGGACATGGGGGAGCGAGTTGGGAGCCGTTACCCGAGTAAGAATTTATGAATATTTTAATCGTTTTAATGGACATCTCTTGTATGAGCAACTAGTACTTCATCGCGAATAAGTTATCAACCAGAAGCTGAAGTTGTGGCAGTCATCCCTTGTGGTTTTAAGGGTGCCCATGCAATGTGAGATCTTCACATTAATCTATGCTAGCTAGCTCTTGGAGTTTTGGTTTTCGCCCTCAAGGAAGTTCTTTGACTCCAGAGGGAGCTAGTTGGGATTCAGTGTCATAAAGGGGTTGTATCGTGCCTAGATATTGTGGTGGAAAGACCTGTCCACCAGTCTGACCACTAACATTGCCCCTTTGATAAAGTAGTAGCATCTGGGACAAGTAAAGCACAGGCTCCTATGCAGCGGAAGTGTCTTAAAATCCTCCAAAATCTCTTTCAAAAACTCTTTTGTTCACGAACAATTTGCTTTGAAAGTAATGCCAGGTTACAGCTTACTGGTGCAAGGTAAATTAGCGTAAGGTTCTTACTGTGGCTTACATTAGAGCAGACAAAGACACAGTTGCTTCAGCTCCTAATGATTTTGCTCTCATATTTCTGAACACAAGCCCTTCAACTCTTTGACATGCAAAGTTTGAGGAACCTCCTGTGTATTGTTACAAATGCTCAGTGATGATTGGACAATTACTTTTAACAAATTAGTTTGTAGAATACAGAAATACATGATTTTTTAAACAAAGTACACAATGTCCATATCAGATGACTGACTATCTGGAATATGAGATCAGCGACCTGACAAATCATCATGACCTCGACATGTTTTTGAAATACTGTCCCTCCATCTATTTTTTTCTATTTGTCTTTCCCTCTCGCTCTCTCTCTCTCTGCTCATTAAAACGTCACGTTTGCCTCTTTTTGGAACTTTCCCATAAACTCAAGGTCAATAAAAGAGCTGTTAAAGTTAGAACAATTTTCGCCTCCCAGATAGTTGTGCAAGGAAGTAGAAAAAAGCCTACGTAATTACAGTAGATGTGGTACATTTATGATAAAGACATGATAGCTCACATGGATGGAGCTGCATTGTTAGCTCCTCACAATGCATTAATTTCAACGTAAAAGCTGCAATTATACTAAAAGAGACTCTTTCTAATTCACCATCCCTTGTTCTGTTTCTTTCTGTTTCTCTTTATCCATAAACTCTTTCTCTACTCCTTCCCATTTCTTTCGCTGGCCCTTTATCCACACTTTGTCACTGTCAGGCAAAGGGATATTATCTGCATAAAGCAGTATGATCAATTCACTGAGCAATTAAGTTATTATCTTATCTATTCGGAGGAAGAATCAGAATCAATTGCAATAGAACAAAAATAAATCCTCCTCCACCCTCTCTTTCACATTTGTGTCTTGTGCTTCAATAGGAGGCTTTTTGGTTTCCTTTGTGGTTCTTCCTTAGATGACATGGCTATACTCTTGGAAGACAGATGGTAAGAACAATAGAGTTGCATGTTGCATGGATCATACGCCTTATTCGCACATAGTACTAGGTCAATTACTGGGATGAACTTTCCTGCACAGCTAGTGATTTTCACAATTTGCACATGCATAATGCATGTAACACATACACTCACCTAAAGGATTATTAGGAACACCTGTTCAATTTCTCATTAATGCAATTATCTAATCAACCAATCACATGGCAGTTGCTTCAATGCATTTAGGGGTGTGGTCCTGGTCAAGACAATCTCCTGAACTCCAAACTGAATGTCAGAATGGGAAAGCAAGGTGATTTAAGCAATTTTGAGCGTGGCATGGTTGTTGGTGCCAGACGGGCCGGTCTGAGTATTTCACAATCTGCTCAGTTACTGGGATTTTCACGCACAACCATTTCTAGGGTTTACAAAGAATGGTGTGAAAAGGGGAAAACATCCAGTATGCGGCAGTCCTGTGGGCGAAAATGCCTTGTTGATGCTAGAGGTCAGAGGAGAATGGGCCGACTGATTCAAGCTGATATGAGCAACTTTGACTGAAATAACCACTCGTTACAACCGAGGTATGCAGCAAAGCATTTGTGAAGCCACAACACGCACAACCTTGAGGCGGATGGGCTACAACAGCAGAAGACCCCACCGGGTACCACTCATCTCCACTACAAATAGGAAAAAGAGGCTACAATTTGCAAGAGCTCACCAAAATTGGACAGTTGAAGACTGGAAAAATGTTGCCTGGTCTGATGAGTCTCGATTTCTGTTGAGACATTCAGATGGTAGAGTCAGAATTTGGCGTAAACAGAATGAGAACATGGATCCATCATGCCTTGTTACCACTGTGCAGGCTGGTGGTGGTGGTGTAATGGTGTGGGGGATGTTTTCTTGGCACACTTTAGGCCCCTTAGTGCCAATTGGGCATCGTTTAAATGCCACGGCCTACCTGAGCATTGTTTCTGACCATGTCCATCCCTTTATGGCCACCATGTACCCATCCTCTGATGGCTACTTCCAGCAGGATAATGCACCATGTCACAAAGCTCGAATCATTTCAAATTGGTTTCTTGAACATGACAATGAGTTCACTGTACTAAAATGGCCCCCACAGTCACCAGATCTCAACCCAATAGAGCATCTTTGGGATGTGGTGGAACGGGAGCTTCGTGCCCTGGATGTGCATCCCACAAATCTCCATCAACTGCAAGATGCTATTCTATCAATATGGGCCAACATTTCTAAAGAATGCTTTCAGCACCTTGTTGAATCAATGCCACGTAGAATTAAGGCAGTTCTGAAGGCGAAAGGGGGTCAAACACAGTATTAGTATGGTGTTCCTAATAATCCTTTAGGTGAGTGTATAAAGGCAGAGAGGACTTGTCGAGGAGATCTATGACACTGTGAAGCATGCATGAGTACTTAAGAGTGACTGACTTAGACAAACTAAACAGAGAAGGCAAGACCGAGGATGCAAATGAGAACTAGAAGAAAGTTCAGCTTATAAATTAAACTGCAGAATAGTATACCTATGCTTTGAGGCCAATTCATATTTCCGCATCCACGATGGTCTGCCCGACGTAAATGTCGTCATCCACCCATGTCCACGAGGGTCTGACTCTATGCATAGTCTGACACCCACAGACTGGCTTTATGTCTGTAACAACAAGTCAATGATTGGATTCTGACACTATATCAGCATTAATGTATGCAACGAATAGGTTGGGGGAGAACCTAGGGGATTAACAGTGCATTGCATGTCAATATTAAGTCGATACTATAATGCAGCCATCACACTAAGGACCACCGTTGACAGTAGAAATCTATTGCCTATGATCTATGACCATAGCAACAGATTAGGTGTAGGAAGACAAGAAAGTAAGATAGTGATTTGTGACACAAGGGTGAAATTAAGGCTCTCAAACAGCAATGAGCCAGCACCGCGCCGAGAGTAAGCTGACTCACCAACTTTCTGTCTCTTCATCTGATGACCATTGCAATAAGGTAGGTTTAAAAAGTGAATAACCTGATGTGAGGAATCAAAGACAGTATTCCTGACAGTGGGTGTCAACATATGTATAGTAATACATATTAATTCCGGGAGTCTTATATAATTTAATGTTAAATCGAAGCTATCATAAATCCTATTTACTGCAATGCCGAGATACCCCAATGAGAGTAATTTCAAGCACACTTGGAAAGAGGGAAATACATTTTGAAATGTAGAGGGATCAAAGACCTGCCCCCTCTCCCATCCTAACTCATTACGGTTTTCTATCATCACTCTTTCCAAAAAGGCAAAACATGTTCCTGGGGTTTTCTGTCAGTTTATAAGCTTAATGGCTATCTTCTACTGACGTGGATGTAGACAGATTTATTTTTCTTACCTTTACAGAGATGGAAAACATATCAGATATCACTGGCTTGTGTTCAAATAACCTCCTGTATCGTCAAAATCATTGTGCATGATACACATGTTCAGTGTAATGAGTGTGGCTGGGTGACTGCGAGACAGAACAAGACAAAAAGGCCAATAGCCAAGGACAGAAAGTGATACTTTGCTTGGCTTGGATACTTTGTTTTCATGCCTTCCAAGTTAATTTGACTTGCATGGGTCAGCGCCTCTGACCGCAACACCCTCCAAAGCCACCCATCACCCAGCCCGATCTCCTCTGGCTATTTATTCCCAAAACCCACTGGTGAAATTGACTGAGGGCTAATCAACATTTAGCTCCCTCAGAGTGTGTTATTACACAGCAATTGATGGATGGTACAATTACACCCTGTGTCGCTTAGCTAAATGGCTATGTAATCCTAATGAGTTTTTATTCAAACACGGACTAGTCAGAGGGGGTTGAAGGTAGAAAGGAAGGGAGGATGGAAAACGCAAAGGAAACCACAATGACATATAAGGAAATGCAGTAAGCTACAAAGAAGGCAATAGACGTGATAGTGGCTAAGATAACCAGGTAACATAAAGAATGTGTATTGCTCTTGTCGACAGTCAGGACCGAAGCTACAACCTGGGTGGTTAAGATGCAAAGCACATTTGAATTTGGATTTGAACGCAAATGTAGATGAGATGGGAGAGTATAACTCCGATCATAGTTTTTATTAACCGGAATGGTGAGATTTTCCTAACCTTAACCATCAGTGCAGTAGTTGCTTAACCATAACCATATATGTCTGCTATAACCACAACATAAACATATAGTTGCACAGACATGGCAACAACAAATACATTGTTTAGTTTTTTTTTTTTTACTGAATGCAATATTGCCGTTCTTTTCAGGTGATGAGGTTGGATCAAATTCTTATTTTAGGAAAATCATGTTTTCTCAATGAAATCAGGCATGTTCTCATAACACAGACCACCCAACATTGATGGGACAAATATCACCAGAAATCAATGTAATATCGAGACAAAACTCCCATTTTGGGAGCCCTCCGAACAAAGTCATAATTATTTGTGGTGTTTGGTGCCATAGCTCTGAATTCTCATTTGTCTGGATGCGGCTCTTTGAGCTGTATCATCATGTTGTGGTTTTTGGGGGGTTTTGTTCCCATTGCAACATGGAAATCTGCTGTTCTGATACTTCCTGCTGCAGTCAGGGCACATGGGAGCATGAGGATGAGTCTAACATAAGTTTAGACAGAATTCAACGGCTGTATGAGTGATATACATACAGTATATTAATTGGTATCTTCACTTAATGTGTGACCAAAAACGTAACTTCTCCTCAGTCAGCTTTGTATTTGTTATACCGTAGGAAGTACAGCTTTGGACTTGCAAAGCAATTCTCCAGACCAAAGTAAGAGCCAAGTACACGGCCACTCGCAAGGTAGACAATAGTAAAGCTGAGATTTACAGTATTTTGCTATATTATGGAAAGAATATGAGCTGACCATATTCAGCAGCCTGTACTGATGATGTGCAAGAAACCAAATACCGTACTTTTCGGGTTATAAGCCGCTACTGCCTTCGGTCAGTGTCCCCGACAGCTCCCCGCTGTAGCCAGCTGGAGCTCCTGCTAGCGCTCCGTCACTTCCCCGCTAACTTCCGCTAGCTCCCTGAAAACCACCGAAGGTAGCGGGACCAGGCTCGACACCCGACTTGCGCAGAGGGGACGCGGGCAGTAGCAGCAGCAGCAGCGGGCAGTAGCAGCAGCAGTGGCCGGTAGCAGCAGAAGCGCTAGCTAGCAGCGCTACTAGCAGCGCTATCTAGCAGCGCTACTAGCTTGCTACAGCGCGGACACTGATCAGCCGTAGGAGCGGCTTATAACCCGAAAAGTACGGTACTTGCTTCTCATCCGGTGTGACTATAGTTTACAAAGTTTGAACAATAGATAAAAAAAGGAAAATAATAATAAAACAGCAACCAGGTACAGAGTCTCACTCCTCAGCCAAGACAAGCCAAAGCCACAAGGTCCCTTATTTCTATGCAAAGACTCACCCACAGGGTGGGGTCTAAATTAAATGTGGTCAGAGGATTAGACTGTTTTCCATAAGTGCCGTTATCAATTGGGTTTTGTAAATGAGGAGGAAGAGTCTGGTTCTAGTGGAACTATTGTACTCTGGCCATCTAAGCCTTAGCACCAACCATTCTTGAAAAGGACTCCCTCATCTAAGTCGCAGTGGGAGGAAATTGATTTAGATCCTTCAGAGAAGTGGGTCTATATCATCCACCTTTTTTGGGAAGCTGCAGAGGGAGAGAGATATGAAGTTTGAAAGGCATCAGAGAGGCAGGGCGGGCTATTGTCACATCCTGATTCTCCTCTCCACTGCCTCTCTATTGAGTATGGCACTGCTCCGTTACGATAAGTACTATCACTACTGGTGTGTGTGTGTGTGTGTGTGCGTGCGTGCGTGCGTGCGTGCGTGCGTGCGTGCGTGCGTGTGTGTCTGTGTGTACACTCGCACAGTGTGGCAAGAAAGTCTCATGCAGTGCAATTCCTTGATCTCTCACCCCACAATCCAAAAACATTGACAGCATGTTCAGACAATATGTAATTTGAACAAAGTCAATTAAAGTTAATTCAAATGATTAGTTTTTACTTTGAGACATCAGGTTCAGCTGTCGGCAGTATCTACACATTTCAACATGCTTGCCTTTTTGTCCACTGATGTGTTAATGTACAGGTCTGTTTTGAGACCTTGCTAAATGAAATAAGTCCCGAGGAAAAATATATTTTAGGCATGGTTATGACTTTCCTGACTCAGTTTTCAAATGTTGGTGTCAGTCTGGGTCAGTTGCGTATTTCTTTTGAATGTTATTGATGGCGGTTATAATTGCAGATATTGTTGACATGCAGCGACATTATATAGCAAAAATATGTCGCTTTTTAACTAACTAGCAAGGAGCTGAAGAAAAATTGGAGAGCAGATGTTTTTATGAGCAGTTGAGTGTGAGGAGAATGCTTCAGCTAGAGCACTGATGATCTGTGAAAGCAACAATACATCTGAGTATACAAGCATACAGTTTACGCAGAAGCAGAGCAATTGAAAGCACATGCTTTTGAAGGAAAGCATAACAAAATCTTGACGTGAAATCAATGAGTCATTCTCTCAAATTGAAAGACTAGGCTCTTGCATAAAGATAAGAAAAAGCTCCATACAAACACAAAGGAATGCTCAGGCACATTTGTGATGGACGACACTAAAATTAAATAAAAAGGACGAGGCGTGAAGAAAGGGGAAAGAACTGAATTATTCCTAGTATGTTGCACCTGCATGTGTAGTGACATCAAACATGAGGTTATTGTATACAGAAGCGTATTTAATTTACCAAAAGGGAACATCAATGTGCTTGGAAGTTTCAACACATCGTAATGCAGCAGCAGTTTTCTGCACTCTGTGATCCAAGATAGATTATTACAGTAAGAATATTTACAGGTCAGCATAGCTGCCACGTTAGATATGTTTCTATGTTGGTGATTTTCCTCTTATTGCCCTCCACGGGGCTACAGGTCAATACAAATAGTGAGCATCTTTTGGCTCATTTGAGGGATGGCAGGCATTTATGTTATTCTCATTCCATTGTCCCATCAGTCCAGATCATTTTCCAAAAGACAGGGGAAGAAAATTATATGGGCTGACCAAAAGTGGGAGGGGAGCAAGAAATTGTATCAGACAAGGAGACAGCTGTTAACCCTGCCTATGAACACACACACACACACACACACACACACACCCCTTGAGTCAATTTGAGCAAGGGTAGGTTTAAAATCAATGTCAGTATGGCAAAGAGTTTTGATGTCACATTTCCTATCGGTTACAATAAACACATTACACACATGCAGTATACATGTGCACAACTTAAATAACCTACAGAAAGACACACAAACATGACACATCATCAACCTCTGACTATCATCCATTGCTTATTTTCATTTTCAGAGAATCATTAATTTTCCGGGGCAGCTGTCCCCGTATCTCACGCGCTCTTTTTCTTCCTCACGCACTGACAAGCAATCCATTTGGGGACTGTTGCAGGTGGGAGAAGAAACGTCGGCACTGAAATATTGATATTAGGCACATACCGAAAACATATCCTGAGATTCATAGGTGGCAGTGGAATCCAAACAGTGGAGATCACAATCCGATGTATAGGTCTTAAGGTGGATTTAGCTCTCGTACAGACTTCCCTGTCGCTGTCACTGCACATGGCAACAAAAAAAAAGTATATGGAATATGGAAGAAATGTAAAAAGTAAGCTGCCCATATCGCTCCCCTTTTCAGGTGGGGGAACGATTTCAAGGGACTCCTGACTCCAGGGATTTCCTGTCTGCTAAAGGGTGCTCCTCTTTTTTGCTGTCTTTGCAGCATTTAAACTAGTTCCTGGTCAACGTCTTTCACCCCATCTTCCCTCTCTAACCTTTCTCTTCAGGATTTCTTTCTCCCAACGGTCTCCCTTCCCACCTCACACTGCCCTTCCTCGTGTCAAATTAAAGTGATGGAAATGAACTTGAGGGGACGCTAATTGCAATTGTCAATCCAATCTAGGCCGGGGCTGAAAGACAGGGGCTCCCTAGCACTTCATCAGTCTTCATTAATATTGAAGGAGTTTGCTGAGGAGCAAGGGGCCAACGTAATCTGCACTCATCTAACAGTGCATCAACAATTAGGAAGCTGGGGAGGGCACCAATGGTGCCTGAGGGACAAATATGCCAGTCAAGAAGAAGTATGAAGAAAGATGTCAGAAGACAAGGATGAAGTGCAGGAATAGATGATGCTTTCAAATGCCGTGGGAAATAGTTTGTGAAGCAAGGCAAAGCGATTTCAGAATGTTGCGTTGGGCCTACAGTAAGCCGCACATGAATGACTTATCAAGTGTTATTGAATAGATGGCACTAGCAACAGTAATGATTTTCCTTTTTTTTTTCTTCTTTAAATAACATTTTACATACATATGCACATCAATAAGACTATAATATCTCAATAATAATAATAATAATCAATAGGGTGTAAAAACCTCCTACAACGTTATGCAATTAATTTACACTTCAACCAGTACGTGACCGAACCCCTAAAATCCAACATTATGAAAAATATATAACTTATCCCCAAGTATTGTATTTGTATGTGTACTGTTGTTACTTTTATTGTGTCCAACCCTTTACAATCCGTCTCTCTCTCATGACGATAACTTGTATATTATTCTTGCACGCATAAACTGTAACAAGGATTTCTGACTGGCCCCTGAAGGCTGCATTATGGCTCAGTCACAATGTATAAACTAGCAGTCAATATTGTGTGTTGAGCTTACAGTTTAATAGGTAAAGTGTATCAAAATAAATCTGGCAAAGGCAGAAAGATGGACTGACAATTGGTCATTGATTTATGACTCTGACACATACACACACAATATTGAGCTCTGCACACAGCGATGCAGCAGTTATGAACTGCTGTTGTTACTTCCTGCAGTTTTAACGCTCAACAAAAAAAAACATTCTTTTTTATAAATCCAGTGTCTGGAGGGAGGAGACTTTTCCATCAAAATGTCCTCCTTTGCATAACCTTCAGCTCGCAAACGCTGGTGAACTTGTTACAAACCCTGTTACATAATATCTGTGATGGCGCTAGCAAGTGCGTTCTGTGTTTGTGCACGGGTACAAAACATGTGAATATGGCCTCTGAGGTTTCATTGCAGTATAGAAAAACAGCTCTGGTTGGACCTACTGCACTCTAGCTTTCCTATGTTGCATAAGGGTTTTTGAGTTGCTTCACCCTCCCCTCAATCCTTATTAACCGGAAGTCAAGACAACTGTGACTCAAAGAACATGGACGGAGGTTACTTTTGCATCCTTAATTTCCTTGAAGCCCTTTTGTCCTGTGCTATGAAAATATGTCAGATTTTGCAGATTTATTGGCATATAGATAACTCTGACAAGTGTCCTAGAGAGCCACAGTGTGAATAGTAGGCCACTAGCATCATTGTCTAGAAGCCTCCTTTAGTACAGGTGTTAGGGCATGAGCTGTCACACACACTAAAAAAAGAAAGATGTAGAGATTAATGTTATCATGCAGCCTCATTCCAATTGTAAATGTTAAGGACAATACCTTAGTTTGCAATTGTGTTGTATTGGACTGCCTTATATTGAAACATAGCCATAATTTGTGTCAAAATAGACAATCTTTTTGCAAATTGAAAACAAATGATAATACATAAAGCAAGTGATTAATGTGTTGCAGGGAAGAACAATACAAATGGAAAGTAATGAAGGCGGTTGTGAAGGAGATATTCTCATCTGTAATGTGCATCTGTAACATACCATCTGAATATGCAATGTCTGTTGTCCAGATCCCTAACTTCATTTACAATTTCTCTACCCTTTTCTCTCAAAAAGAACACAAGGCCTATTGGAAATATTAAATGTTTCCATTTGGAAATGACAATTCCATAATTTATTAGCAGCTACGGGGACAGAGGAGGGGAGTCAGTGAATTGCTGCTGCGCTGCTAAGCAATCTGATCACTGCACTAATATTGGGGGGGAATTACATGTTTACTAATGGCTGCAATGGCAAGACAAACAATCCAATCTGACTGTGGGTTTCTACTGGGACGTCGGAGAGGGAAAAATGAATATTTCATGTACACAGATCAGTTTATGAGCACACACGAGGAAGTGACATGAGGGAAACAAAGAGATTCCAAAGTGTGTGTTTGCTCTCCTCTGTGTCCCATTCACAAAATGAAAATATTACACTAACATGTTGAGCAGGGCCCAACTTGTCATTTCAATTTCTTACCGTGTATACATTCAGAATGCAAATGTGTGATCTGCTCCTGATACGAGAGAAGGCTTCAACATAATGAGAATATGGATTTTGGAGTGAATTAAACGTTGACTGTGTGTGGTTAAAACTCACTGTTTTGGTTTGAATGTGCATATGTGAGAGTAGGGGGAGAGCATCCGCGCTGAAACGCATTGCGTTATTAATCACAGTGCGAGCGTTGATTCATCTGTCGTGGAGGCAGTTTGGAAGATGGACTCTATTTACTGCTAAAGCTGTTTGAGGGGCTTTGGGAGGCAGCCATCAATCTCTTGGCTATCTAGAAAAGAAAGAGCCAATGCACAGGCATCAGTTTCAATCACCGTCCAGAGACAGGTGGTATTGCACGCTGCTGCACAATAGTTTTCTCTTCACTCCTTCACTACCTCAAGGTGAAGTTTTTCCCTCCCTAGGGAACCATGTTATTAATGTGTTTTATCATAATAATAATATTCCCTAAAAATACACACTGCACCCTGCCCTCTTGCTCCCTTGCTGTTTGGCACCCTGTGTTCCTAATTAGCATCTTCAATTAACCCATGTTAATTGGCACCCACGGAAAGGTGGAGGAACCTGGCAAGTGAGCGCCACAGGGAGTCGTTTTGTAAATGAGTGGTGGTGTAATATAGAAGTAGGCAGGTAAAGAGGGAAAGTAGTCAAAAGCACCTTTAACCTCAACGTGCAATGTCTTACCTTTATGTAACATTAGTTTGCACTGATAAGACAATGCTAAAAGTGAGAGTATGAATGTTGTTTTAAAGATTGGTGGTTTCATGTGGTTACACTACAATCACACACACAATCCCCCACATCTTTTTTCATCTGAGTGAGGCCTATTACCTCTGCAGGGGTCTAATGGTAGCACTTACCATCCATTGCGGCCTCTTTCTCAATATTATCTCGGTTTTGTTTTGCATCGTAGGGGGTGTTGTCAGTATTGCTCTGCACACATTGCAGAACATTTAATGACTCCGTCTTGATGTGCTACTTTGATCATTCTCGATTGTTTTAGTCCATATGGATACACAGGAGAAGACGAGCGACCCAATTACTTCTACCTGATGTAAACAAACAATTTTGCCATATTAACTTCAAATTATCGCTGTAAGGCACACAATATGAAAAATCAGAGAATGCCTTATTGTGGGACTCGGCAAGCCTCTGTAGCCCAGTTCATTCACACAGCAATACCAGCCAATGAATGCAGTCAGCACTTTACAGGAACACCAGGGGAGCTCCCCAGACAGACTGGAATCAATTGGAGTTGGATGGCGTTAGCTGAACCGAGTGCAGGCAGAATGGTCTAGGGTGATGTTCCTGAGAAGCGGAAGGTCAACAAAGGTCAACAATAGCAGTTGACTTGACCAAAAAAACAGGCAGTTTTTATTTCTCTCTCCTGCAGATTTCACAACAGTAACTCCTTCTAACCTCTCGTTACCACACTATTACTGCTCTGGCCCCTGGCGGGCTGAGGCCTGTCATCACCTGCTCAGCCTGTTTGTATATGCATGCATGCATGTGTCCATCAAACCAACATGGAAGTAAGCATTCATGCAGCCAAATCCACCTCAACTGTACTTCCTCAAAGCCTTTCAATCATTGGCTACAGCACACTGCTACCTACATACTGCTCAAATGTCACACCTGTACCTCTCTTTTACAGTGTGAATCAGTTGGCTCACATGCTCAGTTCAGGAGTAAGATGATGACAAAAATTGCTCTTAAATATCTGAACATTTTCTGAAAGGTGGGGATTCATGTTCAGTGCAACAGCACGTTTCCTTCTCTGTCTGTGAATCACATTTAATCAAAAAGGAGATTAGCCAGATCAAGATTTTGGATCACAATGGTATGAGCGTACAATCAGTTAGACACTCTGAGGAGGGAGGAAGTCTGATTACCCCCGATTAAAGCAAAATTCCTCACTTCTTATCATTGGCAATGTAGACACTAATCTGAGTGCTGATTGGTTGAAAAGGATCCAAGCACAGGGCATTCTCTCTGCAACAAGGTCACATGAAAAGAGAGTGAGTAAAAAGTTCAACTTTCTGAACTTTTTACATATTTAAACAATTACTTGTATGAACGATGCAAAAAGTGGATGTTTGGATGGTTACTCTCATGTATTCTCACAGTGTGTTGTAATCTGAGTTTCTCTGTGCCTTGTAGTGTTAGCCAGGCAGGCTGCGCATGCACTTTGGTGAGTCCCTCTGTTGTGTCCGTCCGGCTTTGCTGCCGCTCTGTGCTCATAAAGAGGTTACCACTGATAACGTTGTGCCAACCCATTGAGTCATCGCAGGAGCGTAGAACCCACCTTCCGGTTCCCTCTCAGGTAAACTCTATTAGCTAGGGTGACCAGATTTGAGTTTGTGAAAAAGAGGACACTTCGTTCCGGGGGGGGTGGGGTGGGGTGGGGTGGGGGGGGGGGGTGGGGGGGGGGGGGGGGGGGGGGGGTGGAGGAGAGAGAGAGAGGAGGAGGAGGACACCTCCTCGCGGGGGGTGGGGGGGGTAGCGGTGGTGTGTAGCATGCCGTGAACTTACGTTGAGATCGGTCGACCAATGACAGTTCTCTCTACAGTCAGAGCTTGCGCAAGAAGGTGGAACGTGAGGGAGATACCATTTCCAAAACTTGTAAGGGGGGTAATAACTATTTTCCCGGACGTACCATTTCCAAAACTTGTAAGGGGGTAATAACTATTTTCCCCGACGTAGCAAAATCCCGGACGTTTTTGGAATCCCTGCCGGACGCTTTTTTTAGGTCTCGAAAAGAGGACATGTCCGGGAAAAAGAGGACGTCTGGTCATCCTATATTAGCTTCTGTTAGCACTGTTTCAGTTGTTTTCACTGTTCGTGTTGTTAGCACTATTAGCCGCTAGCCACTGTCTCCATGTTGAGAGCCGTGGAGGCAATACATATGCTCTGAATCCTATTTAGAGTACCGTCATAATTTGATCCAAATAGAAGTATATTCTGTCTACTGAAATCACACCAAGCCAGGAGGGATGACTTTGCATCGGTTTGTGGCTGTATCCCCATCCAATCACCAGCCTGACGGTTGTATCTGGGTCAGGTTTCGCAAATGAATCAAACACATTGAATAATCTCTGGTTATCCGCAAGTGAAGAATGTTGGGCATGTATGTACAAGTTCAATTCACAACCAGTTTTTTTCTTTTTGTGTACTTACCCTGAGGAAGGTGAGGTTCCGACTGCGGTCGATGCTTGTGATCTCAAGGTTGCCCATTACGACTTCACAGTTCTCGTAGTATTTCCTCAAGGTGCGGTACTGCTGCTCAAGGTCCGACAGGGTGCTCAGCTTGTTCTCTGTACCAGCACATACTAGGGAACAGAGGGATAAGACAGTGTTAATACAACAGGTTGTGATTCAGAAAACACACACACCCACACAGGGTCTGACTTTTTTTTCTCCACAGTTTTCACTGGGGAAAACGCTTGAACTGCAGTACTGGTCACCTTGATATGATTTTCTTGTGAAATGAATGTAGTCTTTTCTTAAACTACAAACAACAGCAACTGATGGGATTTAATATACAACAAAAGCTGGTTTGTGTTTCTATGTGCCAGACTTGTGGCGCAATAATCATCAGAGACAATGTAGTGTGAACATGAGCCCATGGGCAGTGAGCTTCAGCGCCTGCTCAGCTGGCCTGGTCATGTAAGACCAGAAAGTCACTGGACCTCACGGCACCCTAACCACACCTCCAATCACCCATTGGGGCACACAGAGCACATGGAAGCTCTTCAGCTACTAGCGGTGCTGCTCATTTCACAAGTAATTAAACAGACCCATTTCCGAAACACACACCCCAAACCTCATGACGACGCAATCTGTCCAATCAGCTTTTGCTGCCAAGTCTAGCATGCAGAGGCACATATGCATGCATGTATGGACTCAGATTGAGAGGGGGAAAAGGCACATAAATCCATACGTCTGTGTAAGAAAAAGACAACTTTGTGTAAACACCAAACCAACAATCCACCAATAACCCAATGAAACTTTTGCAGCTGTTGCTTATTGAGTTTAGATTGAAGCCTTCATTGAAAGTGTCCTTCTGGACTTAAAACACAAGCCACGTTGACAGCATTACGTGCCCTGACTCTTTTAATCCAAGCATATTTTGTAAAGCTGCTGAATTGCAGCCAACTTTAAGATATAAACACTGACACTTGTTCTTTCCAAGCATAATGATCTAGTTTCATTTGCATTGCCGTGGCGCTGTGGTTTCTTCCGCCTGCACCCTATCGATGACAGAGGAGCCATCGGTGTGACGGAGGGGTGGCAGGTCCTTCCCTGAGTCTTGTCACACTGTCACCCATGAGCGGTTGCCTCTCTCTCTCTGAACACCTCCGCCCTGAAAGATCTTTACTGATGCATTGCATTTTAATCCAAGATCCCTTACACACCCTATAATATATACTACCCTTTGCTTCCCTTTTTATAACATAGACCCCTCAATTCAACCTGAATCTTTGCACTTTACCCTTTGGGCCAGCAATAAACTAAGCCAAGCTCATTTACCCTTTATCTCCACACAGGCAGTCTCTGGCAAAATCTTTTAATTCTATTTCCTATTTACTCCCCATCAATACACCACAGCACATGGGGAGGAGGATTTAGCCTCAAGGCAATACAAGCTGTAATGACAAATGGAATTGTGTTCAAACACTTCCACATCTAAGCAGATATTAGATAAGTTGAACTAGCCCGTTGTGTCCTGGACAATAACCGTACTAGCTGGTGGTGATTAGCCAGGTTGCACATAGCATAACGTGCTACTAAGGAATGATATATGACAGACCTGGGTGTTTTCAATAACAGTTAGCGTAGGCTTGAGGGGGAAAGGGTGGAGGGTGCGGTGGGGGTCATAAAGTGAGGATAGGTGTAATAAACTGTTATTGCACCCGTGGGGCAGGGTACCGAGATCAGAGGAATGGGACATTGTGGCGTCTGGTGAAATTTACTATTTTATACCAATATGCTTCCTAAAGCATGCATTCAGTAAGCCTGGTGACTTTGGAAACCTGGCTGTGACGTCTAAATGCTTTGTTCATCTTCTCTCCATTTGTGATTTCTAATGAAACACTATGCAATCCTATAGCTCTGTATGAGCCCGAAAAAAGGCGCCGACTGCCAAGTGAACCACAACAAAACCATCTGTGCAGTGTGTCGCTCATAGGAAGTGTGAACTGTTGCAGAGCTATAGATGATCATTCTGGTGATGTGTCTGCATGTGCATGAACATGAGCCGGCCGTAAATAATAAACCTCAGGATGTATTACCCCCCTCTCACTGCATGATCAAATCGATTTGTCTTCATGCTCAATATGTAACACCTGAGCCTGTACATCACAGTAAAGGTTGTAGAAAACACAGCCTCTGCTCTTTATATTGGTGCAGCCGGCCTACCCAGGAGGACATGCTATAAGACACTGAGTTGTCGGCTGTTTAACATACTGCCTATGATGCGGGAATAGACTTCAAGAACAGATGAATCTTCACGTTGTTTAAAAACTTACGGCTGCTCAATAAAAGAGAATCCATCTTATCTGTTTGATGGATTTCCCTCCCAGGCACACTCAAAGCAGAGAATGCCAATGAGGTTCATTCCCTCTATTCCATATATACGTATGGTATATTTGCCAGTGTGTGTAAATTGATTCAATTTATTTGCAGTTAATTTCATCTCAAAAGTGATGGATTAAGGCAATGAATCATAATAATTCAGGATTTTCCAATACATGTAATTAATGAGAAGATTATGAGTCGATGGGTGGAATTTCATATCTGGATCAATTCATATAGTCGAGAAGATAATAATTTAGTTTGTTTATGCAATGCTTTGACAGAGGCGGCGAGCTTGTGAGAAAGCTTGTTTACCCCCTCATTATTTCATTAATTATAACAAACATATTGGAATATAGACGGGGGAAAATTGCATTAACCACATATTAGTGGACACCAAATATCAGAAGTGACAAGGTAATAAGAGCTATATATATATATATATATATATATATATATATATATATGTGTGTTTATATAGACAGACACACATAAGCCAGACTTATCTCCATTACATATGACTATTCTCCATCCATGTATCTTTCTCTCACAAGTCATTCATAAACTTTCTGAGGGACAGATGGGTTGGTAGCTGGTTTTAAATGGCTTCCATGCAGCCCCCATGTGTCTCCAACAGACAACCACCAGACCGGAATGCATCTATCACGGTCTCTGAAACAATCGCAGTGTCACAGTCAGATATAGAGGGAATGCAAACAGTGAGCTCTCTACATAAACACAAAACTGAAGAAAAAAATGTTTGCAGTGACTGAAAAGCCCCGGAGCCACATTTCCATCCATTTTTTTCCTTCTTATAAATATCCTCATCAGGATTAAGTTGGCACTGCACTGCTGTGGTTCCTGCTCCTTGCCCAAGTCATTTCATAGGTAGTGCACACAACAACTTCATCAATAGTGCCTTGTGCGATTATTGAATGCCTATAAAGCTGGCGAGTCTCAGAGGTTTATAGGCTCCTGCCAGGGAAGCCGGCAAAAGGTCATCCCAATAGCTAGTAACTGACTGAATTAAATAAAGTTGCAAATGTCACTTCCATAAGTAAACACTGTCAATAGCTGAGCTTGGCTAACGTGCCTCGAATAAACAGGGGGACCTTGTCAAAGTAGCACTCAAACACTGCCTCTCACTGGACAAAAATTACTACATTTTCTGTCACAGAAAATAAAAAAGGGCCACATCTGAGGTCAGAGCTGTCCTTTGTCCCGTAAATGTCCCCCAGATGAGCTTTTCTGGCTAAGTATGAGTTACAACCCACTGCTTCTGATGGTAATCATGGCCCAGATTATTGTCCATCTGCTGAGCGGCTTAATAAGCATCAGAAACAGTAACTAGATGAGTGTTCGTGATGACGGCACGCTCCAGTACCGCTAACCTCTCACTGCCCTCTGAGCTCTGGTCACCTACCAACAACGCTGTCGCTGTCTCCATATGGTCGGCCATAAATTAGCATTCATGCCGTCGCTGGTGCACACAGGACCAAAGCCTTGTGGGAGTTTTCCATAGAGGAATGCTTGCAGCTGTGTGCACCTTTTGCTAACAGATTGACTACAATGCATGGATCTAATATATATATCAAATGTGACTAACAAGTGGTCCATGGGTATGATCAGCACATGTACTGTTTAGTCTCACCGTCCTCATTAACCCTCGTCCCTGCAGCAGGCTCTCGTTAGCAGGGGTCTATTCAAACTGAGAGGATAAAAGACCTAAAAACACTGGGAAAATAAATAGCAATACAATATTTTTTAAATAAAAATAAGAGAGTATGCCATTAACTCATGTAAATATATGCATAACCACCCTGAGGAAGTGTGTAAACATGTATTTACCTTCCATAACATCCCTGTATTGAACTACGGTACATTTCAAACACTAGCTTTTATCCTTTTTTTGTCAATCTAAATAGCTATTTACACTCTCATTCATTCTCTCTGATGTTTGGCGTGACCGAGTGCTCAGTGATACTATCGCTGTCGGTGAGGAAGCCGGTGTGGCAGGAGGGAGAACAGATGGAGGGAGTGGAGGTTTTGAATGGAAGCATGCAAACAGTTATTAAGCCACTGATAAAACACTACTGTCTCCTATGTCTGTCTGTGTGCTTGTTTGTTGTGAGTGTTGCTATTAAATACATAAACAGCCATTACAGCCATGTAACAATGTGTAGCTCGGTTTGTACATTTCATAAATTTGGATATGACGATTCAGGAATTTCCAAATATTCTTGTGAACAAATTTAAGATGGAATTTCGAATGTTATGTCTTTATTTGAACACATCGTATGTTTAATTCAGTGGTCCAGGGAGTTACCAGGATTATTATTATTTTATTATTGTGGGGAAACCGGTCTGTCCAATGCCTGGAAGTTTGAAGGCTGCACCCTATCCATTTATTCCCTCACACCATCATGCTCTCTGTATCTCAGATAGATTTCTCTTGTCTGGAGACAAGTTTAAATCGTACAAAGTCACAGGGGAGTGATTGGCTGACACTGACATACACCTCATTACCCCAAATCCTCTTGCTGCTTCTCCTTGACTGAATGCACTGCTGACAGTAGGTCTAGTGAAACGCGTTTTAGACCCTACACTGGCCAGTACATGCATGTATGTGTGTGTCCACATGTGCAACTGGGACCCTCCGTTTTGAGACACCCTCCAAACACACAAGTGTATTATTGACCAGGATAAAGCAATTTAGAGAAAACAGTTTACTTTGCACGTTTTACTCCAAACGCTGTTTGTAGCCTGTTTTTAATGCTCTGTGACAGTAGTCAGCTATGTGAGTTTTTTTAAATGTAAAAGTCTGAAAGTATTAAAGTACTCCAAGTTCAAATACAATATTTAAGGCTAATTTTATACTGATAGTTAAAGTTTAGTTCTGTTAAGTCTACTCCTCGTATCCAATCAACCTGTGACTCCTCAGCTCGGTCTGTCACAATTTATAAATGTTTTTTTGTCCTTTGCAATGACACGTGTCTTTGCACTTAACATGTAGAAGGAATTCACATGTGAGAAACCTAGATAATGATGTGACAAGCTGGGATTGTATCTATGTAGTGATCTTAGTTAACAAACTAAACCAGTCTGATGTTTGATGCTTTTTCTCTTTATTTTTTTAGGACTATTTTGTAAGTTGCCATTGCAAACAGCTGTTAATATATTACTGTTCTGCAGCAACAATATATGGCACTGCTTTTTAAGCATTGATTTTGTGTTGCTTATTCATGGAAGATTATAGCGAACTGAGAAGCTTTGTATGAGCACATTTAGAAAATGAGGAATGATACAAAAGCTCTGGTTATCTGTGATTATTGAGTTTATCTGGTTGCTTAGCTTCCAAAAGAAACAATTGGTTGTCTAGTAGTTGATATGAGGTGATATGATGCAATTTCATTTTGGGGGACTTTAATACAAGGACATGATTAAATCATAAGTACAAAATCAAATTAACCTGCATGGTTATCAAATATACATTAGGTCCTGTCATCAGTGATGGTGACTGTCGGCCAATATAGTCATTGATGCTGATGGGGTCATTTACAAGTTCTGTTTTCAATTAACTGCCACTCAAATGATCTGGTAATAGCAGGAAGACTTTTTTTCTGTTCTGCATGTGAGGACATTGTTGTACTAAGGGTTTAAACATCTGTATTTGTTGGTAAAGTTTTACTATATCAAATGCAAACAGTAATCAAACTGCAGGCTAAAGATACAGCAGAGCCTATAACGTACACATGTGGAGTGTGATCAATACTAGGACATTATGCTTTGGATCATCTTTACAAAACATGGTTGGACTCAATAGTTAAGATACTAAAAAAGTACCTTTTTTTTGTTTGGGAACAAAGTACGGCCAGTTATGTCTAAATACAATAGACAATCAGTATAGTCACACAGCCTGTGTCAAAACCTCCCAACAGAAGAGTGATTTGCACTCATGTTATTAAACCTGTTTTAGACTGAACTTGTTGTGTGTGCAGGCACTGTGCAGTGAGTGTGTGTGTGTGTGTGTGTGTGTGTGTGTGTCTTCACATGTGCATCTGAGGCTGTGCTTGTGCTTACTGTATTAAATGGTAGAACCACCAGACTTTTCTTGAGCTTCAGGCAGAGCCTCTCCAATCACAGACATTTTTTTAAAATTTTCCCAGGGAGGCTGTGCCTTTGCTCTTGCAGTCTCAAAAGCTCCTTGGTAACACAAGGTGGAATTAAATTTATGCTCTTTATATGCTAATAGTAGAAACAGAAAACCCCTGAGGTGGTTCATATCCCAGTAGTCTGCAAAAGAGAGACTGTAGATAGGCTGAGCAATGGGGTCAAATGATCAGCTCACATCCTAAATTGGTGTGCTCATGTGTATGTGTGTGAAAGAGAGAGAACACTTGGTGTGTGTGTGTGTGTGTGTGTGTGCGCGCCTCTGAGCTTTTCTGTTTCCAGCAACATGCTGACAAACTTGACTGGACCTCAGGGGACAATCAGTAGTACATGCACACATACACAATGGAGCTATTTACAGATCAATTTTTTTTTTTACAATTTACACTCACACAGGCGTCCACGTAAATCATGGGAAAGCAGAACTAAACGATACCTCTGTGTGCCTTACGTCGACAGAAGGCTAAGAAATATAAAAGGTATAAGATAAATACCTTTAACAGAACACACACTTACACAAATAGTCAAACTACACACACAAACATACTCACAAACACACTCACGATAAGAATTAAAGCATCGGCCCTGTGTGACTCAATGTTAAAATATTACATGCACAACCTTTAACATCTGACTTTATCTTTGTCTCCTCTCATCTCCCTTCAGTTTTGACCCCTATTTTTCCATCTCTTTCAAATGTGATCTTTATTTATTTCAGATTTATTGCACAATTGAATTGATATTCTCAACCAGTCCCATTGTAGTATTAATCCCAATCATTTCAGTGGGTCAGATATTTACCGGGGGTTAACCTGCAAATTGCTGCTAGAAAGTCTCCTCATGGTATAAGTTAATAGGTATTCTATTGATGTCCTCTCTGGGAGATATCTATCTTCATTAGGCATTAAAAAGTGACTGAAAAAGGGGCTGAACGCTATTCATTGTGTAAAAAGGGGACATTTTGTTTCAACGCAACCTACTGTATCCAGGAAAAGTCTCAACTTCATGCACTTTCTCTACAACTCCGTACTTCACATTCACAGCAGGAGCAGTATCTTCTACTGTTGGCCACTGAACAGCTCCACGGGGGCAGCCGCAGGGTTAAGCACACTGCTGAAGGCTCATGGGTAGTGGCTGGGGAGTGCAACTCTCGTACTTTCCTCACAAGCCTTTTTTTCCAACCAGTCTGGAGATGGGAATCACTGACCTTCCATCTGCAGTCCTGCTTCTCTTGCCTCTGGGCCTCTACCACTTCCTCATCCCTCTCTCTCTCTCTCTCTCTCTCTCTCTCTCTGTCTTCCAAAATTCAGGCTGAGGTGTGTGAATCCATTCTAGCCCCCATTCTAGGAGTGAGCGAAATCCCTTCTGATAATTTTTCTTTTTTACACAGCATCTGGGACACCACTATCAGTTAAGCCAGCAGGCCGGTCAAAGTGTTGCTTCATATTCTTCATGACTCCAGTGCATCCCAGTTTCCAGCCCCCATGTGTGGTCCTACCCATGAATCTTAATCTTGTACCCAAACAGTTGCCATCAATTATCCCGGCTGCTACTGCTAACTCTTCCCCTGCCTCCCATTTTTCCCCATTAAAAAGAGCTTTTTTTTTTCTCCTCGCTGTGACGGAATTGCCTCGCTCGCTTACCCGGGAAACGACTTCTCAGCAGGCTTGCGGACCTGAGGCTTTCCACAGGTGGAATGGATGCATGTGTGGGCTTCTGTGTTTATTGTACATGTGCCTGCGAGCATCTGTCAATTTCAAGAAAATGTTTGGGAGCAGAGAGCTCACCAGGCAGGAGAGAGCTCATCAAGCCATGTAGCATCAAGACAGAAAATGAAATGAAATCTAAAATTGTGCAGATACAAATTACTGCAAATTCTCCAAAACCCATTCAATGGTGACAGGATTTAACCAGAACTAGGATTTGTCAAAGCAATCATTTTGCTGTAAAAGTTGTTTCGCAATAGTCAAAAGGAGTTGATCCAGGTGCTAACATTCCAAATCAGCTCACTGGATGATTTTCAAGTTATTTGAAGATGTTAAACAGTTCCGGCTCGGCAAATAAACCCTGACATTAACCAAACGTTTGTGAAATAGAACATGTTTGAGGACAACAAGATTAGTTTAGTTCCTTCTGCTTGTGATGTCATATCATAATAGTCACTGATTGGGGAGAAATTATCGGAACTTTCTATAAAGTTTGTAACTTGAGTGTTTTCTGTCACGTTTATCATACTCCAGTCAATGTCAAAAAATATATATATCTGAAAGAGCCCTTCTACAATTAGAGCATGAACAAAGAGTTTCCCTCATAAAGAAGAGGAAGAAAAGAAAAGCTGGCAACTTTTCTTTTCTTCAAAAATTAATTATACTTATTTTACATCAAATACATGTCTCATTCAACGAGCAGACATCTCTGGGTATCTCTCTTTTCTCCGCCTGTCAGATGTGACACTATGTGTCATTCAGGAGACTGCATGTCACATGGAACAGACATGTCTGAAGCTGTCAACACGTGAGATAATGTATTCCATTAAACCGCTGGAACACGCTGACGAGCAGACAGGCTGGGTGTTTATGTGTGAGACATCAAGACGAAAAGACGACGCTGCTGGAGGCTTTTCATTGTCTGGCTGTATTATTGTTGCTCATTGCTTCTATGCAAGGTACCTCTGTTGTCAAAACAAGCTCTAAAGAGATTTACAAAGAGGTTTATGGGAGGATTCTAGTTTATTTATTTTTTGGGGGAGTTAGAATATAGCGAGACCAGTGGCTAACGCCAAACTACCTCACATTTCAAGGTAAAGGTTCTGCAAGGTCTGTTTGAACTTCTCTGTGCAATGAGTTTCAGTAAATCCAGCTACCTGGAGGCATCGCTCGGGGCTGAAGCCGATGAGAACACAGACATCCAACTTGTTTAAGGCAGACTAACCTGAAGCACAGCATTTTAAAGAGTAGGCCTTCTAGGTGTGAATTAGATTTGAATCGGCATACTTATATACATACACACACACACACACACACACACACACACACACACACACACACATATATATATATACATATACACACACACACACACACACACACATTTGTATCTAATGTATTAAATAAATAAAACGAAAATCATTTAATAAATGAAATGTCTGTATTTTCAAAGATATATAATTACGGTTGCCATTCTGCTTCCATAATGTTAACGATGCAAAAATCAACATTTACTTTGCCCTTGAGTTACAACGTTTACAAAGATAAGATCCCACACCTGCCCCTAAAGGGCATTCAAGCTTTAGATGCAGAATGACAGTCTGTATTCATTTAGGCTATTTCTTGTAATACCTAATGCAACTTAGTTAGATTTACAGAAAACAAATGCTTGATTAATTAAATTTAAAAAAAATTGTTGGAGCCCTGGATGTTATATTTAAGATGAGTTTGAATGTTGTTTTCTGCACTTGTTTCCCGCCACAGTGACGTACAGAGCCACAGGACATGCAACACAGATCTCTGGTCAGACTTAAACTGAAAAGTGTGTTGTGTGCGTCTCAGACTGCTTATGCATCTTACACAAACCGGTTGTTGTGGGGGTTTTTTATTGGACCAAACACACAGAGAAGCCAATTCCGATTCTGCGGTACTGGTCACCTGCCTTTCCTTTTTAATTTGCAGCGGGACCACCCTGTTCATCACGCCACGGATCGATTATAATTTGTTTTAAGGCTTAGCGGATGAATGTAAATAGCCAGGTGCTGACGCTTAAAAAGATATAAGCTAACACACCAGCAGTCCAAGCAATCAGCTGGTGTGCAGATAGTAAATTCAGTGTAGCTTGTAATCTATGTTCTTATTAGAGGAGAGAGCAAATACATCTCGCTATACAATGTCAGCCTCAGCAATACATTACCAAGTGACAGAGAGCTGCAGTGGTCCGGCAAAACGGATAGTGCAGTTGTTTGGTGTGAGTGATCACATGTATGTTGTATTATGCAATATGTATTTACAAGTGTGTTTCTATGCATCGTATTACCACTCAGAAAAGACGGTGAGAGAGAATACAGACGAGGGAAAAGATGGCTTCCATTGAAAGATAAAGTTAGAAAGCCATGTTGTCCCCACCATTTATATGCTATCTTCATTTTCTATTTGTGATCCCATACTTACACCGCCTATTAAATAGTACATATAAAACATAGGAGAAGGGAAGTGATTTGCTTCAATCACTAAATTCAACCAACCAATATTTGGGACTACATGGCCTTAATTACTAATGCACACAGCACCTCTCTTTATCATCTCACAAGTGACATGAATATTTTTGGCATACAAAGAAGGAAAAGGGAGAAAAACATTATTCAGCTAGCAAAGACAACACATTTTTCACAGTTGGATTCAGTCTATCGGTGGACTCTTATGGATTAAAGGAATATTAACAAATTTGTACCCCTTGCTTTGTGATATCCTGTTGAGATCACTACACATACTGTTTTCTTGGAAGCACTTTTTTTTTCTTCTTTTTTTTTTTTTTTTTTTTTAATGTGATCAAAATAAGTCGTACAGATTAGAATATGATTGTGATGTTTACAGCTTTAAACTGAAACAAATGTCCAGAATTCAGTGCATGAATTGTGTATATAATTATCTTTTTGTCATCACTGTAAAAGAGCAGATGAGCCAATTTATCTAGTTTGAATGCATGGGTTGTTATGCCTGGTCTATTCCGTGGCACATTTTAATGAGCTATCATATAGGAGCAGGCCACCATGTAAACATAGGACACAGCAGAGTGGAGGGCTGAAAATGATGAACAAGGTCCCTCTGCATAAACTCCATGTCCAGTGAACTCAAACCGACAGCCCACTTCCACCCCGTTCCTGCACGTTTTAATTGTTTGCACAGCAAGCGGGCAGATGCATCTTTGTTAAAATGTGTACATCTGGGCAGCTCCTCAGCTATTCATTAACTGTGCTCTGGTGGGCCGTTGTGTAATTGTTTCTTACACCACACTGGAAGTGGCTGACCAAAGGAGCTTAGTATTAATTTTCCCCGGCCACAGCCAGGGGATTAGATGTGCTTTCCCCTGGCAAAGGCTGTTTGGCAGCCACACTTATCTGCAGCGACTTACAAGGCTTATTGAACATTAGCATGCAATTATCTTTGATGGTCTAACTTTCCTGCTGGCTGACAAGACCCAATGATTCCCTGTTAGGGCTTTTTTTCTGAAGACATGACATGAATATCAAGGTGCGAGGAAAGCAGAGAAAATAAAAACGTCATCAATGTTAAAACAGACTCTCAATAAAGCTGGTGGCACACGTTTGAAATCCGGATTGATTTTGAAATGCTCGGCGTCGTTCATCATACACAGCTATGGATCTCTCAGATTGTCTGGCCTCTCGGTTGTCGATATGTTCTGGCTCTATGACTGCTGTGTGCAAGGCAGAGATATTGCCAGCGGCGCCAGTAGCCGGAACAGTTTGTGCCACACAGATCTTGATCACCATTTCACTTTTTTTTTAAACTCATGGCCTTCACGAGGAAAATCCATACCGTTTTAATCATTAACAATCAATTTGCCATTTAGGTGTTTCCAATAGATCAATGACGGTAGCATGATCCACATTATTTACGGTGTCTGAAAACCGCCTGGGGCATGTTCACTTTCATGTGCTCAAGTTTATATTTTTTTAATTTACAACGGGGGAATTATTGTATGTCCCTGAATTTATGCTCTTTCCATTTTATCCTTTGCTGCAAAGCACTTTGTGAAGTTTGTTTTTATAGAAGCGCTATAAACTAAATCAATCGTTTCCCATTTTGATGATGATAATCAATGGGATATCGCTGCCAATGATGCTTTACAGTCTAGACGTGCAATAAATAGTCCCAGCTGTGCGCAGTGGTCATGAATGAGGACAGCTGCTCTGGCCTTGTTGGAGAACTTGCAAATGTGACACAATCTGTGAAATTGTGCGACTTTGTTGCCGTTCTTTTCATTGACGGGTCTCAAGGTATTGAATTGCAAATGCCTTCCAGTGTGAACATGATAGACGCCACTGTGAAGCAAGGCGGTAATGGACATGACTGAATCCGTTCACAGTTCCAGTTTCTGCATCGCCGGCCCTCATCCCACGCTGGTGTCAGAAGCTGCTAATAGTTTTAACCGAAGTGCAGTCAGTTTTTCTACTCCTTGATTACCTCAGAGCCCCCACATGCCTCCAATTAGAGACCACTCTACTTCCCTTTGGATCACTTAATTCCCTTGCACCTCTCGCTCTCTCGGTTTCCCATCCTTTGTCTCTCACCCATTTCCTTTGATTGCCTTTTGCTCACTGTCCATGTTAAATAACCTCTCGGTGTGAGTGAGCGAGAGAGGAGATCAATTCTCTCCCTCATCAGCAGTCAATATGTTGTCGATGGGAAGAAAAGCAGAGGAGGCAACTCTATTAATGATGGAGGAGATGTCATGCCTGATTTTCTCTTTATGTCTTGCTCACCTGGGGCCCTGTGATAACATTAGTATTGATTCAAGCGAGCCAGCGCTGGCTAATCCAATAATGGCAGAGATGTAGCGAGAATCAAAGGCAATTACATTCATACACTGCTTTTTAAGCTGCAGATGTAACAGTTAATGTCAAAACACCTAAGTGACTGATTAGAAAAACTGTGCGTGTGAGTTTACAAATGCAGCAGCGCGTGTTTGGGCCGAGGCGAATCCTCTTCTCTTGACTGTATGCCAGCTCATTGCCTCCTCTCCTCTCCTCTCCGCGCGCGCGCGCGCGCACACACACACACACACACACACACACACACACACACACACACACACACACACACACACACACACACACACACACACACACACACACACACACACACACACACACACACACACACACGTTACCAGCTAGAGTGTATGACCAATGACCCCCTCACTGTATATGGATTGGATAATTAACTGCAGTCTGGCCGTCAGCACAGAAAGTGAAGGAAAGGACAGAAAAAAAATCCTTCATTAACACTGAGGTATTTCAATAATAGTCATCCCCGCGCACGCACGCACGCACGCACGCACGCACGCACGCACACACACACCTCATCTATTTTCCTTTTTTTTTTCATTTCCATTACACTCACATGATCATTAGTTCTGCTATTCTAAAAAGGACAATCCCGTTATCATTTTGGTTTATTTAGGAAGTGATACAATATTTCTAAGTCAGTCCGTGTCAAAGTGTTGACACAGACTTTATGCGTGAAGAGAAATGAAGAGAAGACGTCTGTGAGGACAAACACAAAGATAGAAAGACTGAGAGGGACACAAACTGAGCCAAAAGTAATCAGGATTTGAATAATAAAGACCTCAAGAGACTAAATAGGACTCTTAAAACCATTGGTTCCTGCAGCGGTATCCCTCGTCCCATCCCTTCATCCTCCAGCGGAGGCCAGTCAACACGACAGCATCCCGGCTTGTAAGAGGACAATGCTGTGGTGTTTTATATTGGACACAGATGACAACCAAAGAGGCTAAGATCCAATGTATTGCTGTTCTTCAAATCAAACTAATATGTAAATGGGATAAAGTCAAAGGTTTCTACATTTTTTATTATCTACCCATGAATTATGGGATTCAATCTAGATAATGTATGAAAAGTAATCTGACTAATTTCATTTCTTATGACCCTTAATAGACGACGTTATCGCCTTGAATTGATAATAAGTGAAGCAAAGGCTGTGGATGTCAACTGAAGCACCATCATAAAAACCTAAACACCTGTCAGAGAAGCGGTTGTTCTACAGAGGGTGTCTTGGTGAAAACGTTGTCACAAATGTAGCCGTCAGGTGCACAGAATGAGCAGAATGAGCAGAACTGGCCTGGCCGACTGTGTAAAACAAACACAGACGCGCACTGATGCAAGACAAAGAGCTTGTTGAGCAATAACTGCACCACAGCACGTACAAGTTATGCTTCCTGACACATAATTTGATTTTAATGAACAACAAGTCACAAAGAATGAAGCTCAAAAAGCTTGTTTCCATCGGCGTCCATCTGCAGAGCTCGGGTAATGAAGTGCCTGGCACATAGCACCTGGACAGGGAGAGTGTGTGCATGTAGTCTGGTACAAGCGCACAGACCTTTCTCCAAACCGTAGGAACACATGCAAAGAACACACCCATGTGCATCCGCACAGCACATCATCGGTCCTGTGAAGTAAAGTGCTGCATGCAGCTTTAAAACACCAAGGCATCTGACATAAAACATTTTAGTTTGAACAATCCAAAAGTATATTGCTCCGATGATTATTCTCTGAATTTGTGATTGTGCTAGCAGTGTAGATACTAGATTGTAGATTTTTTTTTTTTTTGCAAGTATTTATATTATCCATTAGTGGCAAATGGTGACATTTCAAATATGGAGTGCTTTTTTAGCTACTGTCCCATCAAAAAATCTATTTGACTGCATAAGAAAAAATGACTGAGGAGGAAGGTGCTGGTGCACATCCCTATCATAATAATGCGCCATTTAATGAGTAGGGAAATACTGCATTGTTGACTTTAGACCAGGTTTCTGATGGTCAATGGCGTAAACACATTCTGCTGCATCAAGAAAGCAATGTGTCAACAATGTGCCTCACCGCACCTCATTTTAAGACCAAAGTGACAACTGTGTCCGTCTGAAACTAGCAATGACTGCTGTGCTGCGCTTTGCACTGCTCTCCACCGGGTGTACGATAGGACCCCGAGTATTGTTCCAGTCACACTACCCACGAATGTCAAATTTAAGTAACATGAAGTGACAACAAAATAATATACTGCGTCTTGTTATTCTTTCAAAATACTTGATGAACCGTAGCGCATTTCAATTATTGCTCAGACTTGTTTTTTAGTTGATGGGAAAACAGGGACCAGGTGGGCAGAATCCTTCTCAGGTTGAATTGACTGATTAAATGAGATTGATGAAGAAAAAGGGGGAGAGAAGAAACAAGGAGGGAGAAGTGAAGCCAAACTGCTCGGATGAATCCGCCAAGTCAGCCCAGCCAAGCTGTCACAGGCTGGTAGTGCTTTGCATGTAGTGTAACAGATCCCACTCTATTATTTGTGTGTGTGTGTGTGTGTGTGTGTGTGTGTGTGTGTGTGTGTGTGTGTGTGTGTGTGTGTGTGTGTGTGTGTGGGGGATTATCAGCTCTGACTGTCAGCTAAAACTGTCAGCCCTTACTCTTTACATGTCTGCGTCAATCATACATATTCACAAATGCAAAAAAACTAACATACGCACACTTACACACACACACACCCGCACACACTTACACACACACACACACACACACACACACACACACACACACACACACACACACACACACACACACACACACACACACACACACACACACACACACACACACACCTGTCACACAGTTTCTGACTCTCTCTCTCCATCTTGCTCTCTCTCAAACACACACATATGCACATTTGTCTGTTTTAGGTCTGCCTCGCTCACACGCTCACCGCCCACACACACACATTATGTACACAAAACTAAACAAGATGCTCAAGCACTGTATGCGTTCACCCAAAGTGACAGCTTTTCTGAACACCGAGCAAGTTAAATCCTTTTGTGTTCTCGACAGCAGCTTGCAGATTTATGATGGATTATATCACTCACACAGATGATCCAGCAAGACACAGCTAAGGAATCCGTTTTATCAAAGTGCTGTGGCGTGCCAAACTGGCCCAGATGATGCCTCTGTGACCATTTAGCCCACTTCACTAAACATTTTAATTGGCTAGAACTGCACATTCTAATTATCTATAAAGTATTGGATTTGCTCAATGAAATATAGCCATAGACAGAGTTTTAATTCAAAACAGAGGAAAAACAAGCAGGATGTGTCAGTGCAACAAGGGCACATCTTTGATACTAAAGTGCTCATGCATTCAGAGCTTGAAAATAAGCCCTTGTACTAATATTTGCAAATAAAAAAGGCAGCGTGTGCATTCATACGTTGTGCTTAAAAGTGCCCCTGACACCTGCGTTTGAATGGGAGAAATCAGACATACACCTCAACTTCCCACATAAAAGATGAGCTCAACCATGGTGCAGAGATAGAAGGCCACACCTCCGCAACAGCAGGAGTGGAAAAAAAAAGCCCAGCAGACTGTGACATTGTGCTTCAATAAAGCGGCTGTAGATTAGGCAACGGAGCAGTCAGCGGAGTCTGAAGACTCTGATCACCAGATCATGTGAAATGCTAGCCTTTAAATGCCACTGGGGCATGCTTTGTCTGAACCTCAGAATGCCCAGTAAGCTTAATTGATACTTTTCTTTCAAAATCTAGAGAATAAAAGTAAATTCTGAGAATTAAAACTTCCAAAAAAAGTCAGGGAAAACAAACACTTGGACGAAAAACCAAACAGAAAATGAAGGCACAAATAAAACCAATCTCGCCGAGGACAAAAGGACATCCGAGCGCATCTTAGATGCATGAAGCGGAGCGTCGAAGGCCTCCTGAACAGACGTGGTGCTGTGTAACTGTGGGTGTGGTGTTTGATTATGTGGCCGTTCAGAGCAAAGCTGTCATGTTGCTTTCCCATTTAGATCGCATCTCCTCGGGGGGAAACACTTGTTCGTGCGTCTGCCGCATACAGTCACGGCATGGCAACCTCGATCTCATCAAAGAGATGGGTAAAGAGGAAAGAGAGAGTCGAAATGGGTGTTTGGAGCAAGTGGATGGCTGTGTCTGTGGCTTGTTCATGCTCTTTGTCCCCTGTCCTTGTGTGTGCTGATGCATACTTTTTGTGTGTGTTCTCTTACAATATGCCTGCGAGTGTGTGAACAGTAAAAAATTTATGAAACCAACTGGTAGTGTATGATTGCTAGACATGGTGTTTCTCTCCTTTCGGCACTGCTTTGATGACGGCTGCTTCTTTACGTCTGAGAGAGTGTTCCAAAGTTCAGGAACACGCCACGAAAAGTATTGACCTTTCTGCCCGAATGCCGTCAGAATTGATAATCAAGGAATTAAGTGAATTAGAAGCTGGCAAGGGCATTTAGAGAGGGTGAGGGATGGATATGTGAGAGGGACTGTAATGAAGTCAATGGCGCGAGAGTAATGCCCCATCACCCGGCACCGACAGCACCCCTGCCACACACACCTCCTCACTCCTCCCATCCTGCTGCAATACCTCTGGGCATCAGGGCAGAAGATATTAAAAAACGGTGGCACATCCTTTTCAAGGACGATTAGACATTTCTCCCCTTTGGTCTCCTTATTTACAGATTGCCACGGACTCCGCGGAGACGGCTCAGGAGCAATATTTTACAAGCTAACATTCAGATCAAAAACGTGTTTACTTGGTGATGTCTGGCATTTCCTTCTGTTTTCGCCACAAACAAAAAGGCTTCCCTGTCTTCACAAGCTAGCTTTGAGGCAGCATGAAAGCCTGTAAGGTGGCAACTGCATCTGACGATGGCATTCTATTTGATGATGATACTCAATGAAGAGCCACAGAAACCTGATAAAGCTGCTCTGCAACACGCTGAACTAGAGCACGACACCGTTCTGTCAATGCACATTTACTGTGAAGCTTGAGCTACCTGCAAAGCACAATCATTCCGAATACGTTCAAACCTGCCATTTTACTTCAAGGATCTTTTTTTACATCCACTGCCATCCTTGAAAGTATGTATGGTTGATGTTAACAGCACATTCTCAACCCCAACTAGTCAAACAGATGCTTGGTCTAGGCGTCTAACTATAATGTTCTAGGTACCCCGTAGCATCAGTTATGGATGTGACATCGGGGCTTGTCAGTTTCTACTTCTTACATTCTTATAAGAAATGTAACTGGTCAATGGACTTGTACCAGTACAGCGCTTTTCTAGTCTTCTGACCACTCAAATTAATTTAACAATTACTGTCATTAACTCACTCACACCATTCATACACTGATTGTTGTGGGTACCATGCAAGGTTCCCAGTAGGACCAGCTAAGAATTCATACCCACTCACACACTGATTGAAAAGCCTTCAGGAGCAATTTAGGGTTAAGGATCTTGCCCATGGACACATTGACATTGAGCCGAGGATCGAACCACTGATCTTCTGACTGAAGGACCCACTTTTACCCTGAGCCGCATTTTCACAATGCTTGTTACATGCATATAGTCTCTTTAAAAAAAAAAAAAGCTTTATGAAGTGTCTCGGTGCGTAGATATTAGATGGCAAGAGTCACTGACCAAGCATCTGTATTTGACCAGTTAGGATTAAGAATGTGTTGATATTAACACTTTAGAGATGAAATAACCAGCCATTCTGGGAGAATAAAGCATGATGAAAGATAAGTTAAGCATCTCAACTTTCCTCTTCTTCATTTCAAATTTTTGCTCTTCAAAACAACCTGTGACTTGTCACTACTTCCCAAAACGGTGCCCAACTGTCTTATCAAAAATGCCAAAGAATATAATGTTAATGAGTTTGTCTCTTGGTTAAAAATGAATAATTGAAAAGTACATCTCATTTGTTATATCTCAGTACTCAGCGGAGTATGAGATGGAGAGGAGTGTGTCACTTCTTGCTTTCACAAAACATCTACAGTGTTTCGATCAATTGTTTCTCTTTTGATAACACATTATGAACTCAATGTAAACATCACTGAGGGCGTGGAGCACTGATTTGGGTCAGGAACTGTTGTGTTTCTGCTCTCACATTGGCTTGTATTCTGTTTTAGGCTCCGTTACACACTCTGCAGAGGACCTGTTCTGAAAGCTGAAATGCAGGATGGGGATACTGCAACAACCAGGATGCCCTGCAGCAACCAGCGCTTACAGTTGACTTTCCAACAGAAGCAGTCATATGCTGACACCTAGAATGGGTAGAAAGTGCTAGCAAAGAAAAGAGACCTGACTCCCACCCACTGGCATCGTCAGTCTGTGTAGTCCGGTACATGATACGTTGATTTTTTTTGCAAGTTTTAAAACCGTTTGTGCCAAATCGTGGAACAGAGTCTCAGGAGGTCTTGTTAGCACCGTCAGTGTTACCGAAGATGAGAAAGAAACACAGTAAACCTCTTTTTCCCCTTTCAGTCTGTGCGCAACAGAAAGAACGTACCATCTGTACCTCGCCATGACTTTTCCTGCCTGTGACAAAGTGACTGGCTACCTCAGGCTTACTTCGCACCACTGTTCATCCGACTCATGCCATAGCAGGCAAAGGGCACTTGTGGGCACAAGTCAACAACACTGAACAGACTTCCAGAGCGGGGAGTGAATGCCTCATTGAATTACTTGTATCTACTACATGGGTTGGCATGTCGACGGTCCTGCCTGCTGAGCCTGTCCACAGTAAAAGTTACATTTGCAACATTGAAGGACTACGCCACACAAATATGTTTTGATTATCAAACACTAACGCCCCCCCCTACTATTGGCAAGAAAGGTGCCGCTGAGAAAAACTCTCCTTCTAGGAGGATGGCAGATGTACTCAGTGGATGTCCCAAACCAAGCATGCAGGAGTTGATGGATACTTAAAAAGGTTTTAAGTGAGTACACAACATGTCACAGTAATCTGAAAGTCATGTGGTTAAACTGACCTGGGTCGGAGTGTTACAGCAGCACACCAGACAAGCTCGCCACGCTCAGTTTAATCAAATAAAAAAGGTAGATGAAAGGGCTTTTGTCCTTGTACTTTAGTTGAAAATCAAAGCTTTGCGCTGCCATCTTTGAGCAAGATTTATCTCATAATCACTTGAAAGCCTGCTTTGGTTCTTTTAACTACCAAAAGTAACCGTCTGGAGCCAGAAGAAGCAACACCGCATGTAGAAAGAGGCTTGGAGGGTGGGAGCGCCGCCTGTTAAGCCACCGTCTGCCATAAGAAAAACTTTGTCTAATTTATGTTTTACTATAGTCACTCAACAAACTTGGAACGCGTTTACAGAAATAAAATAAAAAATGTCCCAAGGAGTAAAATTGAGAATGTGGTGATGAATGACTCAGCTACCCCTCGGGTGGTGTCTCATGTTTCTTTCTCTCCGACTCTCTCTCTCTCTCTCTCTTCCATAACTGCCCCTCTCTCCATCTAATTAGATTTGTCTGTAACCTCACTGTTCCTGCCCCGCTTTCAGTTTTCTTTGTCTGGCAGCAACGCTTGATCCCATGTACCACAGCTCACTTCGCAAATGGGATTTCAACCCACCACAGGGATTTTTTTTTTTTTTACTTCTTTTTTTAACTTCTTTCTAACAGGTCTTCCTTAATATAATGGAAACTAACATTGGTTAGGAAGGAGCCCTTTTGAGGAGTGCAGAGAGGCCCGCATAGAGATGGTGTTCAAAAATATATCGATAAAAATATGCTTCCATTAAGACTGGGCTCTTTAGAGGACCGCTGCGAGTAAAGGGAGAATATGTCTTTTCTAGTGCCTCTGAAGGCCTTCTCCTTCATCTGTCTGACTGATGTATTTTTAAGCACAGTCTAAAGCCAACATGAAAATGAGCGCTGGTCTTCTCACAGTGTTCAAACAGTGAGGTACTGTGTTACTTGAGATGAGTGTGGATCAAACCCCTGAGCTCTCGTCTACTGGCCATGTCCTCCTCGCGCACCTACATATCTTGGTCCTCACTAAATGTCCCTTTCCCCTCCTCAACCATTTAAAAAGGGAATTGGAATTATTACGCGACGATAACGGCACGCCGACTGACTGTAGTGGCGCGACTATTACCTTCCATCAAGTGCGTTGTCTTCTGTTTTTACTCGACGTCTCAATGTGTGCTCCTCCCAGACAGTCATGACTCAGAACTCAGAGTGACAGTGAAAATGTGGTGAGTGTCTAGTTTTTGTAGAATAATCTACCCACCTTTGGGGATCCTGCTTTGCTTGAAGTCATGTGATGGACGGATGTTGAAGAAGGCTCTACCTCCATTATCCCATACATTTATTTGTCAGAAAAGCAACACAATAAAACTGTGGTAAAAAAAAAAGAAAAGTTACTTAAATTAAAGTGCCCAGTCGCTGTATACTTAAATGAAGCAACGCGTTTACTATTGAAAAAAGAACAAAAGAGTAAAATATCTATTGTTGGGAAATCCGGATTCTCTGAAGAGAGCTGTCTCTCGCGGCTAAAGAGAAAGATTTGTGTTTGTGATCTTTACATTTTTTATTTCTCACTACCTGTGCACAGAAAAGTGTCCATAAATATAAATACTGTAGAGATGGGAAACCTCCCTCTGCTTTTAACAAGTCTTTAACAAGACCAAAGTTGACAATTCCAACTCTGCCAACAAAGTATCAACAGTGATCAAAGTATAAAGCCAATCCAAATCTAGTGAAGCAACTGAATATAATATAATCTATATATAGACTAGTATCAATACAATGAATACAATATGCTTTGGTGGTTTAAATATATAGTAGAATGTATATTAGTGAGACTACTTGTCTTGTCATGCGGTCTCTTTATTTTGAAGCGCTTAGTCCCAGTGATTCATAGACTGCCTGGAGTAACACGCCAGCCATTCAACAGCCCACCAGGAGCCTTAAATGTGTGCATTTCCCCATCGACCATTGCTCTTCTTCTCAGTCCATCTCTCATCCACTTACTGTAAGCAGGAATGATGAGACTGCAGGTGGAAGGGTCTGCCAGTGGCTACTGATCCCATTACTGAACCTGTTTTCCCAATGCTAAGGTCAACTGGCTGTAGCAAGTGATGCAGGAAAAGCAGAAGGAGACAGTGTATGTGTTTTGCGCATTCATGTGTGTATTTGAGGACACACACACACACACAGGCTGTTGTCTGTGTGTATACAGTACATGGTTGTGTGTGTGTGTGTGTATGTGTGTATGTGTGTGTGTGTGTGTGTGTGTTCCAAAGATTAATGGACTGTTGAGGTCCACCTTTGGCCAAGGCTAACATTAGAGAGCAGCCCACATATTACTATTGAAGCACTTCTGGCCAAAACAACAACCCCTGTGTGTCAAGATACTGCTTTCTCATTCTGGTGATGGACTCTGCCGGCCCTCCTTTGATAGGGTTTTAGGGAGGAAGTGAGAGAGAGAAACACAGCCATGGAAATATAGAGATACAAAGAGAGAAATATTGACCAGCAGGCACCAAGACAAAGACCAATAAAGTGGACTGAGGGAGGATCAAAGAGTGATAGAAAAAGATACAAAAAAGTGAATAACGGAGAGAAATGTCGACAGGGTGAACCCCAGACCTGGAAGTTGTCGACTGAATGTTGCTAAGGAATTATAAATCTATCAGGGAAAGGCCATGCTGAACAGCAAGATGCTACCAACACGTAATGAACTGCCTATGGTAATGGAGACAGAGGCACAAACAATGCTCTGTATAACAGCCACATTCATCCTCCCCCCGCCTGGTTTCGGTACCACAACGGAACATTTCCCTCGTCAATTTCTGGGCCTCGAGGTGACGAAACTGTCGCCATTGTTCTGGCGTTCAATGGTCTTTACTCAAGACTCGCTTTGGGAAATGCTGTTGTTGAATGTGCCTTTATATTGCTGGATGTCAACAGGGAGTACACAGACAAGGAGATTAAAGACAAGTCTCGAAGTAGCAGTAAAAGAGGTATTTGTACAAGTATTGTAGAATGCTGTTGATTTCATTTTAGAGTAGCGAGTGCATTTAAGTTACTTGAAAAACACATCTATCTTTGGTTGTTTGAGTTCTCTCCGACGGACCTGAACACATGCACACACATATTCACACTCCAATCTACTTTTCTTTTAGCCAGGAGGGGAGGATATGTTGCCAACATATAATTCTCCTCCCTCTGCTCTCCTCTCCTTCGTATCTATGTGGAATGCTTTTGAAGATGATAAACTGCTATTTTCTTTTTTTATTTGCCCTCTGCAAAGACTTCTTGTTTCTCACAGCTTTCACTGGTCCAGTCAGATCCATCACATTGCATCTATGCATGCAGAGATGTGCAGGCTGGACCGAGCTCCGGCTCTGGCTTCAGGCGCAGTGGCTGGCTGTCCGAATACTGACCGGTCTGTCAGCCTTGACCTCGCTGGAGACACAGTCACTGTATCTTTACTTCATCTGCTATCAAAGAGAAAAGAATGTCGCCATGTATTTTTCATACGCTAGTTTACTGTGGCGTTCTTTGAAATCAAATTTATCTTAGTTTTTTTTCCCTCCTGCAACTTTACCACCACATCAAATATAAACTTTCAGGGGAAGTGTCAGTTTCCTCATTCTGCTGACCGCAATAAAATTACAGAGCAACAGCAAACATGCCATCATCTTTCCTCACTTTGGCCGAATAAGATGTGAAACTGTCTCAATTTAAATGCTGACGCCATTATATGACATACATAAGTAAACAAGACTATCAGCGAGAAGATTGGCTATTTCTAATTGTGTTATTCTTAATGATTGTCATTGGTGCCACCTGGTTGGATTCTGCTAACCAGACCAAATCACGCGGGTTTTCCCGTCTCCAGCACGGACCGGCCCGTCGTGGACAGACCCAGATCCGGCTCTGCTGCTGCCTTCCACCTGCCGTCGGAGCTCTGCCGAGAGGTTGAGAGCAGCGTCTCCTCCTCAGGCCAGGAGCCGAGCATTGCCTTGCAGCTGAGCCGGCCCCCGCTGGGAGCCAACACTGACACCAGGCTGTTGGAGACCCCGGCGCTTTTGCTCGGCCCGCTGGAGGGGAAGGGAGGCATCGGAGAACTAGAAGCAGGACTGTGCGGGGCAGATACTGCTGCAATAAAATGAGAGGTTTTCTAAAGGAAATCTGGTGGTTGGAAAAACTACGGCTTTTGTCCACGAGCTAAAATCAACACAAAATGAAAGTTCTTCAAAGTAGCTTAAAGTTTATAGGAACAGAAGAAGCCATTTAATACATTCAGTACAAACAATGAAATGGCAGATGGATAATTGTAAAAAAAAAATTGCAAAAAGCTTTTGCAGCGTTATTTACCAAATGTGTTACTGCAAAGCAATTTCACATATTGTATTGTGTGTTGATTTCCAACTCCAGAATTAGCATCTTTAGCCCCCAGGCTAGAACAACAATGAGTCAGGACAGGTACAAAGAATAACAACTCGCCCTATTTACCTTCTGTCGCACTTTGTGTTTAAATGTGAGTCAGTAAGGGAGCTTTAGTGTGAGACAGCCAGAGATTAAAAACATGTCTGTGTATGTTTAAGTGTGTGTGTGTGTGTGTGTGTGTGTGTGTGTGTGTGTGTGTGTGTGTGTGTGTGTGTGTATGTATGTGTGTGTGTGTATGTATGTATGTATATGTGTGTGTATATGTGTGTGTGTGTGTATATGTGTGTGTATATGTGTATGTGTGTGTGTGTGTGTATGTGTATGTGTATGTGTGTGTGTGTGTGTATATATATATATATATATATATATATATATATATATATATATATATATATATATATATATATATATATGTGTGTGTGTGTGTGTGTGTGTGTGTATGTGTGTGTCTGTGTTCAAGTTACGAAATAGAAAATGAAGTGAAATGAGGAAAGTGTGAGTGTGCAGATCTATTGCAAGTCTTTGTTGGCACTGAGTGAGAGAAGTGTTGACTAGGGTGACCAGATTTGAGTTTGTGAAAAAGAGGACACTTCGTCGCGGGGGGGAAGGACACTTCGTCGGGGGGGGGTAGTAGCAGTAATAGTGTGCATGCTGTGAACTTACATTTACGTTGAGATCGGTCGACCAATGACAGTTCTCTCTACAGTCAGAGCTTGCGCAAGAAGGTGGAACGTGAGGGAGATACCATTTCCAAAACTTGTAAGGGGGTAATAACTATTTTCCCGGACGTAGCAAAATCCCGGACGTTTTTGGAATCCCCGCCGGACGCTTTTTTTAGGTCTCGAAAAGAGGACATGTCCGGGAAAAAGAGGACGTCTGGTCACCCTAGTGTTGACTCAACTCTTGGAACGTTTTAAGAACTCCCAATTTTCCAAATCTCTCCATGTACATGTTTACCTGCTAATACTGTTCCAGACAACAGCCGTAACACTTGAGGGCTGCATTGGTTTTATAACTATTGTCTTCTGTTTTCCCACAACAGATACAATGACCACCGGGTAGAAATATCCAGCACCTAAAAGCATTGTATGTATGTGGGACAGCGGAGGAAGGGGGAGACCGAGGCATACAGTATGTGTACGGATGCAATGACGGGAAATTCACAACTTAAACTGAATTCTAATAATACATTTCATAGTAATTTGGTGGCACTTCAACCAAACTTAAATATGCATCGTCTGCAGTGAATGTGTATTTCTCTGCAAGGCACAGTTGACTCCTGAAGCCACAATGTACTGTTTTGGTGAAAAGGGAATTCTCAAATAGGAAAGCTTTTTGTAATTTTATGTTGTGCTAATTCGACAATGTTTACAGTGCTCTTGCCTGTGGCATCAGCCTTTCTTTGACCACGCGACCCGTCCAAGAATATATTGCATATAACGCTGCAAACAAACCTTGATCAGGTTATTCTTAGTGAAGACATGTTAGCTCAGATGTGTGGATGACCAGCAAAAGCCCACACAGATTTTGATTATTGAGGTGAAATATATATGTTTTTATAAATGCTGTGTTACTGCCAGCTTAGAAAACACTCTGAAACAACTTCCCAGTTAAAAATTATCCTGTAGATAAATTGATGTATTGGCGTCTTTATAGTCGATGGGCCATCTCTTTTTTTTTAGTACATGAATGAGTACACGTGAAAAATACAGTAGAAGGCGCGGCAGAATGGAGCATAAACATAGTGTCTGAATGTAGAGTTCTGCTTCGTTTGTGAAGCTGGCCAACAAGCAGCAGATTAACTCGTGGCAGCACCGTCTACACCCACTTCACACCCAGGAAGACTTCCAAGTGCAGCTTTGCCAAGGTGTCAATGGACATTCACTTCAAATGTGCAGAGATACGGGATGCTCCAGACTGCAGTTAGAGTGGTCATCTGTAAGATCCCAATACTGTCAACTGGTCTTTAGGACTTCTCATGAAAAAAAAAAAAAAAAAAAAAAACTTGTGGTTAATGTGAAATATGATGCCATTTAAGGATTTAAAAACGTGTATTATTCTCCTAATATGTTCTTACTTCACTTTATTTCCATCTGTTCCCCATGGGCGATCGTCATCAGGTTTTAAAAGGAGTTTAAGATGCAGCAGACTAAGTTAAAGAGACATAATGCACTTCCAGTAGGCAGACAGACAGTAAGATTGGCCTCTTATCGCTATCCGAGTGAGAGTGAGTTGCCAGGTTGAGATGAGGTCACACATGGTCTACAGCCCAGCGACGGGGCCCTGGCTCCGCCTCATGGCTCCAACAGTGGGACACACACACACACACACACACACACACACACACACACACACACACACACACACACACACACACACACACACACAGGAACTGGCAGCTCAGAGGAACGCTCTCATTCAGCACAGGGGCAACGGAAGTCTGTCAAAATGAAGCTGCACTACTGAGCTGTGAGTTGATGTAACTACCACAGAGCTGGCAGTATTTGGGGGTTGCCAGTTCAGCCTCAGACACACACACACAGGTTTAAAATAAAATAAAATTGGGAGACTATAGGCACTGCTATTCAGATTTAGCCGTCTCACAAAATGATAATTTCTAGCTATTCAGCTACCACTGATATAATTCAGAGCATAGAAATGAGATATCATACAGGTTTGCATTTATTTATACATTCTCCTTTGTCGGGGTGCCATTCACTTCTCTCCTCCACCCACAAATGTTTATTGGAATGAGCACGGGAAGCCAAATGGAGATGCACTGATAGACTAAACCACATCTTGGGGCTTAAATGAGCGCTAATGTGTGCATGGCAGGCATATTTACAACTGTTAACAAACAGCCTGGGGGGAGAGAGGGAGCACACAGAGATAGCGTCAGAAGAGTGGGAAGTAGTCGAGAAATAAACTTTATGGAAATGGCCGACCAGCGGAGACCCCCGACTACAAGCTGCATAATGCAACAAAAGAAGGGGGATGATGTTTCTGTCAGAGTACTTTTTAATATTCATACGTTACATTTTCCAACTTAATTGGAACCTGTCAGGGTGCATTGGCTGAGTGTGGCATCGCAGCGGCAGCTGGGCTGTTTCCCTACAGCTGATGAGATGCAATAAAAAGAGAGGGAGAGCCAGAGAGAGGCGAGCGAGTGAAAAGCGATTCAGAGTCAATGGGAGTCAAAAACACATTACTGCAAGCGTGGCTTGAGTAAACCTGTAAAGAGAAGATTGTTTAAGACAAATACTTCCGCCTATTCAAAACCAACTGTTCCCTCGGGGGTCTGTCTATTTACCTGGATCTCTCTCTCTCTCTCTCTCACACACACACACACACACACACACACACACACACACACACACACACACACACACAGTTATTAATCAATATTTGCTTTTAACATAAACAAAATGTTTTGATAAACCAAACTTGTCATTGATTCTTGTGTCCAATATTATTTTTATATTATTATTTTTTTTCTAAATAACTTGAAATGATGTGTTGCTTATTAGTGGACACGCAGTAACATATTTGTAAGGTAAAACTCATGATTCCGAAAATCAGCTTGCTAAATGCATGCTTTGGGTAATAGTTTTAACTCGGGGTGCGGTGGGGCAAGGAGCTCCACCTGGCTGGCGTCATTCTCTCGGATGGATAAAACAGAACGAAATGCTGAAATGGGTCAGAGAGGTAAAGACTATGTGTGTCAAAACACTGTCATTTATGTTTCTAAATACTTTTACATTTAATTACATTTAATTAATGTTTGAAACAACATATTTTTGTTGGGCTATTTAAGTACTAAAACATTCTTCTCATTATGTATAGCAGCTAATAGTACGTGAGTCATACGACACATTAAAATAATTTGAATGAAGATTATATTTAAGGAAATGTTTCATGAATTTGTATAATTCATGCTATTTACATGTTTTTAATGATTTTTTTTATCATTGTGAGGATGTATTTGTTTCTCTGGCACAAATGAGTAACAAATAACAACGAAAACTAAATAAACAACACAAACATTGATATCGGGAAAGAATTTCACAAATTCAAGTGGATGAGGCGAGAGAGCAGCTTGAAAAATTCCTGACGAGTGATGCACAAACATGTTCAGCTACCAAAGACAAACAAAGCACATTTTTCTTCCACTTCCTGGTAATAGGAGGACCTCACCCATCACACCCCTCTGAGGGGACCTCTGTTCACTCTACTCTCTTTACTGTAATGACAGGCCATTTACTGACAGAAAACTTTAGGTTCCAGCTGTGCAACACATCTGAACCACAAATAGCACTGTACCAGACGGCAGCAGAAGAGTACCCTATTCTCTCCTCTTTGAGTTTTTATGGGGCTGCAGAAAGGAGTGGTCTTGCCTGAAAATAACAGTGCCTGCATAATTAGTATGCAGCATTACACAGAAAATGGAAGACACTTATCGAGCACTTTTAACTGGAAACAAAACGCTCACACACACACACACACACACACACACACACACACACACACACACACACACACACACACACACACACACACACACACACACACGCTCATTGGGAGTAGTTTGAGATACACTTCAGTCAGCCAACCCACAAAGCATGGATGATGATATAAATGTTTAGAACATAGAGTAAGAGACTACAGGTAGATTGCTTTTGAAATGCAAAGGAGCGGCGGCAGCAATAGCATCAAGTGTCACATTGCTTCCATGTGTGTATTCTGGCAGAAGGCCAGCAGAAAGAGGGAGCTGAACACTGGGGACTTACACAGACTGCCATGACCTGTTGGATGTATGTTGCACTCAGAGGAGTATGCCATGTGAGTGTACTGAACGACTTGAGCTGATTGACATTAATGGACCTCTGCAAGATGTTTATGATCTTATCACAGTGTTTACTGTAAATGCTATGCCAAACAGATCATTACCTTTACAGCCTTCCAGCACCTGGAGTTCATGGAGAGGCGGTAAAGCCTCCAATGTCATTATGAATTCCAGTACAAGACTATACACATATGCTGTACTGTGTATGATTCTATATGTGACAATACATTTAGATAGCATTGGATTTAAAATATTGTGTCCCTACAAAACCAATGCTAGATTTCTTTTAACTTTATTTCCAGATTTCTCAATCCACGGTTGCGTGTGCGCAGTGGTGCAATCACAACACAGTTAAATGATATAGACAATGCAACATGTACAGAAGCTCATGCTATTCACCGTGTTCTTTGCCTGAACAAGACAGACGGACAATGAGTTTAATTTGCTCTCTAGATGAACTCATATTTATAGACGTCGACTCTGTGTGGACCTCTGTCTACTTTCTGGCCATGAGAGTAATTACAAAATGACGTCAGCGTTTGCTTTTGTATGATGAGTCCGACCGACAGGTGCACTGCTCAGCTTCGGTCTACACTAAGAGACACTTCAAAATACAAAAAACTAAACAATTAAAACTGACTTTGAACCTAAAGTAAAGAAATCGTTGGAGCAGCATCAGGTGAATGGGTCACAAAAAGAAGATGCACAAACAAAATGATGATTCCATAAACAGAAACAATATATTTTTCCATGCTGTGCAAAGAGTAGACAGAGCACCACCCAGGCGTAGCAATCAGCTCTAGTCAAGCCGCAAACTTTAGGAACGTGTTGCTTTGATGTTTGCTTTCATTGATTTTGTTTTCCCTATTCAAAATAATTGACATGTGGAAAAACACACAATTAAAGATTTAGAGTTATATGCTCTGCATTTATATCTGCATTTAAGGTGACTGGTTTGTCAATTTGTATACCAATATGACCATTTTTTTATTTGGCTGTTTAGTTGATCCTATGTTCAATAGCATGTGTTTAATGTTTTGTGTGCAACACTGGAGTATATTTACAGTACAGTTAATAAATGCATGTCATTAATTGTCTGATGAAAAGATGCAGTGATTGGAGATGTAGGTACTGTGTGACAGGCTGGCTCTGTATGAGGCCTCGTTGTAAACCGGAGAGAAATAAGCTCCAGTCCTCTTACCTGTGGAGGTCCAACAGAGAGTTACCAAAAAGAAAGAGAGACAGTGAGATAGATAGAGGGAGAGAGAGAGAGAAATACATTAGTGCATTCTTGAATGAGAAGCCCATCTCCATAGAAAGCTAATAGTAATTACTTTTGCAGAAAATTAGTCCACAATTGCCTGACAACTCATCATTCCAGTGCATTGTACCATTAATAGCGCCCGCTTGGCATTAAAACGACAGTACTTTAGGTCATTTAGCCTAATCAGTTTGCAAATTGTGAGGAGAACAAAGTTGGCTACGAACACATTTTGAAGCTGTTGTTTTTACTGGAACAAAACAGAGAAAGTAGAATGTGTACTAGTTTTTACAAATTACATGGCGTATATAGTCCAGTAATGTCTTGAACCTTTACTTATTTCCACAATAGAGGGTCTGCTGTGTCATTTGGGTTGGCCCACACTAGCTCGTCTGCTAGTTTCCTAATCTCTTTCTGTTTGACTTAAGTTTGATGTTTCCACAGGATCCTTTCAGTTATACATATGTGTAGTTGGAGAATACAATGGTAATAGTAAAAAGATTTTGATCTTGTTTAAAAAAAAAAAAAAAAGAGAGCTTTGGCTGCAATATATTTGGGTTTATAGAAAGTACTACTGATCTCAGTCTCTATGATGAATTTCTCCTTGTATGATCCTTAAATACGAATGCAAAACAGCAACTATTTTCTTCTTTTTTTTTTATCATTGGGGACTGATGTTTCATTTGTTATTAATGTTCTGAAACATTTTGTGCTATTAAATGCCTTTGTACTATTCAATAGATTTTCTTTGTGTTTGAGCACACCGACTACATTAATGCGAGGTGAAAATCAGATGACAGCTAGATGAAAACACACTCGCTCATAAAGCATTCCTTCACACTTATGCATATGGTCAGACACACAGAGACAACATCCAGTTTAACACATACACACACACAAACACACCAGGCAAATAGCTGGGAACATCTGGAGCTGAAGTCGATTGGAAGTCAAAACACAACGCTGGCGGTGAACCAAAGCAGAAGGCGACAGATCTCTGTGATCACAGCCATCTCCATCATTGGCCTGCCTCTGCCTCTGCTTCCCTAAACCCTCCACCTCCAACATTCACCAGGCTGACATTGAGAAGGAATCACAGGCTCTCTCCACCAGCGCTGCAGGGTGCCCAAAGTTCAGGACCAAAGTCAAACCAGTGGCATTGAAAAGTGAAACTAAGTTAGTTCTGGTGGCACACAAAGCGGTGCATACTGAACCATTCATTGACTGTGCCAGTATTAAAACCTGCAGAGGTGCACGGAGTGATTGGCTGCTGATCTAAACGGTTTTCAGTTGATCGTCCGTGACCGAGGACAAGTGCAAGTGTCGGGACACAGCGGCGCAGACAATAACGTCACAGCCACGTGCAGCGCCTTCGCTGTGAAAGATCTTCAGCATGACTGAAGATCAAACTTGCAATTTGTTACGACTGTAAATCCAAATTGTGAAGGAACAATCTTAAAAAAAAAAAACATTCAGAACAACTCAATCACACACTTCTTAAATTGAAATTAATTTCCAAGCATGCAAAGTAATGGCAGTGACCAGCTCAGCAAGGGGTCTCTCCCTAGCACCGCCCTGCTTATAATGGAGATAACAGCTAACGTTAACAGATGAGGCCTTGACTTGGATTATGATGCATCGAGGCTCTATTCAGTAAAAACTAACTTTTGGGTAAAGGTAAATTATAACGCAATCATGTGTTCAAAAGGAAGCTTGTAAATTGAATTAGTTTGCGAGAAAGTTGAATTATAGAGATGTTTGAAGGAGCTATTTGGACTGCATATGGAATTTATATTCATGAGGGAATTACTACAATATGATTAAAACTAATAATGGCAGTAGTTTTTAATTGGTGCATCTCAAGTTAACGAATAAGTACTAGTAGGGCTGGGCGGTATGGCCAAAAATCCATATCACGGTATTTTGTAGGATTCTGGCGGTTTCACGGTATATCACGGTATTTTTTTTTCCGAATAAACACATTAATTTATTGACGCCGAAAAGGACCGCCCGCCATCGTTATTCACCACTCGCTCGCAACTGGCCAGCAGCTGTTTGTACGTTGGTACATAGGTTGTGTTAGGAAGCTAAACATGGAGGGATTTAGGACCATGGGGAATGTAGTTATTTCATATCCCTTCATACTGGTGGCGCATGCGCAGCCGTAACGACTATTGTCATTCTTCGGCAGGCAGCAACATTTAATGTTTACAGTCACAGCTGTGTGTCCAGCGGTCTGAGCTACTTATGTCTCACGGATAGAGTTTGACTCACGGTTTCAAAGAAATGACATCGACAAAATACATTCTGGGTAAAGCCCGCCCACTCAGCCGCACCGGAAGAGACTTCTTCCTGCACATGAAGAGTCTTCCTGTGTGGGCGGGCATTTTGGCGAAGTAATTTACCCAGCATGCATGTTGACGATGTCATTCCCTTCAAACCATAAGTCAACTGAGTCTCCATGAGAGCTAAGTAGCTCCGTCCGCTTCAAGCTGTGAATGTTAAATGTTGTTGCCTGCCAAAGCGCGGCGACCGGTATGACGGTATATGACAAATTCATACCAGCCGAAACCGGTATACCGCACAGCCCTAACTACTAGTAATGTTCTCTTATGCTTAAGTGTTGCATCAGCAACAGTTTGACACAGCAAGAGAGCTAGATGAGACGGTCCTTAAAACGGTTATTACTCCTTTTGCCCTCCACCTCGTCTCCTACCCTGTCCTCCTTCTTCTGTCACTCACAAAGTTGAACGTGGAATACAGCATATATGACAAGAATATAAACTGCAAATACGGCACAATGTACCTTAGACAGATTCACAGCAATCCTGTACGTTTATGCACAGTAAAAAAAAAAAAAAGAGATTAGTACAGTACAGAAGCTTTATCATTAAAAATGTCTTAGAAGGTGAATTAAGATGGGATTGCATCGTCATCGCTTTCTGGTTGACATTAAATAGAGGTTTCCCTCTCACAAGAATTAAAGTCAGATTAGGGAAAATAGCAAGGAGGAGTAAACACACAACTGAGACTAAATTAATTCCCTAAAACTTAAACACATTCAAATTCAATCACAACAGCATTTTCTCCCAAAACAACTGCATTAACAGCACCATATTTGCCCTTTGGGGATTAGCTTTCAAAATAAAAGCTTTCTTGTCTAGACATTGTTTATTTATATTGTTAATAACACATACATATCTAGCCTGAAATCTACCCTGAATCTGTCAATATGTTTTATTTTATTATTTGAGTTTCCTTCATATATTTGGCACTGGTTTCAACCACCTATTTTTTTGTTTTGTTTTTATAGAGCAGTGGTTGTTAGTATTCTTAACACACATTTATCATTTTCTGACTTTAAGTCTATTGGGAGTTTTGCCTGCATAATATGTTCCGCTTAATATTTTTACCTGTTTCTAGAAGATACTTTCCAATAGCTCCAAAATCCCCAGCAAAAACAGTCGACATACATCTACATTTGCACTTTACCACATTGCTACCATCATTCTGGATGTACTCGACTTAGATGAATTGCTTTCTTTGCAACAGCGTGGACATTACGCAGGAGGGGGCAGGAAATGCATCTCTTGACACAGCAAAAGGCAATGTTAGAGCAATGTGGGGTGAGAGTGCAGGCCACAGAGAGAAGTGGATGATCTGCTTTAAGAAAGATGTTCTGCTCCTTTAATGGTCCCTGTGCGGATGACATGTAAGGATATGAACTGAAAACAGGCATTCATGTCTATCAGAGGTTGTTGCTACCATGTCATCTTGGAAAACATGGTTGGAGGGGACTTAGTGCTCCTTGTGAGATTACTGTAAATGGGCAGTCAGGCTAAAAACAGCTGGGGGCGTGTTGCCTCAGGTAGCAGTGAGACTTTAAATTACAATCCAGGAGTCTCAATTTGAGTCATAGATTCACGAGTTCAAGGGCTTATCAGATGCAAAACACTGCAGTATATGATATTACATGGAAGGATGTTGGTGCTCTGGAAAGTTATCATGGTGTCACTTTTCATTCAGTCAAGTTCTTCTACAGCACATTTTATTTACAGTATTTAAGCATAGACCTGTCGAAGCAGAGTGGGGATTCCTGGAACAACATCGCCCACTTCTAAAGTGTATGTTGAAGGGAAAAAAGCCTGAAGAGGTCAAAACTCCAGCAACATTTGAAGTATGGAGACCAACTTTATAGTAAGAGCATCATGTTTCAGCGAGTGGCCTTCATCAAGGACATCCATATGCATGGTCCTGGCATTATGCGCAAGGGAATTGTCTTGTAAAACAACAATGAGCCGACCCCAATGATGCCACAAAAATGTAAGCGTTCTAATGATAAGTGTGTAATAAACACACACACACTTCAGTGCTCTCTCCCTCCCACCAAGTCTCACACGCTTACCTGACAGCTCTCCCATCTCTTCATTATCTGTGTGATTGAATAACTAGCTTCAGTGGTTTTGTCCATTTCCCCACTTGCCTTTCCCTTAAAGCCGTTGCTGTTTTGATCCAGATTGAAAATGTATGTGGATCCATTTACTTGTTTGTACAGCTCTTTAATGATCTCTCATCATTACTTTGTAACAATATGTCCAGAATATAGTTCATGTATGAAAGAACTTGACCAGCAATGGTCATCTATCCAGTGTCTCTGTATGCATACATATATATATGCATACATATGTATGCATACATACATATATATATATATGCATACATATATATATATATGCATACATATGTATGCATACATACATATATATATATGCATACATATACACACACACGTGTGTGTGTATATATATTTGCATACACATGTATGCATACATATATGCATACATATACACACACACACACACACGTGTGTGTGTATATATTTGCATACACATGTATGCATACATATATGCATACATATACACACACACACACACACACACACACACGTGTGTGTATATATATGCATACATATACACACACACACACACATTTGCATACACATGTATGCATACATATATGCATACATATACACACACACACACACACACACACACACGTGTGTGTATATATATGCATACATATACACACACACACACACGTGTGTGTATATATATGCATACATACATATGTATGCAAATATATACACACACACGTGTGTGTGTATATGTATGCATATATATATATGTATGTATGCATACATATGTGTGTGTGTGTACATATGTATATGTACACACACATATATATGCATACATATGTATGCATATATATGTGTGTGTGTGTACATATATATATGTACACACACACGTGTGTGTGTACATATATATATGTACACACACACGTGTGTGTGTGTGTGTGTGTGTGTGTGTGTGTGTGTGTGTGTGTGTGTGTGTGTGTGTGTGTGTGTGTGTGTGTATATATATCATTTGATATTCACGTCTTCACCCTTGGTGCTTGTATTACTGAGGACCAAAGGAAGCACAGTGTGGAGTGTGAAGCTGTGTGGATGAGCAGTTCTCGAGAAAGCTACAAGCAGCAATACCGGAGGCCGAGTCATCGGGCTGATCGCAACAGGCTAGTTCTGCAAAATCTGAGATATAAGTTGGATAGCGGGTATAGGCGTGTGGGATGTATAGGAGACACCAGAAAATATCTCAAACATTTAGACTGAAAGGATAATGTCAACACTAGTTCAAGCTAGGAATAACATTACATTAGAAACAGCAAAACAATTTCGCCTTTTGAAGTCAAAAGCACAGCAGAAAAACCGCGGTGCCCCCAAAGGTACAGTTTGCCTACACAAGATGATAGATCCAACTTTGGGCTAGCTCACAAAAATATATTTGTATCTCCCATGACAGTTCTCTCACGCAGCTATTTTTCTCCTGTGTCAGGGGCCATGCCTCTCAAGGTGTGTTATCATTTAGTGCGGTGATGTTTTCTGCTGTTGAATTGATTCTGTGGGTTGAAGGCTACCCGTCTCCTCAGCATCCTCCAGCTAACCCAGCCAGACCGAACTTGATACATTTGTGCCCACATATTCTCTCTGTTCTCGTCCAAAAACCGAAGGGGGTGAGCACGAAAAGCCTCCTTCGAGGGAGGAGTGTGAAACCCTCCTTAAAGGAAAAACAGGGCCTTCCATCTCTCTCTTGCTCCCTCTCCCCAGCTTGTGCGTTGCTCACAAAGGCAGCAGACAGTCGGGTAGAAATCAATTCCATGGAGCCGCCAGATGAAAGTAAAGAAGAAAAAAAGAGCAGAGAAAGACAGAGAAGCTGAAGATTCCACCAAGAGAAAAGCAAAAATAACCAATGATTATTAGCTGGTCTTCCAACTGTGTCTACACACACGTACAGTAGGCTACAGTGTGAAAATGTATCAAGACAAGTAGGTGGTAGGACGCATAAACTTACTGCAACAAAGACTGTCTCTCTCGCCCAACTCAACAATAACAAAGACCTCTCCAGTGATCATTTGACCTATACAAAACTGCTCAACATGATAACTCTAATTTTGGAAATGTCAGAAGCAGTAATAAGATACAATAATTTACCCAGGTTTCTGTCAGTGGCACAATTATATCACAACTTCATTCTCGTTCAAGTAAAATATGTCTGCTGTACTTTTTCTCAAGCAATAATTCACAATATATTGGTGAACAATTCTATATGTTACCTTGAGTTAAAAAGAGCAACGTGATGTCCAACTGCTCAGTTTCAAATGGAGACCGTCTCATTAAGCCATGTGAGATTATATACCATCTTCGATTAATTAGTCTTCTGGCAAATAATGTAATGTGATATGATAATGTTTGATTTGATTCCTATGGCAGCATCCAACTTGGGATATTTCATCTTGAGCCGTTTTTAGAAGCCGTTTTAAATGTACAGAAATATAAAAAAAAAAGGTAAATGTTTATAATGCAACCTTGATGAATTATGTGTATGTTTAATTACACATTATACGTTATTTAAAATGGGCTGACATTTTCACTTATCTTTTAGCTATTTCGATTTGGCGTTGCTGGTTACATCGTCCCTTTCTGGTTTACATTATATACTTTAATATTTTCAGAAAACCTTTCATTAATTGCTTGTGTCCACATTATTACCATTGTTAATGTGTTGAATCATGAAAGTAGTAGTTGGATTTATCAAGGCTATAGTTAAGGTTATGCTTTTCAAGAGTACAGAACTGTGGAGAACTGTAACATGTTGTGCAAATGATTGCAACAATTCTGTCAGAAGAAAATAACTACCCTTGATATATTGAGCAACATGTTATAACTCAGGCACACACAGTCCAAGGAAAAGTTATTGAACAATAGATGAGCATTGCTCACTTATTTGCATTGTCAAAAACCTTGTATATTACAAAAGGTCACCCATGGCAGACAGGTGGAGCATTCATTTTACACAGACCTTGGTACACCAACAGGGAGAAAGACAGGAAGGAACACCTACGTAGATGGTGTGTGTGTGTGTGTGTGTGTGTGTGTGTGTGTGTGTGTGTGTGTGTGTGTGTGTGTGTGTGTGTGTGTGTGTGTGTGTGTGTGTGTGTGTGTGTGAGAGAGACACCAAAACAGGCTTTTGATGCTATCAAAAATCTGCATCAATGCTCTTATGTGTGTATTTGTGCGTGTGCACTCAGAAAGTTCCAACAGCTCTCAACCAGTATTAACATTAACCTACTGATCGGTCCTGGCAACACTGGTATATGATAGGCGGAGAAAAAGAGAGACAGAGGAAGAGAGAGAGAGAGAGAGCGGAAGGAAGAAAGACAGAAGGGCTCCTGTAGTCCTGAAAGAGGGAAAGAGTGAGTGTGTATGAATGAGTGGGAGGGTTAGTAAGAGAAAGGAGGAAGATGAGACACACACACACGCACGCACAGACACTTACTGCCCACTCACAGACCTACGATGGCAGATGGAGAATAGCACCCTTTCAGACCACGTACATGTGTGTGCATGTGTCCATTTCAGACCCACCTGTTTCTTTGCCAGCTGTGCTCTGTTTACTCACAGAAAGAACATAAGTGTATATGAACACACACAACAAAAAGGGAAACATCTACTAAGTAGGAAAAGTCTCCCTATGCATCTGTGTGATTATGTTTTTGTGTATTGTGTGTGTGTGTGTGTGTGTGCGCTAAACCATACTGAATTGATTTGACTACTAAAGTGAATAAAAGTCACTTGTGAGTGCTTTGTTTCCTACCTGTGTTCAACTGTCTGACCTCTTTCATTTTTATATGTGTGAGATTGTGTCTGAGGATATTTATGTATACTGTATGTGCCACTGTGTCCCACATTTGTTCCATTTTCCAGATGTATTACCCCCTATTTATCAGCCCTGTGGATCACAGCAGCAACCCCAACATTTCCTTCAGTAGTTCGCCTGGTATTCTGGTAAAAAAAATATTTAAAAAAAACTGCACTTCACGTCACGAGCAGCAGATTTGAGCTGACAAGATATCATTGGATTACAAAGCACATTTCACCGTAAGTTTAACGCTTGACACACTTGCGCTAGGGTTGGTCAGGCATGCAGATGGAGATGGAGCTGCAGTTCTCTCCTACCCATCATTGTCTGTGGCATTTGCAAAGGGCACTTGCAGGAAGCCTTAGACATGACAAGCTCCGGCTCCATCTGCATCCCATGATTGCTCTGTGGACTGAATATAACAGACGCTTTCCGAGCCACTGGAGCGACAGGACACTTTAGCAGCGAGGCGGCGAAAGTTACACACACACACACACACACACACAGGTAAAAAACATTTGTGCAGTAGCGCTAATACCGTTTCTCTGTTGCCCACATCCTCTCCTACCAAGGGAGGAAGTCACTCGCTGGCTAGAGTGCTGGCCTTTGTTTTAATTTTTTTTTTTTTTTTAAATACACACACACACACACTTATTCAAGCGAGTTCAAACAAAGACATGTTTGAGGGTAATTGGAGGAGCGGGCAGGGCATTGCGAAGCTGGAGATGGGGAAAACAACACATGGACCTACAAGGCGGCGGCATGCATAAAAGCTTGATTAGTTGCGCATTATAAAGCAGGCCCACTTTCTTCCTGAAAGTACTTAGCCCTCACTGAAACCCCAGAGCCTTTCATCCAAGGGTCCACGGATGCGAAGAGAGAGAACTTGTGTTCTCTTTCATGGTACATGTGTATTTCTGATGTGTAGAGGGGATTGAAATGTTCCCGATGGCAGGCCCCGGTGATTTGTCAAGAATGATGGTACATCTGCGGGAGACGGTATTAATGATGCACTGGCTGTGGTTACAAGCTCTCTCTGTGCTGAACACACACGCACCACAGTTAGGATATGTTTTTGTGAGTGTACCTGAACCCATACTCCCATTTAGTTAATTTGTACAATTGAAAATGCATTTCACTCCATTCTAGTCAATTTATCAAATGAGCAACAAATGGTACGAGTTTTCTTGAAAATGAATGCTGGCAGATGACAGGGCTGCATAATGTGCTGCTACAGTGCACAGAAATAGAAAAATACCTTAGATACTTTACAGAGATATAAAACAATTAGTTGTCTAACTGAAAATACATTTGCAGAAATGTTGATAATCAACTAAAATACCAGACATTTTCAGGTTCCAGCATCTCCAGTTGATTTTTTCTGTTTTATTACTTGTGTTTTTTCAAATATAATTTTTTTTCTTCAAAATTGGTTTGATTTTATTTTATTTTTTATTTTATGCCCTCAACCGACCAAATTGATTTATATATATATATATATATATATATATATATATATATATATATATATATATATATATATATATATATATATATATATATATATATATATATAGCATTTAACCCGGGCTCCTTTAATTTAAAATAAAACATTGTTTTCAAAGTCATACACATTGTGACATCAATAAACACAAATAATAAAAACAGACAAATTAAGCTGTTTAACACTACAAATGAGGACTAGTGGATAACACAATCAATAGATTAATCGATAATGAGGATCTGAAGCTGCAGCCCTTTTAGCATGCAAATAGTGGTTAAACAATAGCTGGGTGGTTTCAGTTTTTGGCCACATTACGGATTCATTTTAGAAATTATAAAATTACACTTGGTTGAAATATTGGGCTGAAAAACAAACCCAGACTTTGACTGTGAGCAGAAATGTAACATTTTCTCTCCCAATATTAAGTGCTTTTGATTTGATTAGATTTTTTGTGCAAAATCGATTAACTTTCAAGATTGTATTAATGTGTCTAATTGTACAGAGTGGCTTTAAAAACTAAAATGCATGTGCCTTTGTCTTTGAGTCGGGTTGTCAAGGTGTCAAACTTGAATAGAAGACATAAAGAAAGCAGGGAAGAGGGCAACATAGCCCCGGACACAGAGAGGTTAGGGGGGGGAGGTATTGAGCTTGTGCGGCGGGTAAGAGGGTGGGAGGGGGCCGGGGGCATCTGTCTACTGTTCAATTTGCCATCTGCGAGGCATACCACTGCCAGGGTCCCTAATCAGGCAATCCATCACACCCCCATAGAAACATTGTCAATTATGCGTCGTCCCAAGGCTGACAGTGGCCCTCATGCCATTCAAAAAAGTTGCAGTCTTCTCATGCGTCACTGGGCAGTGTGTAGGTTTATGATATTCTTCTGTAGCAGCTTCAGTCACTTTAGTTCCTCGCTGCTTTTACTTGTTCAGTTATATTTTTAACAACTGTTGTTAACACAGCTCCTGGTGCAGCGACACGTAATGTTATGTGCAGGACATTAATATTAATATTTACATTAACTGCTTTTACATGTGCATGAGTGTATCAACATTTTATGGGTTCCACTTCCCACTCACAACGGGGACTAACAGCTTCATGATTAACTTCTTAATTATTAAGGATTCCAAGTTTTCCAAGTCCATGCTCAGACAGCCAAGCATCCACCACGTGAAGTCCATGATCCACTCAGACACTTGAGGACATAAAGAACTGACCAGACTCCTTTTCTATGTTTATTATTATCCGTTTGCCCTTGTTCAGTCTCGATGCTGTTATTGTCCAAACAAACTCTCAAGCTTACATCATCCACAAGATTAGCAGCGAACATTAGGTCATCCTGGGGCCTGAGACAAGGGGTTTGAGTTGTATTCTCACCACCGTTTGTACAAAGGAAGACAAACGTGGAAATCAATACACACATTGAATAAACTGCCCTTCTAAAACAATTGCTATATGGGGCATGTTGGGATCGCTGTTTCTCATTCCTTTCCAGAGACTTTCTGTTAAAAGGCATACAAAATAAAACCCTTCCTCACCCTCCATACCTGTAGCTTTTATGAAATGAATGCTGTTTGCCAACAAAAACAAAAATGTCGGCAAAGTTTCAATTGATAGCCACCTGATGCATCTATGAAACATTTAAGTGGGGAAATTTTAATCAGCTGCAGAGAAACATCAAAGGAGACACACATCAGCATGAGTCATTCACCATTCATCTGCGGCTGACTTTTTCTATATATCATGACTAAATGCTGTACTCTCCTTCCATATCCATCAGTCCACCTCCTCTATCAAACCTGAATTACATTAACTGGCACCTGCAAGTCACACACTGTGTGCAGACGGCCCTCAATCATTTACCAATTAGCAGAGCACTGATCAAAGAGCCGACAAACTGTTGTACCGCTCATTAAGTCAGCAATTAACATTAACATGGGCTAACAGAGTGCGCTGTCTTACCTAAAACAAGTGGTTGTTCTCTCCGTCTCTCAGCGCCGTCACATTTATCGCACTGTCCCTCAAAGCTAAACAGCTAACATTAGCTGACAGTAAGTCCTCCAACAGACTCAAGGAATGCCATTAATGAAGCTTTGCAACTGTGGAACTGCAATTAGAGCACACATTGCAAACAGAGTTCAGAAACAGACTATTGCACAATACACCAACAGGAACAAAAAGCCAAAAACGTCAAGTGACCAAAATAACAAAATGTTGAGTCACATGCTAGCAGTGCTAACTGAATGCTCCCACTATATAGCTCTGCTAGCTAACTAACCAGAGTCAAAAAATCAAAATACACTTTTTGCAGAAAGCATTTGACATTTGATAAAACAAAATACTTACAAACAGACAGTGTTGAAACCAGAGGGATGAATTGCTGTGGGGCGAAGCGGTTTCCTACCATGCTAACACTTTAATACAACCGCTGCAAAACAACCAGGAGGGGGCAGTGTAGCAAACACAATTATATGGAATTACCTCAATACTAGGGCTGCAACTAACGATTATTTTAATAATCGATTAATCGGTTGGTAATTTGTTCGATTAATCGATGAATCGGATAAAAAAACAAAAAAATCTAAAAAGCATTAATTTCCAAACCTTTATTCAAAAACAGAACTGAACATCCCTGAGCTGTTAATTAAACAAAATAAATACAAATGGACTAACACTAAAAACATACATCTGTATGCTTTACATCTGCCAAATGTGAGCCCTTTTTACTGTAATTGATCTCCTTGGAGCAGAAGCTGCATTTACATGCCCTGCTTTATCAATATGTATGAAACACTGGGACAGAGGGAAGCTGTACTGCTGCATATAGAGCGTCCTCTTCCTTAAACTCTTTCATTCTGGGTCTCTTACGACGTCACGTTGTTGGCTAAGCCAAACTACGTGATTTGCTTCATTAAAAAAAAAAAAACCTGCAGCCAGATCCGCCGGTGTGCCGGTTTAACGTTAACGAGTGACTGGTGAACTGAACCAGACCGGGGGTTACGGCATGTTTCATCACGTTAAGGTTTTTTACTAGCAAGACTGAACTGTAACGGAACATAAAGTAACTTTAACGACAACACACAACCCAAACACGTTAGCTAACGTGATAGGAAGCCGACTAGCTTCCAGTGAAAACAAGGTAGAGGAGAATGAGACGTTGGAGACATCTTAACGCTGATTGGCCAAGACTCGACACGTCAAAGATGTTCTATCTTTGCGAAGATGACGACCTCGCCTTTTCTCGTGTCTCACTCCATTCTCAGACACGCTGGCCGGCCAGTTGCTCTGCTCCGCTCTTTTTTTTTCCTCCGCGACTTATTGCCTGGCGTAATAATCGTGCGACACAACGAATCGATGATGAAATTCGTTGCCAACACTTTTGATAATCTATTTTTAGCGATTTTAGCGATTCGTTGTTGCAGCCCTACTCAATACATTAAAACACAGGGCAGATCAACGATGGAACTGTGTGAATTAGTTAATCTTTTAGCTAATGCATCTCAACTTGGAAAACAAGAAGGCCTGTGATGGATAACATTTATCATTGTATGAAGTGTTTTGTGGCAAACAAACATGGAAGTGAACAGTTCCCCGTGTATGCATCCAGCAGACACACAGCAACATTCACTTGCACTCGTGTTTCATGGCCAACTCCTTGTCCTTGTACTCAAGGTCCTTGTAGACGACCTTGTTAGGAAATTGCAATCCAGTGTTTCCTTGCAGCAGGAAACATGACACATTTGGATGCACAACATAAACTCCAGATGAAAATCAGTTGAATCCAATCTGCTCTATATTAAAAATATCGATATTTTACTGTATACATCAGTCAAACTGAATATTGAGTATGTTTGTACCAAGAACACATTTTTTTCTCTCCTTTTTTGTTTTCTTTTAATTAACTGAAAAACACATACAAGAATGCAAAGACTGACACACACAGACACACACACAATCATGTGGATAGGAAATGAATAAAATAGGAAATAGGAAATTATAAAACTTGTAGTTCAAGAAGGTTGTAGAAAGAGGGCCTTAAAAAACACTCATGAATATCAGTTTAGTATTCACAGGAATAGCTGTCTTTTTAGCTGCTTTAATGCTCCAATTTGTTTGTCAGCTAGTTTTGGACTAACTTTGTCTGTTTGCAGTTTGGTGCTGGGAGGGTAGCTCCCAGTAAGTATCAGAGCAGTTTCCATGAAAATAACCCCATCCTGCTTGAAACAGCGTTGAAGAGACAACTGCACAAACACAATAGGCTCAGCTTGCAGGCCGTATGACCACATGGAGATGAAGGGTCCTGCAGAGTGGCATGCTAATACATGTTAGGGACAGCCCTTTTCACAATACACATCATTTGATCCATTGTCAATAAGAATATTGATTAGCATGTAGGTTAGCTGGTGCACTGGTAAGTTGACTCTGTAGGGGCCACTGTTACCAAAAGCAAGGCTTGCAGTGAACTACATGTAAAAATATAATTACTCCCTCCCCCTCCCTGTCTCTCTTTTTTATAGATGCAAACCAGTTCTAATTTGGAGGCCATCAGCTTGCTAAATGCACTCTAACTCTCTCTGGCACTGAGGTCACATAGCCTGCCGAGCACACTCATAAACAAATTAATTGGCTTGCCAACACTATTTATGTGCTCTGCACAGACAAAACACCAAACACACACTTCCCCCATCCCTGCTACCCAGGTACTGTTTGGTATGGAGAGCAGTGAATAGGTGTCATACACTGAACATTAATAACATTCTTCTCTGAATGAACACCGATTTGAAATATTCAAAAATATTGTAGATTGTTCGGTATTTCATTTCATAAGGGAGACAGTATCAATATGTTTGACTTCTTCAAATTTGGGCACGTTGGAGATAATTATAGGCTGTTCTCCAAAGTTTGTCCTTCCTGTGTAATGAAAACTATAATCTAATCTCCACTTCCAATTTGTGAAGGATATAAAAGCTGAAAAATATAAAGTTTAAATATTTAAACTAGCAAGAATCAATCATGAAGCAAAGGTATTTCCCCTAACTATGTTATTGTTGGGCCCCAACAAGACTTACAGCAAGAAACAAAGAATAAGGGAGAGAGACAGGAGAGAGACAGAGAGAGAGAGAGACAGAGAGAGAGAGAGAGAGACAGAGAGAGAGACAGAGAGAGAGTTGATAGTTACCGATGACAGCTGAACCTTTTCAACTATTTCACCCCCACCTGAGGCCCATGCAGTGTGTGTGTTGACGTCACATTGTAATAGTTGAAGTGTCACTAGTTGATCCATTACCTTGTGCAGCTATTTGGGGCTACTAACATTGGAAATAACCTCTTTCAGAGAAATCAACAGACATCGTGATCTATTGATCTTTATGACATGCTTTCGGTGATCTAGTCCTGAGCTTGTTCAGCACATTTAGGAAGGGCTTTACCCATATTGTTTTACATCCGGATGAATATATGGTTTTAAAACTAGAGAGGAAAATGTACTCCTTCCCATTTGCTGGAGGTGCATAATATATTTACAAAACACACCTGTGTTTATATAACATCTAAATAACTGCTAATGGTGCTCCATGTCAATTTATATTGATAGAAAGAATATCCTGAGAGGTCCTTGTTGACGACCTTGTTTAGGAAATGCATTCCAGTGTTTCCTTGCAGCAGGAATCATGACACATTTGGATGCACAACATAAACTCCAGATGAAAATCAGTTTATGCCAATCTGCTCCATATTAAAAAATATGGACATTGTATTGTGTAAATCAGTCAAACTGAATCTCGAGTATGTTTGCACCAAGCACACATTTGTTTCCGATAAGAAAAGATAAACTTGTAGTTCAAGAAGGTCGTAGAAAGAGGACCTTAGAAGAGAGTATCATTTGTAACGCGCGAGTGCACACGCGCACACACACACACACACACACACACACACACACACACACCTTGGGGCGAAACGGTTTACATTAAACCACAAAATCTCAGTTGGCACACAGATCCTTGATAGGTGCATGCCTGGTCTTGCTGAAGTAGAAAAACAGCTTAAGCAGGAAGGGAGTACAAACACACATACACACACAAATGTACAGTATGGTCTCATCCTACTGAACAGACAGGAGGTGTGTGGTGTTGTTTTACTTAAGAGCCTTTAAGTTTAGGTTTAAAGTTAAGATTAAAGGAAATACATGCTATTTAATTAGTAACCTGGTGGGGTCTTGGAATGATCTTATGTTCATTAAGGTTGTTTTTTTTGTCTCCACCTTTGGCGCCAATCAGTAATTGCTCTGGTATTTCTGCACTGTATTTTGCAGAGATTGCTTTTTGTCAAAGAGCACGGCATGAGCAGGACATGTAAAAGGCAGGTATACAGTCTCTTTACAATTATAATAATTTGCATTGAACAATTTCACTTTCACTCATTTTTCACCTCAACTGTTTTGTTGCGTTTTCTCCCGATAATGGGTCTTTTGGTATAATGTAATGTGATTTGTTTTCTACTGTTTGTATTGTTTCAATGTGTCATACCCTTTCCTAATCTGAGCCTGATTCCTCCTCTTAGCCCTTAAAACTAAAGCCAAATGACTTGGAAAAATGTATATTAAGGCCTTTGATGCATCATTCACATCAAGTGTCTCAGTACCCGAACAACATACAGTGTAAGAGATCCCAGCAGTGTGCCCTGAGGAATTCCACTGATTCTAATTTACTCTGCATGACTAGAATGTAACTGACACAACTCTGTATTTACTAACATGTCTAATCTAACATTTCATTCTCTGACATGTGTTGTGACTTATTGAGTAATCATGTGAATGACTTGGTCTCTAGGCAGCAAGAAAAAGGAAATACAAGCTGAATGAGGGTTTGTGTAGAGACCAAACCCAGAGAGTATTGATGTTACTACAAGGGCAACAGTCGAGGGAAATCAAAGATCTCATTGGAGAGTAAATGCTAATACAAAAATGTGTCTCTGAATGCCTGGTCTTTCCCTCCCTTTGCATCGGAGGACAGATGAATGATTTTTTTGGACCAATTGAAAATGTGACGCACGCACACACACACACGCACGCACAACTTCATTTAAACTAGACCTTAAAACAAAGTTCCGAGCCAAAGCTAACACCTACAGAGTTGTTTCAAGAAGTGAGCATTGGTCCCAAATATTCACATTTTTCCAAAATGTATCCGGACCCTCAAGGTCTAAAAACTCAAACTGTCTCGAACAAAGAAATAAGTAAAAGAACACGTAAACGCACAGTGAGCCTCTGCAGCTCCTTGTAATTGCAAACACAAACACTCTCTCTCTCCTCAGTCTCAGATTAGAGAATCTGGCACCATCTCAATTGGACCTGAGCCGAGCATCGCTCATCCTTCAACCACTGCCTGCACCGGGTAACCTGGGAAATACACAAACACACTTGAAGTGAATAAATATAACAAAGGAACGAAGCGTGTCTGCACATACACAAATACACTGACAAACCCTTGAGCAGGCACACAATGTGTATGCATAAATGCATTCACAAACTCAAAGATACATTTGTGCCTCACTCATAAACCTACCTAGGGCATGAGAACTGACCGTACCGCTCAATATGATTCACCCTCATAAGGAAGGAGACGAGAGAGCTTTCATCAATCAGTAATAAATCAATCCAAAGATGAAAAAGAAGGGCACAGAACACAGGGCATAATCAATCCCTTTACCTCAAGTAAAGTCTTCAACATACTGCTGTCTTCAGAGCGCTCATTTGACCTAAATGATGAAACTTCAGTGCCGTATTCAACAAACCTGTTGCAAACTGGATTCTACGGTTGGGCTGGTGATGATTCTGTACACCATCATGGTAAGGAGTGAAAGAGAAAAGCTGGTTTGGCCATGAATTATGAATTGATCTGAAGTTTGCTAAGCTTTGTTTGCTCTTTGTGATCAGAAGAGAGATAAGGATGACAGGGAGATTACAGGCTGGAATACCAATGTGTTAAACTTAATTCCTCTGTTCACAGATTAGGCACGGAATCCTTCTCTTGGTCTGGCCTTCCGTGGTTTTTTAACCTTCAGCCACACTGATGCATATATGAATCGTCACCGCCATTTCAGCTGTGACACAGCTCAAACTATTTTGCTGTGTTCACACAAAACGTTAAGTTTGACCACGGGATCACAAAGTGTTTGTTTGAGCCGCTTGCACGAGACGTGAAGACAGTGACGAAAAGAGGATCATTTCAATGCTAATAGGCTTCCACAACACAGCGTCATACAGATGTCTCTCTCAAGTTGAAATATCTTAACTATCATAAATATGCAGGATTGAATCAGGATACTCTATAGTCCTAAAGCTCTAATAATTAAAAGGGAATATACTGGTGTGCTAATCTCTCCATCAAACACACATCAAGGCCTGTGCATGCAACAACATTCAATCATATTGGTAGGCACCTACATTTAAATTCAAGGATGATAATAAGGGGAAAATTATTTTAATTGAGGCGCTGCGTTCATCTGAATGACAGGAAGAGCGAGGAGAAAGAGAGAAGCTTTTAGCTTCCCTCTTACAGACAACCCTCAGGAGCGTCCAGACGAGAAGGTATTCAAGTGCTAAATCCCTTTAATCTCACACATCAAAAAGCAACTCACTTCCAGCACTTAGCTGTCTCTAGCTACTGAAATAACCCAGGACCTGCAGCTTCATCTTCTCAACAAAACACCAGAGTTTCCAGGCAATAAATCTGGGAGCACTTCCCTGTAATATATATCTTTTGTTTGATTTGATTCTTTCTTTGTCTCAGACAACACAGGTTTTTTTCTCAATGGAATATTATCTACCTTGTTTACATCGCTTTAGCAGCCCTTTGCAGTTCCACGTTGTTTACCTCTCTGATGCAGCTTTTTGTCAATATCAAAGTTCCTGCTGTCTGAAACCATTCTCCCTTTACTCATTCCCTTGCAGAAAAAACAGTGTATGGTAATTTGTGGCAGACAATACCATCGCACCCCCGAGCTTTTATAACACAGGAAGTCAGTCAAATGGATAAATTAGTGTCAACGCTCTTGTCCACCTCCATATCGGGGGTTATCACCCCTCCGCATCACACCAACATGCATCATGCTTGATGGCTGCAGGCGACTTTTCATGTCAACTCAAACCCGCCGCTTAACAACCCTCGGTCTCCGCACTATCAATCATGCTGTCCTCGCACACACCAACACATGACGTCCACACTGTACATGCATGTGCTCATACACCAGTGTATGCAGACACACACACACACACACACACACACACACACACACACACACATTTTGTCGAAGCAAACACATGCAACAAAAAATGCAAGCTACTGGCTCACACCAATGCACACAAAACTGAAGTCTGCAATTTACTGGCACATCTCGTGTGTGTATGTGTGTGTGTGTGTGCGCGTGTATGTGTGCAATGTCATATCTTCATATCTGAACAGCAAATGAAGAGCATCAGTCAGACCGCCTTCAAATTAAAAGGGTGGAAGGAAGCCAGACGAGGCTTCCTTCAAATGAAGGAATGAACAAAGACAAACATGTCAGCCAACACTGGCGGCTCGGCAGCACACGCCTCCGTGATCGCACGGCTTCAAGATGATGGAAACGTTTTGTTGGATTGGATGTGAGACACTTCACATGTAATTACAGGAACAAAAAAAATGGTTTAGGGTTAGCATTGAATTAACGTGGTTGGATGAGACTGAAGGCTTTGGACATGTAACGGCGAAGGAGTGACAGGCCCAATTAGCTATTCAAACAAAACTCAAACCACCAACAGTGTTCAATGAGAGACAACTGTTTCTCATTGGCTTCATGGTTGAGAGTTGTGTGCTGAAGTTATTTTTCATTTTGAAAACAAAGATGACATTTGAATTAATCAAAAGGACGACATGAGTAGAAAAAAATAAAAAATAAAAAAAATAAAAAATCGAACTGAAAATGATCACACAATATTCAAAATCTCCAATTTCTGTTCGTTCCAAACATTTGTAAATTCATGCAAGCTTCAATACATGTCCCACACCTCTTCAATATTCTGCCCATAACCCGAAACACCACAAATGATAAATGCAGTAATAAAACCATGGCACTGAAACACACAGCACACCTCTTAAAAGCGGTTTTTGCCCTCAAGCAATCAGAATCATGAACAGTGGTTGTGCAATCTGACACACTCTGTTATTCTGCCGTTTGTTGTTTTTATTGTCCTTTGAATGTCCTTTTATGTCTTCTCAGTCATTGACGGCAGTTGCCACAAGCACCATGTTTTTCCCATATGCATTTGACTATACATACAATGACTACAATTGCATATAATAATGATATTAATGATGTATGTATTTGCCCTGTCCTCCTCTGTGTTGCTATATGCAAACCCATGTGGCCCATTAGGCCATAGGGAGACCTTGAATGCCTATTTTAAAAGGGAAGTTAGTGGATGCCAGGCCAACATACTGAAACAGATATATTTTTAACTGTCTTCTTGTATCATTTTGCACTATGTGTTAACGGTTGTCCTGTTACTCAAAAGCAAGCTCACTAAAAGAAATTTACTGACAACTTTCATTGTGATAAAAATGTATTCAAAGTCATAAAAGATGGTGAGAAATGAAATCACTTTGTATAAAGTATGAATCTAATAGGTCTTTTTTCCAACAATCAACAATCTTTAACTGAAATTCATCAACAGGTATGTACCATACTTCAATACACAATATGCTGTGATACCAAATTCCACACACAGTATATGTTGTCTAAATGTGTGTATACTGTTTGTTACAGATCCAAGATGAGTTTCACACGATCACAACGGTGCACCTCGAGACAAAGTTCATGTCCATGCTGGATGAATACACTCCCAGTCTTCTGAACCTCTTCCACTCCAAGGGCGGAACCATGGGGCTGAGGTTGAAGGCTATCCTTCTCAAGGTGTCATTCATTGAGTATTATGTTTGCAAATATTTCATTTTAGAGATTTTATGATCAAAAAGTTGGAATATCAGTTGATTATTACTTAAATCTACAAGAGGCAATGTTTACCTTTGATTTTCTCTCAAAAAAAGTTTGATCTAACTGCATACATTTTAGTTTCTATACACTCAGTTGCCACTTTATTAAGTACATCATTATTCAAATTTAAAATGTTCAAAGTCATTCATAATAACTAACTACCAAGTGGTGATTACTGATTCTTTTTTATATTGGTGATTGGACACCAAAACCCTCAACTTGCAATTGATATGTGATTATAAGCACATACATTTATTTTATGTTTTACATTGAATGACCTTATCGTACAACTGGAAATGGAATAACAGCTAGTCTGCCTCTGTCCTAACAAAATATGCCGACAAGATCACCACACAGAGCTCACTGACTAACATGGTATGCCTTGATCATACAAAAAGCAAGTTTTGTGGGAGTTTATGTGATTGACTTCCTGGAGTCACAGCTGGTTCTATCGAATTAATGACAGGAAGTGTTTCATTGTGCTGGACTTGGGTTTTTAACAGTAATAAAAGTCAACTAGTTTTAGATCAGTGGATGATCTTTACTCATAATGTTTATTTTTTTCATTTTAGGCTCCAAGCAACCCAAGCATCCACATCACCAGAGATGCCGTCATTCGGTGTTTGATGGCGTACTTTAGGGAATCCACTGATCACCTGATCACTGATCACTGAGTATGATGTAAGTTGAAGTACATGTTCAATTATTAAGAAAGTGATCTCTTTCTCATCTCTTCTACCTTATATGTATTGGGATTTTTTTTTTATGTACAGATATTAGAAATGTGACTCAGTTCAGATCATTATCTCTCGTCCTTGAAATGTTTTGATTTGTTGGTGAACTGATTGTACACTTTTTAACGAAACCCTTTTGCAAAACATCTCTGAAATTTCATTATGTGCATTATGTGCAACAGTTATTACAGCTACAGGTTTTATTGTCCAAAGGGTTGGAAGCAATTTGGTAGATGTTCAATTAGGACCTTATCTTTTGGCTGTACAATCAGTAATACACAATCTTCTTGCTATTTCAGGATGCTGATGACACAGGACATTGCCATGCAAAAGATGAAAATCTATACGGCGGAGGGTCCAGACGATGTCAGTATCGTTTCAGAAGGAATACAAGTTCTGACCGCTCTGGATAACATTCCGAGGGCTTGCTGCTGGTTGGGTTGATGTATGCAGTCAACCTTACCTATCCCAAGGAGCTCCGATACACATTCCAGGTATCCAGAAACTCCTTCTGGAGCTGGACTGTGCAAAGCTGTCACCGAAAGTAAACAGCCTCAAGAACAAACTGCTTACTTAATAGAATGGACCCTTGCAAAAACATTGTTATGTCACTGTTCGAACTCTCATCTGTGGTTAAGTTCAACTCGTTCAATGCTTGAGTTTATTATTTTTTGAAGGATCCCAGTGAGAAGTGCCTCTTCAACTGAGTTTTAGTGCTGCAGGTGGTTGTTCAATATATAAACCATCCTCATTTAAGGAGACTGCCATGGTATCACTGCCATGGCACAAGCAGCTGTTTGTGTATAGTGTTTCAACTGTCTACACTAGGATTGCAAATTGTGTGTTTTTATTGAGGAATTTGCACATGAAGAATTTTAGATAAATGTAACAAATTTGCACAAATAAATGTTTACCTGCAGTACTTTGTATGTATGATGATCTGTTGGCTTAACTTAAGTTTACTGTGACACCAAGATGGCATAGTGAATTAGACATAGAAAAATTATGGCAACAAAGTGACAAATAATATTATTGAATAGATTGAATGTAATATATTTAATGTCATTCAGTAAATCCAACTCAATTTCACCCAGATAATTAATATATATGACTCAATTTCACCCAAATATTCAGTAAATGTAGATCAGTTTCACCCAAATATTCAATAAATGTAAATCAATTTTACCCAAATATTCAGTAAATATAAATCAATTTCACCCAAATATTCAATAAATGTAAATTACTTTTGATGATATTCTTAGTAAACATAAATCATTTACTAAATATCTTTGGTCTATACAACTCATAATTTGGCGCTCTATTACTAAATCCAACACATTTGAATAATGTTTAGATTTAATTAATCTATTCAATCATTTTTATTAATTATATTAATTGTCACTTTGTTGCCATAATTTTATTAAGTTACCATTGGTCACATTTTTTAGGGTGTACTGGCAAATCCCAAAATACAGTGAACGAGAGTTTTGTAAAGTCAGTGAACTGATTCAGAAATGACAGTTACACAGCAATATCCTTCTTAAGATTGCTAACATTAGCTACCATGTGCTACTGGTCATACCAGACCCAATACAAGCTGAATCAGCTAAATGTGACCTGAGCCTGTTTTATAGTAAGACATTTACAATTTCAATATGTATACAATCTAATTTACTCCCTTGTTATTACATAGTGCAGTTATTAGTAGGTGTTCACATGATCAACTTAGTATTCATGTGGTGCCTCTTGTTATAAACCAAGAGTAGATCACCAACATTTAATGTAATAACTAATAATTGTAGTGATGCCATCTGATCACAGGTGATGCAAATGTTTTTTTTTTAAATCATTAACCGTCAGTAAATAAAATGTCCAGCTAAAAATCAATACATTATAATCAATCATTTAGCAGGCTGCTCTGATGGATCTAGTTCTGAACAGTGTGATTAGTCAGTTGTCAAACATCGTCTCGCACTGTATGCACTTCATTCCCTGTGGACCTTCGTCGTGTCCATGTCCCCGGGCTACTTGTCACTCCGAATCACCCCTCCCACTGAATATAGCTCAACAAAGGTTATCATCACAGTCGACCAAAAGCTTCTATTAAAGTATGCCACTTTCATTGCATTACATTTCATTTAGCTGACGCTTTTATCCAAAGCAACTTAAATTTTTGCTCTATACACCGTAGACACAGCAACGGAGAGCAATTATGGGTTAAGTGTCTTGCTCAAGGACACATCGACATGGACTAGCAGAGCTGGGGGTTGAACCACCGATCCTCTGATTGAAAGACGGGCATGCTAACCACTGAACCACAGTCACCCCCTTTCATTCAATTAAAACAATTCTGATCATCATGATGCTCCCAAAATAGGATACCTCCCCTTCCCTTTGAATACAGGGACACCTGTGCAAATTATAACCACGGTTGGACTTGCTCCATACCAATGTGATAGTCTCCTTTTATGTCACATCATTGGCTTACCATATTGCCTCAGAGGCTGAGGCCGCTACATCTATGCACGGCTTTTTAGTCTACTTGATAAATTGTCCGCCAGGAAAAGATTCACTTTAAAATATCCATTGAAAACCTGAAAGGCTATTGATGAATGATTACATTGGAAATATACCTGTACCAAGATCAGACACAAACACGGCTGCTGAACTTGGGAGGGAGCCGACACAAAAGCCCAGAACAAGGACAAAGTACGACCATTTCTAAAATGACGCTGATCACTGGAGAAAAAAAAACTAAAAGACTAGCACTGCACAAGCATCACCTTATAAAAAATGTTGTATGTTGAGCACAACGGCAAGTCTAAAGGGTTGTTAAGAGGAAAAACCTTCTAAGCTCTGCAGTTTAGAAGGTCTTTTCCTCCTTATAAATAGACCTTGTGTAAGACAATAAATACAGTGGAGACAAATAGATGACAACTGTCTGAGTGGGCTGCAAAGAAAGTTGAGGCGTGTCGTCATTTGTGGATGAGAGGCATGACAGTGGATGTTCGTGAAGAGTTGGGGAATGAGGCTGTAATAAACCTGATCAAGATGTTTTTCTTATTGCAGACCGCTCTCCTAACCCTCAACTGTGCCTCTGCTTAGTGGAGCCTGCAACTGCTAAGCATCCTTCAAACTCCATGCTGTCTTCCGTCAGGCAAGACATTGTTTTAGTTCATTAAAGGGGACATATGAGCAAGGCCTTGATAGACTGGCCTGTCTGCCATCGAGTGTAATGCATCTAAATGTGTCTGTCCTTGTAAAGGCAAGCGGAGCTGAAACAAAAGAGGCTGCCTCTGTTTGGGCCAGTGAATTTTATTGATTGTGCAATGTATGCCAAAGTGTGTGTGTGTGTGTGTGTGTGTGTGTGTGTGTGTGTGTGTGTGTGTGTGTGTGTGTGTGTGTGTGTGTGTTGCGTTGCGTTGCAAGGATGTATTGCTCTTACCTGTGTATGTGTAAATGAAGGCTCAACCATTAGGGTCTATGAAATCTGATACAGGTCCAAGTAATTTAAGATAGAATCAAACGTCAGTTTTAGTTGTTATATTTAAGTCTAACCGTTCAATGCGCTTCAATTTCTAAGCGCACGTGTGCATCAAGTTGCGCATTTAAAAGCATTACAAACAGCCTTTGGTATGCATTCCAATGTGGAGGATTTGTGTCTGCACACATCTGTACCCACAGTAATTCATTACAAGACAACAAGGTGAAAAGCAAAACCGGAGGATACAAGTCTCTAGGGGGCTTAGAGTACGCTCAAGTTAGGTGTTCTGTTTACTTATATGCTAAGTTAGCCCCATGTTAAAGCCCACACCTAAAAATGGATTGTCTGCACTTGCTATTAAATAATGAGCTCTCGCTATCCAACTGTTTCTTGCTTTATTTACCAGTTGCTCTCATGTGCGGAAGTTTACCTCTAGTTTATGCACTTTTCACAAAATTCTCTTTAGCTTTTTGTGCTACTGAAACAAGTGATTGCTGTTGGTGTACAATTTTTCCTCATTTCTGACACTTTCTGTTAAGATATGTATCCATGTAAAGTTATGGCAGAATCATTATCTATATGAATACGCCATTTTAGAAGAATAATGCTTAAAGCACTGTGGGCAATGTCAGGTGCTATCAAATGTAATGGCAGACTCTGATATGTATGTCTGAGGACTGTCAGATCTTCAACCCTCATGAATCAGTTAATATGACAAGAGAAGAAAAAGCCTTTTCTTAGCAGCTGGTAAGGATAAAGGTGGGTGAGGTGCTGACGCTATTCAGTTTTTAGTAGAAAAACACTTGACCGAGGACTCACTGACTGATGATGGCACCACTAGACATGCTCCTACTTGAAGCCCAAAAAAAAAAAAAAGCCCAAAAGCTGCAACATTACGCCAGGTCCCAATGCCATTTATTGAAACTACAACATTAACAACACTTCAGCGGCAACTCGCCAACAATGTAGCTGGCAACACTAGTGCTAAACTAGCATTACAGTATGTGTGAGACTCTGTTGTCACAATGTGAACCGCAACGTGATGTTAGGAGTGCAGGAAGCAACCCAAAAATATGTTAAACAACTAACATGTTGAACCATTAAACAATGGTTCAACATGTTAGTTGTTTAACATATTTGTTATATATAAAGCCTCTTTTAACACACCTTTAACACTCTCTGCCTAGTCAAAGTATGGAGTCAATTCATCCAGCTGCAGCACAGTGACTGTTTCTAGAAGCAGCAGTCACTGCCTTCTCCCGATGCCTCTGCGTTTATCATCAGTTTGCACCACTGTTAAGCAGGACAAGCTGGGCAGCAGCTTTAACAGCAGCAGTCTTAGCCTGGCTTTGCGATATTATGAGCCAGTTGTGGACTAAATATCAGCTTCAACACGACTGCATGTTACACAATGTGAAACAATCCATAAAGCTCTGTACATACAGTATATATAGATAGAAGGGGTTGAATGTTCACAATGGTGTTCATATGAAAAACTAAATCGAAGCTCTCCCTCGCTTTCTGACAGTTGGTATCTGAATAGAATTAGATGATGATGATGAAAGTAAACTGGGCTGCTACAAATTCCGACAGCAATATCGATAATATTGGTCAACAGTGTGGATAATATAGACAGGTGTCCTCTATGGACAAGTGTTCCTATGTTCCCCAACCATTATTTCATCATACTTTAATTTTTTTCCGGTTTATTATGACGTGTCGCAGGGTGTAGGGTTATCAAGTGGAACCAGAGCAATTTATGTTTTATTAATCTTCCAAAATATTTAGCGGTATATAAAACGGGTAATGTATGGATTGTGTGTGAATCAACAAACCATAAATAAACAAAAGTCATATCAGCAGCAGCCGTGTCGAGCTGACTGTACGTGTTTGTAGAAAGCTACGTTCAGCAAGCACATACAGCTACGGCATGTATGCAGCATACTAAACCATGCCACACTGTATGGAGTGAGGTTGTAGCACAATGTATTGTTCTAATGCTTCCACTTTGATTGGTAGCAGTTAGATTGGTAGTGAATAAGGCTGAGTAGGCGGGAGAGAGCAGGAGCTATTTCCTGGATGCAGTATGTACACGTGTAGACCCGGTCACACATCTTAACTTATAAAAGAATCGGTACAATAGATTTGTTCTTGTATTTGCAAGCACTACTGGCTAATGTTCAAAAAGTGAAGTGAAATCTGATGTATTTCTTTACAATTCAATATTGAACTTTCTATGTTTGGAATGATATCTCACTACGGAGAACTTTAAGGTAGCTTCTTCAAGAGTTTGGGCGACTTTTCACATTGCAGCCTAGACAGCAGCAGCAAGTTTTTAAAAAAGAAAAAAAAAAATGGACTTCAAAACACAGAAATCCTGTAGGCTGATGTCTTGTTTACCCACCTGGCTGGTCTGTGATGTTGAAAGTCATCAAAGGGATGAGAGAAGCCAAACACCTGGGATTATCTAATTTGGTAAACCCATCTTTCTTCGTATACCGCCCACTGCTGTTTAGGAGACAGTTTATATTTCACTCTAGTGATTCAGCAGCTCCTGTGGGTGGAAAACAGCCCATATGCAGCACCAGGGGCATATGGCCATGTTGGGAGGAATTCTAAAGAATAATGGTGTTTCAGTATGAACAAGTTTTTGTTGTCAAACTAATTCCGCTCCTACTGTACATCCTTGAGACGTATTTCCGGAGGACTTCGAAGAGCGACTCACAATCATTCGACTGCAGCTAGTAATGTGCCTCATTGTGTCAGTGTTTAAAAAAAAAAGAAAAGCCAACCATAATGAGCTATAGAAAGGTAGCCATTCACCACAAGGGAGTATTTATAGCGATGGAGGTACTTGGGATGCAATAACCTGGCACCACAGGACCAAACACACCCAAAAACTTAATCACAACTAAACCAACATGCGAGTACAAAAACAAACATGCACCAACACACACACTCTCAAAACGCTGGCCTGTATCAAAAACTGAGATGAGTAGGGTTTTACAGAGAGCTTTGCGCTCAACTCAGGCTTTATAGTATCACAAAGCTGGCTCTCTTTCAACTCTGGTAGATCACCGGGGAAACCTATGATGCCTGGCCGACTTGCTCTGGAGCAGTTTCAGGGGATCAGACTAAATAATGTGTTGACGGTCCGACAGCTAATCAGTCATCATTCCTACATGATCTTTACAAAGACATACTGCTGCTGTCTATACACCACATTTAAGTGAGTGATAAGAACAGACCAAATTAAATAATTGTCTTCTGATGCTAATTCTACCATAAACCATACAAGCATTGTACTAATATAAAGCCAATCACTTATTGCAGTAGTTTGGGTCTATCTCAAATGCATTTTATTCCATCCCATTCATTTGGTTATGTTCTTGCTTTCAGCTCACACATTGACCTAATTTCCCCACAGGGAAAAATCTCATTACATATTAAACATCCGGCTCTTCATCTGTTGATGGGGTTGTAATTACAAACTCACTGGATGAGCTAACTCCGGGTTAACAGACACAGATAGTAACCATCTCTGAGAGACAGTTACTCTGGATCGCCGATGCTCATTAAATTTAGGTCGACAAATATGTGTATAGAGCCTAACGGCATATGCTGAATAGAAATATTCCTCCTTTAAGATATTCAGATAAAGATAAAGATAAAAATAAATACAAATTCCAACTTTTAGTAAAGACCAAAGCAAACATCTGTTTTGTCACTGTTAGATAAACTAATGCATGAAATACATAAAATCACCAGAGCAGTCTATAACTATTAAGAAACATAAGACTAAAAACATAAGACTAAAAACACCAAACTACACTAATCCACACCAAACAAAGTACAAAAGATGAGGTCAAAATACAGCCTGTAGCCCTGTGGTAAACCAGACTAACTGAAACATACTTGAAACCAACCTTTGTCTGGACCGATTGAACAAAATATTACTTTCACCTCCAATTGAATGATACAAAAAAGCAATTTCCAGGAACAGTTTCCCAGGTGGAGTCATGAGAGTGTGACAGAAAATGTGTGATCACCCACTCGGGTTGCAGACAAGACAAAAACAAGAAAGACAAAAAAAAATTGCTTACTTCACATGTTGGTTTTGAAGCGTATTGTGTAAAAGGAGTACATGTTTGTATTTTCTGTCTGGTATTGCAATAATGCTACAACTACGCTATAACAAGTTGTTATTGTGTGTGTGTGTGTGTGTGTGTGTGTGTGTGTGTGTGTGTGTGTGTGTGTGGCTGAACATGCACAATTAAATGCATGTTTGATAACGTAAGATGCATAAGACCATGTAACATTAGTATAAACGTGTTTTGTCACCTATTTTGCGTGCGCTTGCACACTTATTTTCTTTTGCGTGTATGATTGTGTTTTCATTCTAAGGACCAATTAGAATCTGTGTGACAGTTGGCTCTGTCACCTGCTCCTGTCCCCTTATATAGTTATTCAGTCCAGGCAGACATACAACTGGCTGCCACTCAGGTCATGACCTTTCCCTTTACCTTCTCCACACCAGCCAACCGTGGGTCAGCAATAATGACTAACAGGTCGGTTGAATAGGGAGCGAGGGCAACCCAAGGTCCTATGACTTCCCATTGACACACACCCTCCGCAAACACTGCTTTCCTCGCCAATGGGAAGGCCATACCTTTGATGTTGTGGCAGATTAAAAAAAAAAAAAAAAAAAAAGGAAAGAACGTTAAAAAAAAAATTCCCCCTCAAAAAGGTGGAATATGAGTACATGTGTGTATGTGACTGTGGAGGATAGAGGTGATGGGTGTGAGGTGAAGCGTAATGTTGGCGGTTAAGTCCTAGCAGGAACAGGACGGAGAGAGAAAGAGGGAGAGCGAGGGGAGTAAGGACATTTTTTAATACATTTGACAGATCTGTCTCCCTCCCATGTAAGTTTGAATAATTGGTCCGGATTCTGCACTCCGTCACTAAGTTTGAAGTTGACGT